>JAOYNU010000008.1:1167537-1528271 GCA_026745395.1 Tympanopsis confertula | reverse complement strand
AAACTAACAATAGGCGATAGGCAAGGTTGGTAGTTATTCCACCATGCTGACTCGGGCCTGTTTGGTCGATTTGATGGTATGTCCAAGGTAGGAGCTGGTCTTCCAGCTTTACCTGGGAGAGGACCCATGGGCTGTGCAGGTGGCAGCTCGAAAAGCTTGTTGCGCACTTCATTCGCGTTGAAAGATCCGGAGTCCCAGAGGGCGGCGTATCTTTCACGGCGAATCTGTGACTCCGCGATGATATACCAATTGAAGATTCTCATGGCATCCATTTCATCCAAAGCAGCAGACTCTTCTTCAATGAACTTTCTGTGTCTCTCAATAGCGTCTTGCGCAAATCGTGAGTCTTGTTTCATCATAGATTCTAAAGAGGCTGGCTCAGTTGCTTGGTTGGGAACTCGACGCGGTGAAAGCGGTTCAACCATGTTGGCTACTACTTCATTCGGGGCGTGTAATAGATGCGAGAGAGGTCGTTCATCTGATGACCGAGACGTCGCCCGAGAACGCGGTCGACTATCCTTCGCCGAATTTGGAGGAGGTGTTGGAAGCGCCTTTGGCGGCACTGCTCGAGTCTCCTTCGGATAATTTGAGGACATATCCCCGTTTGGCGAGAAAGGAGGTGTATGGGCAAACATTGAAGGGCCGCTTGGCCCCGAAGGACTCTCTCCTAGCCTCGATGCAGAGTAAGATGACTTTCCTGAGAAAAGACCACCCGAACCAGCACGAGACCGTGATCTTGTTCGCGGTCCATCTGTTGGAAGACTCGGAGTCGGAGCACTGTGAGGGGTGTATCTAGCCGACAGAGGCTGAGAATGTTCGGCTTGAGTATCATCAGAATCAGGGAAAACAAGGTTTGATGGCTTGATATTTCCCAGAGCATCAGCCCACGGGTTGCCACTGGATGAGATTGCACTCATGTCTTCGGCCGTCTGGCTTTGCCTGTTACGACGCTCGATGCGACGCTCTCGAATACCCTTGGCGCTTGGATCTCGGACTGCTGAGCTTCGGAATAGACCGCCGCTGCCTGGAGTCCTTTGAGATTGCCCTGGTGTGTCATTCGAGTTTGGAAAGCTGGATTGGTTCGGCGTTCTGACTGCCTTCGAGGTATCAATATGTAGAGGCTCTTTGTCTTTTCCAGGACGAGCATTCATATACTCCTCATCTACCCAGTCTGCAGGCGTTGGCGGAATGCTTCCCAAGCCTGATCCCATCAGTGGTGGTGGTCTAGCTCTCTGTCTGGGGGTCGGTTGCGGTGTTTTCGCTGACGAAGACTCCGACGAATCGCTCACACTGACGGCCCTCGCAGCAGGAGGAGGACCTGGTGGGGGCGGAGGAAGTGGCATTCCTGGGGCCCAGCCATTATGAGGAGATTGATTTCGTGATTGACTTGGAGGTCTTGATGGCCCTGCACTCACAACAGCACCTGCAGATGCAGCTCTACGGGATGCGGGTGGTCTCAAAGGCGCTTCAAGTTGCCCAGAGGATGGCCCTGGTACGTCACTTCGTATAGCTGGCGATGGGAGTGCTTTATCATAGGATAGATGGGATATCACAGTCCTGGGTTGAGGAGACGGGGTATTGTATTGGGCTCCTTGGTAGAGATCCGCTCGGCCATGCGATACCGAGCGAGAATTGTGATGTCCTTGGGGCGGCGGCGGAGGGGGAAGAGAATGCATCTGAGCTGCTTCATTTCCGTATACCATTGACGCCGGACGACGGTTCCCAGAACTTCTAATATACTCGGCGTTCATATCATAGTCACTCTCTCGAGCCGTACTTTGAGGAGGAGTTCCCGTATGTGGCACAGGTGTGTTGCCATTAGCTAGTCCATATTGATCTTGCGGTGCACGGTTTTGGTTACTCGGAGGTGAGTACGGGGGAGGCGGAGGCGAAAGCGAGGCATCTGTACATAAAATTTTCATTATTGAAATTCGCATTGGTTAGTACCAAAAGACAACCAACCTGCATGTGGTCTTTGCTGAGGCGTAATTCGAAGTTGATTTCCCGACTGCGAAAATTGAGACTGTGCTGGAGCTCCCATAGGGCCCCAATCCTGCGGGTTATATGGCACGCTGTAAGCGGCAGGTTGTCTGGCAGACATTGAAGCTGAAGAAGAAGACCTGGCGTTGACTGGAGTCGAAACATATGGCGCGCCATGTATAAACGGGCTAGACAGCGAAGTCGACGAAATAGGAGTTGTTCCATGTTGAAATTGAATACCACTCAGCCCTGTAGTGAGCAGAGGTGGCTGCACAGCATGCTCGCGGCGATTTGGCGAGTTCTGGTTACTGGGGGTGGCTGCTGTCGACGACCAGCCGGGGTATTGAGGATTCATCGGCTGCTCGTCGGCGACATGACTTGAAGTCCTCCAGCTAGCTGGGAATCAGTATGATCGTTGCGCCGAGATATTACTTCAACAAAAGAGAGGAGACAAAAGAAACGATGAGGCTCAATCGCCGCCGCACCTATTCATCCTGGACTATACAACCATCAGAGCGCAACCCCGCGAGTAGCCATAGCCCGAGGGACAAGAATCGTGAACCCTGGAACAAGAGAAAAAGAGGACCCGCGAAAGTCCAGGCGAGGGGCCAACTTCTATGATCGCATGCAGAGCTAGGCCAGAAGACAACCCTTTTGCCATAGGGCGATTTTAGTGCAGACCCAGGCAGGCGGCACACTATCCACCACGAAGGGGGGTTAGGGGGGCAAAGATCTAAAATTGGAACATGAAAGGGAGCAAAAGCCCACCAGCACCGACAGGGTAAGAGAGCGGACGAAGCGGGGAGTCCATATGCAACTTGAGCATTCTCATCACACGCGGCGCCGTGCTCAGCGCTTATCGAGGCTGCTGAGAGGCCAGGAGTCCACCCCCGCGCAGGGGCACTTCCAGCCCTACCAGCGAATCAACGCCCCCATGTCTGGCGTTCGGGCATTTGTCTCTTCCCGTGAGCAGATCGGCAATTAACTGATGGTGCAAGAGGGCAAAGATAGTGGAACGAGGGCAATTGATACATTCTATTGGAGGAGCAGGAGGAACACGGGTTGTAAGTTGAAGACCAGGATTGGTGCACTTTTGGATTGATAATCTTTTAACTCTATTAAGCTACTGCATTCTAAAGCTTACACCGGGCCATCACTGCAGAGGCCAAGGCCGCCACAGTTAGCGGCTGAAAAGATCCCTATGAACTAGCCGAGGTTAGCAAGAAGCTATAAAAAGCACGGCAGACAGTAGTGTAGTGTGTGGGGGTGTCAGATATCTTGCCCTGTCACAGGCGGTGGTCATCAATTAAAATCCTTATGTTGACCGTCGTGATAATGTATAGTAAATCATCATTTTAATGGGGAGGAATTGGGAAGGGAATATGAAAAGGAGTCGTGGGTATCTTACCAGAATTCCAATACGCACCCCAGGAGAATAGATCGCCGGGGATGCTAGGGAAACGACACGGTCGCTACATCAAGGTCCTATTCAAGATCCATCAGCATCGAAGACTGGTTGGATATGATAGCCAAAGTAGTAAATGAGAATAATCAGGTGGACACGTCTCGTCTTCGCCAGAGGCTTGGACATATGCTTGTCTTTTGTGTAATGTCGATTCATCATAATAGGGGCAGCATGAAATGGAAGGTGACATACACCTACTAATACGGCACGACAGCGACAGTGAAGTGGCCGTCAAGTCGACGGACGATACAATACTGCTAGAGGGCATATTAGCAATTTGCCAATAACCAACAAGAATACAAATTGTGGACAAGGAAGCAAGTCAGAGAAGCATGAATGGTATTAAAAAGATGTTGTCTGCATCGATAACTCGAATAAGACTCGTCATCTAGGGAATCATCACGAAAGATTGGGTGAAAAACGCGAGCAATAAGCGACAACGTACCTGATATGACTACGAACAGAAGCTATGCACACAATACCAATCAAAGCTAAGCAAGGTCAATCAGCAACGCGTCACAGAAGTGTCGGTGAGTTGATGAAATTTGTTGTAATGTCTCAGTGGGCGAGGTTTTCTAGGCCTGCCGCAAAAAAGGCATCTCCGTCATGACCGTACGATTTTTTCGCACGTCGGAGCCCAGTGCCGCTTCATCTTTGGACGAGGGTGCAAGGTATTATGAGACGGGGTTGTCTTACCATCTGTCTTTCAAAGGTGTTAGCAAATTTTTCACCAATGGTTTCCAAGCGACAATAGTAATTGTGAAGGGATCAGTAATAGCCATTGAACATCATCAGCGGTCCGAAGACCTGAGACGGTAATTTCCAGCGTATATTCAAGTTTGCGTTCATCATGAAAGGTATATTGGGCAGAAAGAAACCGACGGTGTACTCACAATCTACTAAAGATGCATTGCTGGCATGAGCTGCACAGGCTGGAGAATGATGATGAACCTAGAGAGGGCAAGTTAGCTCTCTGTCAAGCCAGTGAGGCAGAGCAATGAATCGAAAATCGAAACAGAAAACAAAAAGGACCCAGATCAGCCTGACGTGCAATAACAAAAGTTTCATTCCCTTTTGGGTCAAAGACTCTAGTTTGAAATGGTTATAGTTATCATCATAATGAGGGCCCTTGATGTGAAGAAAAAAAAAATTAACCGAGATACTCACCATTGATTCCAATTCCTGGCAATCCTGTGGGTTAGTGAAGAGATTCAAGTTCAGCAGGCATTATCTGCGATAATCATTTGGCCGAAGCCAGGATCCATGAACAAAATCATTCCAAGTCCAATGGAAAGCCAGGTTGCAGAGAGAGGGAAAGGAAGAGCGGAAACAGAAAATCGAAGTTTTTCAAGCTCCGCCGCTCCGGATGTAAGTTTCGCCGGATCCCGCCAGAACTGATGCCTGAGGCTGAAAGACAACAACATTCGGTGGTCTGAGCGTTGATCTTGAATCTCCTGAAGATTTGCGAGCCTTCCATCAATCGCGCAGTCAAATCACCCAGGAGCTCTCAAGGTCTGCTTCTGACACGGTTCGACGCCCAATTCTACGCACTCCGAGATCCCAATCTAGATCCGAGCCCTACATCGGTACACAACCAATCAACACGAGCGACACATGACCTTGGAAATCTCACAGCTCATCGCACAACCAATTGGACACAATGTGGTTTATGTTCCCACCCGCAGAACGTGCGGAAGATCAGCGCTTCGCACGCACAGTTCTCTACACACAGTGTATCACCGAATGTTCCATGTTTACCTGCATGACCTATGCGCTCGTCCAGATTATAGGTGACTCGAAACGAAACCAATTTGCATTAGGCAGAGCGCTCAGCCAAAGTTTTACGGCGGGAGTCGTCGTCATGCCCATTACCGCAGTTTTGCTCACGGGCTTTATGTGGGGGAAAGAGGAGATTGCGTTGAAGGAACGCAGCTGGAAAGAACTACATGACAAAGGTGGTATGGCCGCGGCGCGATGGCAACAAACTTGTGGTGTCCTGGGAGGTATTTGGGGTGCTCAAGGACATCTACCTGGGCCTTCAGGATTGCGTGGATTAGCTAGGGGCGCAGCTGGTGGGTGTTTCGTGGGTTTAATACCTGCTGGGTTTGTTTCAACATGGTACTTGATAAAAGGATGGAACGCAGATTCGAAGGATGAGAAAACTCAGAGCGACATATAGCTCGGAGCCCACTTTACTGTACATAATTATAATGGCGTACGGAGTACTCCGTATTGCGTCTCGAAATTCAGGAGTTTGTTGATTTTCACTTGGCAGGAGTCGGCGATTTCGAAGAACTTCCGCGATGGACATAGCTCCTACTCAGAGGGGCGGCCCGTTTCTGCACAAAATTGAGCAAATACAGGTGGGTTTGACATGAAACGCTCGGAGGTAAATCGAGTCCACAACGTGCTTCTTTTCTTCCGTTCGACTTCCCCTTTCCCTGCTAGTTTTTGGTTGACGGGGAAGCGGAAAGTTAAGGGGAAATGATAGCAGCCGGGCATCTGCCAATGAGATCAGAGGAAGGAAGATAGAGTTTCTCGTTCAAAATACGACCGCGTGGGCCCTGTTTTGGTGGAGATTTAGATCCGCTCTGTTGCAGCCAGCCACCGAGGGCCTCAATGGGGGCCTGCCGCACAATGCGCCACCCACGAGCGCTCGAGAAAAAGCGAAGTTAACCTATGTGTTGCTTTACTTTTACTTGAATGGAAAATTGATATAGATCAGGCTTGGACTACATTGATATTGGACTCAGTTACCACATTCGTGAAGGAAGAAAAAAACCGAACGACAAGAAGCCTTGAGGCAGGTTGCCGCGAGGGGTTTTTTTTGTTATTAACTAATGTACAAGAAGATATAGAAAAGTTGTATGATCAAAGAAGGGTATCCGATATCGAAGTCCAAGCCCAAACGCCGTCCTTAATCCATTCCATTTCATTTCTCGTACTTTTCACGAGCCATAGACAGAATGTCTGAGCCGGCTTCGAGCGTCACAGAGGAGCGCATCGAGGCACGGTGGCTGCGGATGAACTTAGGCCAAGTGTTTGTGAGGACAAGGTACTTGATGCTGTTCTCGGCACCATCGAAGATGGAAGCGTCGAATTGCTCAGAGATCTCGCCCCAGTATGTCACAAGGTCCTTGACCTCAGCCACCTGGTTCTTGAATCCCTTCTCGCCGGAGTTGGCGGAGGGGGTCTGGAACAAGGTGGAGGTAGGAGAGAGAGGCATGCCAGGGGACATGGGAGTGGAAGGCATAGGGGTGGCGGTGGACATGGGCGATGAGGGAGGCAAGTCAAACTCGGTGCGGAAAGGACTGACGGGGTTGGTGGGCTGGCTGGCTTCTTCGGCCTCGCCGTAGGTGATACAGGCGGGCTTCTCGAAGACTTGCTCAAGTTTCCTCAAATCTTGAGAGGAAAGGTTGAGAGGGAACTCGGCGTGTGTTGGGCTAACGAACTCAGCGTAGATAGCCAATGCACGGTTGAAGAAATGGCGCACGGTGTCGCGGTCGGCTCCAGAGGTGGAGCCTTCGCGCAAAGCAATCGGGAGCGAGCTCTTCCATTCTGAAACACTAGTCAAAAAGGCAATGTTCTCGCCGGAGAACTCCTTCAGAGCGGAGAACTCCTGCAGGGGAGCTGGGTTACGCTCAAGAACGTGCTCAAGAGCGCCCATTGTCAAGATACTGTCGCTGCTGTTGTCGGTCTTGACGGATCCAGACATAGACTTGAAGCCAGAGAGCAAAGATCCGATCATGGTGCTGCCAGACTCAATTGACTTGGTCTCGCCGTTGCCGCCATTCTTCTTCAACTCCCAGTGGGCAATTGATTGCAAAGTCTCATGGCGCAGGACTTGACGGTGAGCAACCTCCCAGCAGGGAACACCGATGGTGAAGATCTCGATGAAGAAGATGGAAAGGACAATCCATTGTGGGGGAATCCACACGGTCTGGATCTTAGCCATGGCGGGAACGTAGAGAGCAACAAGGTACATCGGGATGGCGGGAAGACTGGCAATAGCACAACCGATGGTCTGCAAACGCCAGCCCTGAGTGTCTTGAATTTTGCGCGACTTCCAGAGAACGTAAGGGGCGACAACCCATGTCCAGAGGAACAACCAGGCGAAGCCGGGCCACCATTCGAAGCCAGTGCCCATTTCCGCCTTCTGTTCCATAGGAGTGCCAGTCACTTCAGTGCCAGGAATACCCCACGAGCTGTGAAATTTGCGGGAAATGACCCACATGAGAATGGTCAAGAAGATCTAGAGATGCGGTTAGCTGAGCTGCCAGTCACGAATGGGAAACGCCTCTCGGAAGTATAACTTACCTGAACGAGGGTTCCAAAACCGACGGTAATCAGGATCTTGGAAGAGTAGTCGAGACGCTGGAAGCGGGCGATTAAAGAAGTAGCCTTGCCTTTCTTGGAAGACATGCTAAGACGGTTGCTGGGGTATACATATTTCTTTTGCAGACGGGCGATATAGAGGAAGCGAGCATTGGATGCTTGAAAGAATGAAATGCCGATAGGCAGCCAGATACCCATGAGCCAGTATTGTGCGTCACCGGGCATCATTGGGCCGAGCAGAAGGCCGAATTGGCAGGACCAGGCGTAAAGGTGCAGGAAACAAGTGGCGAAAAGACATAGCCAGAGACCACGAATTCGAACGGTGGGAGTGTCGCGGTTTCGGACCAAATAGGTGACGCCAAGAGAGACAACGATGGTCCAGACAATGCCGAAAATGAGCCAGAAGACACTAGCGGTAGTAACGAGAGGGCCGGGCTTGGAATCGGCGGTGACGCCGAGTTCTGAACCCATATTGATTGACTTGATGCGGAGCCGAAAGAGAGTGACTGAAGTTGGGTAGCTCAGGTAACCAGAAGTAAGCGTCTGAGCACCTGGGGAACGGCCCGTAGATATAAATGCCGAGTAAAAACCAGGGCCATGGCTCACGTGCTGGGTCGGGCGTGCAAAAGCTCCTGACGATCGGAGACTTGACCCATTCTTCCCATGCCTTGTCGCAGACTGTTTGGGGGGGGGAGATAAAGTTGCGCTGGTGCAGAGATGTGGGCGGAGTGGGGCCGCTGAAGCCTAGATCGGGTCGATCTAATCTCGATCAAGGAAGACGGTCTCGCTAGCGGGAGGCGCTGCTGCGACACCAGCAGTCATTAGGAATCGATCGGCAGCCACTATTGTTCAATGGTGCGGATGGCGTAACAACCTTCACCACCGTGGGCGTTAGTTCCTATCTTTCTCCTCCACTTGCAACTCCTCTTCGCAACTCCACTCGCCCCCCATCGGCATCCTGGACGCCGTCCTAATGGTTCTCAGATGCCAGCGGAGACTCGACCCCTGCACCTCTCAGGGCCTTTCATATGCTTCCAAGGCCGTTTCGATCGCGTTTAACCATCCCATTGGTAAAACCGACCCTCTTTGTTTTCAATAGAGGCTCGAGCTAACTCCTGTCTTTGCCTGGAACAGGCAGTGATATGTCTGTGACACCATGCAGGTACCGGAGTTTTGATGGCTCTGATGTATCCAGCTGCTCTATCAAGTCTTCCTGCAACGTGGGGCCGGAACTATTATGTATTGCGATCGATCGGGCAACAGATGGCCTATCTTGATGGTACCTATGCTCCTGCAATCCTGTGAGATCCTGAAAAAGGGTCTGGATGACATCTGATTGTATGAAAAAAGTACACCCCTGGCGCTCTATTGAAGCCGTCTCTTGCGCTATTGGTGACGACTTTCTTTGATGTGAAAGCTGAGGTTTTCCCGCCCGCACAGGCAACAAAAAAGCAAAGCCTCGGCTTTGTGTGTCCTGGGCCGCCCGCCATCACGCCCCCGTGGACCATTCCACGTCGGGCCTGAGCCGCGTCGCATAATCTCCGTACGAAACGCTTGGACCTAGGAAACACAGCGAGTAAGTGGTTTCGTCACTTCGATTCCTGGTGTCGGGCGATGAATCAGAGATCGGCGAGGTGCAAGATAAATGCCGAAGATTTGATTCATCGCTGGGACTGTGTGCCGTTCTGGTGGGTTCCCAATCCCCGAAATGCCGACTCAGACGTTTTGGTGACCTGAGGCCCGACACTGGTGCCACACATGTCGACAGCGCACGTCGCACAGCGGTAGGAAATCCTCCGCGAACGCAGTCAATGCATCCACTGATCTAATCTCGAGACGTGCTAATGCACAGGATGTCTCTAAAATGCACCAGTTCCTTATTTTGAGCGTTCGACAGATGGCTGTGGCTGCGACCAGTGCCCACAACCTAAAATGGGGCGACAGACCCACGGCGTGTTCCCGGTCATATTCGCCCCAGAGGTCCTGGAATTTCCATAGAAGATCATCGTAGGCAGGCCTTTGGAGAGGTCGCTCATCAAGGATTGCGATCGTGTAGATGATGAGTGTCAAACGACACAGTTCGTTGGGAAGATCTTCGCATTGCACGGACAGCAGTTCGTACTGACAGCGGGTTATCACAAAGCGGCACTGGGCTGCGTCGGCCATGTTCTTCCCATCAAGACGTCGCAACGAGGCAATTGTGTCATTGAGGCGTCCAATAGAGCTCCTGAGCCTCTCATGCAAGTCTAGTCTGTTTTGCAGGTGGATAAATCCCCTTCTCAGCGGGGAACAGTCCCGGGTTCCTGGCAGGGTGAAATGCTTGGCAAAGAACGGTGTCCGTACCAATTCCATGGAACCGCTAAGATCCGCACTATTGAATTTTAGTGATCACGGCAACAAAATCTTGTTATCACACTCTTAGTTACCGATAGATCGTGCCCAAAACCACGGGTTCTGACTCTAGCCTTTCTAAGGCTCCATTTGTACTGATCAGCATTCTCAGCCCCTCCATAGTGTGTCCCCAGTTTTCGTCGATCCTATGCAAACTCTACATGTATAGGTCAGAATGAGGCACCAATGTGATGGGAAAGCACAGGGCTCACAAACCTGAATGATCGCCACTAGTGCGACTACTGCAAGTGTTTCAACTGTGATAACTTTCGTTCGATCGGCCATACGTTCATTAGCCTGAGCGATAGCTTGCTTCAGATGATTGAACACGAAGGGCTGATCTTCAGCGGTCGGGGTTTGCATCGCATAGAATCCCGAAAAGGCGATAAGTGCATGGAGCAAAGCACCATCTTGAAAAGCTCTTGGCATCCAATAGTCAACTATTGGATTCAATCCAGCCTTCTGCTCAATCAGGTAAACCCTTCTCCAGATCGAAGTGCAGCCTGCGAGTCGGTCAGGAACCGATGCCCTAAACTCAAGGAATGTGGAGAGACGAACAGTGTTTCAACAAGTCATGAGCGAATGGTTCGATCTCAAGCGGTGCTGTATCGAATGGATCTACCACACATGGTTGGAGTATCGAGGGGATCGACGGTACCCCAAAAGTTTGCCAACTCCCACCCAAACTTCGGCGTTTCTCATGGAGGTAGAAGAGCATGCCCCTTCGCCGTATGCGTTTCAGTGCGTCTCGACCTGGATTTCTTGCATTTGCGGTATAGTTTACAAAATCAAAATCTTGACTATTGACGCCCCCGCCTTCGTGCTGGGTAGGTAGTGCTTTACCAATTTTGGGGCCTAATGTTAGGTTAGCCCGGTGACTTTTAGCAAGTTTGAGGAGTGAGAGTAATCAATTGCCTTGCATTCTCAGTCACTCACATCCTTTCGGCCGGCCGCGTTTCTGGGGAACATTTAGACTCTTGAGATCCCCGTTGTATTCGAACACGCAGGGTGCTTTCGCGGCATCATGCACGGCGAAGATCACCTGGCTTGGGACTTGATTCATCGCGGAAACTCTCCCCTGGCGAAGATTCAGGTTCAAGCTCACTCATGTCAGATCGATCCATCCAGACCGTAGAATTAGTAAATGCTGAGAAGACGAGGGAAAGTGCAGACGCAGCAAAACGGTGATGCCAGGGAATACCCGCGCTAGTCTCTATTAGGTCCAAAGTGCACCAATAAATTCGACCATTTTAGGAAGTAACGCTTGCCGATTCGTCACTATCTATACTGACAATTATTCAGCTGCTGGATTCTTATGGCAATTGACGGAAAGAAATGGTTGTCAAGGAATAGAAGAGCCTATAAATATCTTCAAGAAACCAACATGTAGTTAAACAATCACGATTCATCCGGAAACTTCAATCCTAAGGAATCCAGCAATGGCATCCCCTCCAAGATCGACTGGCGAGGAGGTCTCCGCGGATCTTTCTGCGCAGATCAAGAATAAAGTAGTCCTTATCACGGGAGTATCTCCAGGTGGTCTTGGTGCTGAATTTGCCGTGACAGTCGCGAAACACTCCCCTGCCCTTCTCATTCTCGCGAACCGCAACATCGAGAGAGCCGACGAAACAGCGCAGAAGATCAAAGAAACCTCGCCGGCCGTCCCCACTCGAATTCTCAAGTTGGACTTGGCCTCTCAGAGCCAAGTCAGACAGGCTGCTGCAGAAGTCAATGGATACAAGGAAAAGATCCATGTGCTTGTGAATAATGCCGGGATTATGGCAGGGCCATACAAAGTATCCCCGGATGGCATCGAGCAACAATTCGCAACAAACCACATTGGTCATTTCCTCTTTACCAATCTGATCATGAATAAGCTTGTGTCGGATGATAACAGCTGGCAAGGCCGTGTGGTCAATGTTTCTAGCAATGGCTATCGACTAGGGCCAGTCAGATTCGGTGATTGGAACTTTGATGTGAGTCCTGAACCTATTTGAGCATTTGGAAGGTGGTGGCTGATATTTCGAAGAGCGGTAAAACCTACGATCAATGGCTTGCATATGGACAGTCGAAAACAGCAAATATGCTATTCTCCATCTCACTGGCGTCTAGATTGTCTAAGAAAGGTCTGGTCTCGGTATCCCTCCATCCTGGAGCTATTCCAACGAATCTGTTCGGGCCAATGGGTGACACTGGTGTTGCTACATTGAGTGAGTTTACATGTCAGCAATATATTCTTGGTATTCTTCTAACATGTGATTTGCAGTGGCAACGGATCGTGCTCAAGGACACAGTCAGTTTTGGCTTGACGACTTCTCCAGTATCTACAAGACCATTCCCGAAGGCGCTGCTACTCAAGTCTACACAGCATTCCATGATTCAATCACATCCAAAGGTACGGATTGTTTGTCTTGTAAACTCCTTTTCTCTTTGAAGCTAACAAGTGATTTCAGAGAATAATGGTGGTTTTTTTGAAGATTGCCATGTGGTGCCTGCAGAGGACATGTACAGCTGGGGCAGAGATCCGATCGACGCAGAAAAGTTGTGGCGGTTAAGTGAGAAGATTGTGGGTGAGAAGTTCGAGTATTAGGTATAGCACTTCAATCCAAGGTCGACGGGGATGCTTGACATGCTTGAGATCATGGTTGAAGTGATCTCCGGGATCGTAGGTGATGGATATCTCCGGTACGGAGATACCCTTTCCGCTTGCTATAGTAGATAGCCCTCAGGGATCCAAGACCTACACCTTCGCATACATCTACAATCAATCAACCCATATATCTCCAACTCCGTCTCTATTGGTGTCATGAGTAGGCTAATGGCAAGCGTCGTGCCAAAGATTCGCCGTTTTCCCTTGTTTGAAAAAACATCTGTCACTCCCGAAGCCGGGTCTATATAAGTAGCTCTTATAGGTCTAGACTTAAGCATAAACATGTATGCAGCATGCTATTCTAAGGAATTTATCCATGGATGAACCTTGGGATGCGGCGAGCTGCACTCGGGTGGCTTGGGGCCCCGGGGGTCAGATTATACTTCGTCCGCATCGGGTTCAATACGTAGCAGCTACCTTTATACTTCCGTCGGAGAGATGATATACCCCTATCTCGAGATCCATGGATGAATCAACAAGTGAAAATGATCGGCCAGTGGCCACCATCATTGGGCTGACCGGACTCGCTGTGGACCCTCGTAATAGAAGCATCGAGATCGAGTCCCACCCTCGAAGATCAGAGGGGCAACATGCATGAGGAACGTACACGTCGCTAGCCCTTTGTGAGACGCGGTGAGACATGAGCTGGAAAAAGCAAGTATGCCGTAGGAAATTCCTGCCTCACAACGCAGAGGTGGCGAGGGGATGCTCGTAATAGGCAAGTATTTCGAGTATTCCCTGCGCGGGATACAGCGAGTGTACACACTGCTGATTCTGTTCTACCTGTAGAATCCCGCGGATAAAGGGATCTACGCGGCCACAGTCAAGCTTCCAGTCAGGGGCGAATCTGCGGATCCGCATTCCAGCGCAGTCGGTCAGCATTCGTAGCTCCAGCAAAGCTTTGCTGTCCAGCTGACAATAAAAGTGGAGAGTTAGAGCTAAAGGGACTTCTTTCTTCCGGGCGCGTTCGGGCATCTCACTCCGAAACTCGGCAAGAGGTAGGATCGGAGTCTCTAGACCATCAGAGACCGTTTACCTCGGATCCCCACGCTTCAGGGTCCTCGAAATTGGGCTCAACACTCGAGAAGTTTTCTGTAGATCACGTCAATCGGTAGGCAGCCTGGGAATCAGCCCGGTAGCCAAACCGGCACAGAACCCGGCAATCAGAAAGGATAGAGAACCATATCACAGACAGTAGAAAGGAGAAAACCGGAGGAGAAGTCACGCGGAGAGCATGACGAAAACACCGGCTAAGACCCAGCAGAGCCACTTTTTCTAGAGCTCCGTGAAGTCACCGTCCGCAACTTGGCACTTCCACTACTTAGACCGGTTACTCCCCCCTGACGTTAATCCCCACTGCCTTGATCTTGTTACGGCCTTGAGATCATAATCGTGCTGGCTTTATTTCTAGCCTCGTTTCCCAATTGACCTGCTTTTCGCTCTTCGTTCTTCTTCCCTCGCGATCTCGAGTACTCCGCCCCGCCATCCCCCCCCCCCCGCATCCCACTTTCTACTTCACAATGGCTTCCGGCGCTCCCCCCGTCGGCCAAGAGAATATCAACACTGATATTGTTACTCTTTCCCGTTTCTTGACCGAGGAACAGACTAAGTACCCCGAGGCTTCGGGTGACTTCACTCTGCTCTTCCACGCTCTCCAATTCTCCTTCAAGTCCATCGCCTACTACATCCGACGCGCCTCCCTCATTAACCTCACTGGCTTGGCCGGTTCCTCCAACACCACCGGTGATGATCAGAAGAAGCTCGACGTGATCGGCAATGACATCTTCGTCTCCGCCATGCGCGGCTCTGGCAAGTGCCGCATCCTTGTCTCCGAGGAAGAAGAGGAGGTGATCAAGTTCGACGAGCACCCCGACGCCCGCTACGCCGTCGTCTGCGATCCCATCGACGGTTCCTCCAACCTGGACGCCGGTGTCTCAGTCGGTACCATCTTCGGTGTTTTCGCGCTCCCAGACGAGGTCCTCGGCGCAGGCAAGTCTGTCGGTCCCGAGGCCCTGCTCCTCCCCGGTACCCAGATGGTCGCTTCCGGATTCACCATGTACGGTGCTTCCGCCCAGCTCGTCATCACCATGCGCGGTGCCGGTGTCAACGGCTTCACTCTCGAGAACTCGCTGGGCGAGTTCATCCTCACCCACCCCAACATGCAGATGCCGCCTTCGCGCTCCATCTACTCCGTCAACGAGGGTAACACCTCCCTCTGGGACGACTGGTGCGTCCAGTACTTCCACGACCTTAAGTATCCCAAGGAGGGCAAGCCTTACAGCGCCCGTTACATCGGCTCCATGGTTGCTGATGCCTACCGAACTCTGCTTTACGGTGGTATCTTCGCTTACCCCGCCGATACTAAGAGCAAGAAGGGTAAGCTGCGTATCCTGTACGAGTGTGCGCCCATGGCTATGCTTTTCGAGAACGCTGGCGGTCTCGCTGTGAACTCCCGCATGGAGCGCTTGTTGGAGGTTGTGCCTGAGAACATTCACGACCGCAGCGGTGTCTTCCTTGGTTCCAAGGATGAGATTCAGAAGGTCATTGATGCTTATAACAAGCACCACTAAGTGCATTAATGCTGTTGGTTATTGGAGTTGGTCTGAGTGCCCAGCCTGGGAGGCTCTTGCCCGATACATCTTCTTCTTATATGTTATGACTCTACGCCCTTTTCTCTTCCGAAATCTCGAGCCTGCCGGAGTGCTGGTGCTTTGAATTTCTGCTATCTCAAGTATTTCACTCTGGGTTGGAAACGAGACTGGGGAGCGCAAAATAGAATGAATAAAAAAAAGTTTAAAATCAAACCGCCTTTGTAAACTATAGTTGACCAATATCGTGTTTGATGTCAGTTGAGACCTGGACTTTACGTCATATTCTTTTTCACCCAAACGTACCAACAATCGTAAAACTTGGAATCATCTAGGCGTGTTACGTGTACTTCGCTACTATTGCCCAGTGCTTAGTATTTCGCAGCGATTTGGGTAAATGCAATATATTCTAGACTCTTCATACAGTACACATGACAAGGAAACCCGGAGAGTGATCGACAAGATCCCGCTGGGATGCTAGAGTAAAGAACGATTCAAAAGAACGAAAAATAAATACAGACCAGTCAGTCATTAATCGACTGGGTCGTCTTCCAGAAGAGTTTTGAAACTGAATGGCATGAATGGAATACCCTCGCCGATGAAATGCTTGCTCATTGCCTCGACCCAGTGGAGACGGAGAGAATGCAACACTAGATAAAACGTTAGCAATCGTGCGCTTCCTATTTGATGATTGAATAAACTCACTAGCTGAAACACCCTCCATGCAGCAGAGCACTGCAATACTCAGAACGAACCAAAGATAGAAGCAAATCACAGTCATGATCACACGCATGGTGGGGTCCTCTTGCTCCAAAGCTGTGCCAAGAGTCATGGTCCACAGGACAATAGACAGCTGCTGGTGAGCAAGCGAAAGGGCCCAGAGACGGAGGTAAGAAGCAGTGTGCGAGATACAGTTCAGACAGAATTCAATGGTGTGGATGACTTGGTGAATCATCTCATCAGAGAACTCGAATTCTTCGTGCTCTTCACCCTCATGGATATCCTGGGCAATCATAGCAACTCCCTCGCCATCGCTGGCAAGGCTCTGTCGGTTTCCACCAAAGCCGCCATCCACGTCGCCATCGTCTTCCAGGGCGCTGACGCGTGATTGCTCGCCAAGGCCACGGTAGCCCAGGGCACGAGCGCGGTTGTGCTCCCAACGAAGGTAGAACGGCTTCAAGAACAACATGATAGGTACCTGAATGACAGCAATGAGCAGGAGGAGTACCTGCACGGTGCTTTGGCCGGCGTAAAGCGGATCGCCCTCGATGTTACCAGGGCTCAAGAACATGAAGATAAGCATGTTAAGCAGACTGGGGGGAGCGCTATCAGTCTCCGACCAGTTAATGGTCCACTTGTAAAGGATGGTGATCACGAGGTATCCAAAGATAGACTGGAAGAACAACATGCCAGGGATGAAGTTACCCCAGATGTCGACCTTTGACTTGAAGTGACGAGCGTTGATGTATTGGAAGCATAGAGCAAAAGTCATGTGGCACCAACCGAGCAACACACTCATCTTCATCTTCATACTGTTGGTGAACAGTAAGGAGTTCTCAGCCTCATGCCAATTCCAGTCCAGACCGATAGGGAAGCGGTATCCGCCCTTGAGAGAAGCCTCAACGGATTCGCCTGCTTTGATGTCTGAAGGCCATTGCCACTGACTTGGGAAGAAGGTGAAAGACTTGGAGAAGATATCGTTGTAGATGAAACCAGTGTACATGGCGAAAAGTCCCATCAGCAACATGATGTAACGTCCATAGAACGCCATGTATGAAAGCTCATCCAGCTTGGTTTTCATGAGCTTCTTTTCAAAGAAAATCATGGCGGCGGCTGTTAAAGCCATCAGAGCACCGTGTCCAAAATCACCGAACATGACGGCGAACAGGAATGGGAAAGTCACAACAGTGTAGATACCGGGGTTGACTTCCGAGTACTTGGGGATACCGTAAGCATTGACAATAGTCTGGAATGCCTCGGTAAACTTGTTTGTGCGAACGTAGGTTGGTGGTGTCTTGTTGGTGCGAATCTGGTTGACGATGGTAGGAACAGACAATCCAGCGCGGTCATTCACATCTTGCAGAGTGGACTTGATCTGACCAAGGGAATTCGTAGGGCACCAAGCCTCGGCGATAAGAGTCTTTCGGGCCTGGTCGTACGAGAATCTATTCAATGTGTCGTATACTGCCTTCTCTTTCTTGACAATGATCATCCAAGCCGCCAACGATCGTGCGATTTGGGAAAGCTCGGCATCGAGAGTGTTCTTGGTGTTTCCCAACACATTTGTAACATCGCCCAATCGGGTGTTAACTTCGTGAATCTGATCCCGTCTAAGCTCGCTGTTCTCATCAACTCCGTACAAGGAGGCTCCCAGTGATTCGGATAGCTTGCGGATCTTGGCGAGAATGTTCTTGCCGTGGGCAAAGATCACAAACACATTTTTGTGAATCTCCTCGTTGGTTGAAGGGTCGATAATGGGGTCAGGGATCTCGGATTGGTTCATATAAAGGTTACCGCGCAAGGTTCGCCAGAGGATGCGCTCAAAGGCACCAATTCGGTCGCGAGGGATGACACCGGCAACAAAGCCAATATTCATATCAGAGAAACTTTGCTGGCCTTGGGTGTCACCGTTTGCAGCACGAGGGGCATGCTGCTCGACGTCGCGGAGGAGGGGAGCTTCGTCGTTGTCGAAAGACTGACGGATGTCTTCGGTCTGCGTGTGGGCCTAAAAACAATATTAGATTCCATGCAACGCCATCAAAATAGTTTGTACTGCTACTCACCCGATCAAAAAATCCACCGGTCTCCCTCAGCACCCAGCGCCACTCGGAAAGTTCAACCTCGCGTCTCTTCAGGGTCTCGTAGCTGTCGTTCAGAGAGGCGATGCGCTGCTCCAGGCTCTCGCTGCGCTCCGCTAGTTCGTCAATCTCGGAGGCAAGAGGAGCTGCTAGTGTATCGGAGAAATCGGACGAAGGCCGCATGGCGATAGCAGCCTTGTCCATCTGGGAATGGAAGTAACCTAGTACAAGCCGCATAGTTAGCCAAATGCTCTTCCTTTGCCGTCGTATTCCCGTCAAACATACGAAGCTGTCTCTCGACATTGTCCAGGCGGCGGATCTCCTTGGTGAAGGTACGTTGGAAAGCGTTGGTATCTGGGTTGAGCTAGACACGAATCTGTCAGTCGAAAGAATCTACAAGCGCGCCTTAGAGCAGCAGTCCTCGTCACTCACGTCTCTGAATTGAACCTGGCCGATTTCACCCAAGGCACTCACGACCTCTCTTCCGATCTCGTTGGCAATGTAGAGCTGGGTCAAGCTCATGTCCGACGAGCGGAAGAAGGTGTCGGGCGGGGCCATGGTGTAGGGGATTGCTCAGGGCCGAGCCTTTCCACAGGAGGGAAGAAAAAGATAGGGAAAGAGGCCCTCTCGGGTAGGCCTGTAGAAGGAAAAGATAGACACAGGGCGAGAGAGTGACGATGGGTGTCCTGGTTGTCCTAAGAGAGTAGCTCCTGCCTCCCGAGTCCACCTGTCCGTCTCGGGTCACGTGTTTATCGATCGTGGTTTCCGTCATTGGCACACCGCCCGCTCCATATCTATGGCAATCAATAAGCCGGTAGTATCAATGATTATATAATGGGTATTCTGCCAGCAGAATATTGTCTCCATTGGGTACCACCTCAAATAATTCCATCAATCATGTAGTAGGCTAGGATTAGGCTAGGATTCGGAAAGAGTTAGGGGCTCAAGTACCAACTGATAGGGACTCAAGTACCAACTGATAGGGGCTCAAGTACCTACTAATAAGGGGGTTAAGTACCTAGTGCGACTATTCTCAGAAACTTCACCGCCCAAAGCGGTCAAGAGACTAGAGCAGGCGGTAAGTATAATGCCAAAGCGGGAAGCCTCACCGCTAACATTTACTACCTATTATGGAAGCATTGATACCACCGGCTTATTGGGCGCCATACATATCTATGCCTCCCATAATTTCAAACTTCTACTTCTACGCTACCACGGGCTTCATGAAGCTCAATATCTACCGATAAATAAACGATTGGCAAGACCTTCAAGGAAAGCTGCTACTTTGCCTTTTTACCTCAGATCACTTGATTTCGCGCCATTACATCGTTGCGTGTTCACAGAGTGTAACATTTGATTGAAGTCCAGACTGCTTATTTGTTCGATAACAGGATGAAGTGTGTTGATTTTATGCATCTAGTTATATATGTTGCAAAGTTGCTATAAAGGTAATAAATATTCATCAATCGACAACCATTTTGCCGTACTAATGACTGTGAGACATCATCTTGATATTTGAATTCCTCAATTGCAGACGAACATTAGGCATGGGCTCAAACTTAAGTCCCTCTATCACATCCGCTTGATCAAAGAGTCGAGAATGTACAAACTTCTTTTCCAGATCGCGCATTCTAGGTGGACTTCCATTCCTGAATCTTGTCTGGTGCTCTTCAATTGCACTGGGAAAAAGGTTCACCAGTCTAGCTGGGTAGTCACTTGACTCCGCATTGACGAGTAGGCAAGACAGACAGAGAAGGTTAAGACTCTGCATGTTCTTGCTAATGTGGTCGAATATTGAATCCCATTTCCCGGAGGTAAATAACACTCGCTGTAGACTGAGAAATGTGAGATCAGAGTGGCTTTGGAGGAATCGAAGCAAGCTGGTTTCATTTGTGTAGATCCCACCCAAGGTACATCTTCGTAGAGAAGGAAGCTCGAGGGGTATCACGGCGTCAAACAGCTTGACACACGATTCGTCGTCTGTATTCGAGGAGTAGGAATTATGCAGACCGAGATGAAGTGTATCTAAATTTGGCATATATTCCAGAAAACACTTTAAACGTGCGACATCGGAGTCGCTTATATGACTTTTCGGAGCTTCGTGGCCAATCTCGTGGCGAGCATGATAACATGCCCAAGACGATATCTTGATAGAGAGGCTTCTCACAGATGCAACACTCGCTTTAAAATCCTCTGCCTTGGAAGATGGCGACGGTATTAGACTCTGGAGGAATACACCGCAGTGCCTTGTGTCTGTCAAGATGCTTAAGCTGTCCAAGGAGATATCACTTTCAGCGATAGCAGTCTTGAGACAACTGTACACTAGTGAAGCTTGGTCTGTCGCTTGCATCTCAGTCAAGGTACCCCAAGAGGGATTCGCAACGGTTCCCTCAGGACCACAAACAAGTTTCATCTCGAGCGAGATCCTATTGAGTGTTCTCCCAGACTGGAAACCACTTTTGAGAAGATTCAAGGTACTGGAACGTAATGCTTCGTCAAATTCAGCGTGCTGCAAATGCATTTCTTCCAATTCTTCCCGTGCTATTTCGCGCCGCTCCCAATTCCATGCAGCATCAATAGAAATGATTCTCTTCAGGGGCACATCGTCAAAAAGAGGGGCAAGGATTCTGATTTCCTTGACTGCAGGTCCAAGTTCTGGATGGGACACGATTTCGTGAAGTTTTTGAAGGCTCTTCTCTGATAGATCGGTCTTCTGACGTCTCAGAAGTGTCATGAAGTGTGGCTTGGTGCATGCATCTTTAATTTTGCGGCTTACAAGCCGTAGGTTTTTGAGTGATTTGAAATCAACATGGGTAGACAACTCCGCAATACAATCATACGCGAGGTTCTCCAGAAAAGATGTCCCAGTCGACATTTCTAAGCTAGCAAATAGCCAGGTCGGGTCAACTAAGTCGTGAAGATGTGGAGAACCACTGGGGTACACACTAAACAATGGAACCTGAGCTATCGATTCCTTAGTCACGCTAGACTGGCAGTGTGAAGCCTATGCTCAACATCTTCTCCGATTTGCTCTGGTAGTAATTTACTGTCCGATCGATTTTCTCAAGATCTATTGAAATAGCAAATAATACCATCTACGATTATAGCCATAAGCCAGCAGTGACCTCAAGAGTCTCCCGAACAACGCATTTCATGGATATACAGCTTTAAAACCATTATCTATTGAACTCTAACTTCCAAAATTAATGATACGGCTTCTTTTGCTCGAGCAGAGCCACAGTATCCCCTTCCAGCTCTACCTCTTGATAAATTTCAAACCCATTCTTCAAGAGTACCTTCAAACTACCCATATTCGCCTTATTGCATCCTGCAAAGAGACCTTCAGGTCTTATCTCTATGCCGGTATTCTCCGGCTCTATCCTCTCAAGTTTCCACCAGGCATCCACAACCCCAGCCACTGCTTCGCTCATGTAGCCCTTTCCCCAGAAGTCCGGGTGGATGCCGTAGCCGATAGACGGGGACGGCACGAGAGCGTTGATTCCTACCGTGCCAATGACTTTCTTCGACGGATCATGCTTTTCAATCACAGCGAAGGTGAATCTTCTTCCAACTGCGCCTGAAGCATCGGGCGTTTTGAAAATCTTCTTGGTTATCACGGCTTCGGACTCTTTGAGCTCTTTGTGTGGAATTTTCGGCCAACTGTCGATGCTTAGCTATCGTCCTTTATTATGTCCTTTTATTTTGTGGAGACTTGGTCTTACAGGAAGTCTGCTACCTCCTGTCGAGAGCGATATTCGAAGATATCTTTTGCATCTGTTGCCTCTAGCAGCCGTAGATAGAGACGCTCGGTGTATATTGCCGGTACGTTTGGTGGGATAATAGCTCGTACGGTCTGCTCGGGGTACAGACTTCCAGGCGCTGGCGATGGAGCCATGATGCTCTCACACTTAAATGTTCAAGGTTTCGAAGATGCGATGGGCTAGAAGATTGAGGATGACTGCACCCCTCGAGCGGTAGCTGGGGCCAAGATAAGGCCAATCAAAAAGGGTCTAAAGCACGCGGGCCGTGGTTGCATTTCCCGTTGACTCATACCACTATTTATTTTGCCTGGGTCAATGCCATTGCGAATCGTCAATTTTCATGTAAATGGTGGAATATTTAGAAGTAGTTGGTGGGGAGGTTCAATTGTTCTGGCTCTTGGTAGAGGATAATGATAATATACAGTTATGACACATAGGCAACGCTCGGCTTCTTCTATCTTCGCAGCTGAGACTTTCACGTAGGTAAGGTTGCAAATTCCACTTCATGCGAATGCCCTTCTAAGCCCCTCCATCTCTCTTCGCATATTCCTCCTCCATGCGCTCTTCGTAAAGCCGGTCCGCTTCTTCCCGGCTGAGAGCTTCGCTGCCCTGCGTAGTTGAGGACCCAGGTGTGCTTACAGCACCTCCCGATTCTGATGAAGTATTGATGTTCCCATTGTCAGGGATATTGCCAGTAGACCCTGGCTGGGTGAAAGTTGAGCCGTGGCTGGCTTCGTTTTGATCGTATTGATCGGCGGTCGGGACGGGCATAATGACAGTAGTTCCGACGACGCAAGGTGTTTGAATAGTTTTCAAAGACTGAGAGGCTGAGTATGAAACTTCAAAGAGGCGTGGCTCTATTTTGCGTAGAGTTGGGCAGGCTTTTATGTGCAGTGTGGCGGATTGTTGCAGGCTGCGTGGGGAGTGGAGTGTGGCGAGAGCTCCAGTGGCGACGTCATAAACGTGGTACCAGCCACAGTGATACTATACTCTACGCTGTACATATCAATCCATGCCGATACTCGGGGCTTTCTACTTATTCATGGGCCGATCATAGGAAGGTATCTAGATTCGTCAATGTAGGCTATAAGCGATATACAAACTGGGAGCAATCCCTATCAATCGCGTTCTTTTCTTTTTGGGATCATCACGCTAAGCCCATGTCAATATGGGCACAAGATAATAACGAAAATAACGAAACCATATGCAAGGTGTGACACCATGAGATTCGGAACATGGGGAAAAAATCTATATACTACTCTGCGCTAAGAGCGAGACATGCGTCGACAGCGAGACCAACTCTGGAGGAAATATTAGCGTGGTGAACAATTCATCGAAGATTAGTAAAACTCACCTGCCCTCCTTCATCTTGACCACGTCGTCGATGACGTCGCGGTCAAGGTTGGGGAACATATTCGACAAAGTCTCAACAACATTAGTGTGCTCAGCACTTTGGATACGCCGTGCCTGTGCGTCCTCTGCACTGGCCTGGCGTGCTGCTGCATCCTGCGCACTCAATGTCCTGGTGAGACTTTGTTTGGCGCTACCTTCCCGATGGCGCTCATCCCCAGATCGGCGACCCTCGCTGCTAGAGCGCGGGGGCTGGTAAACATTCGGGTTGAGGCGAGTTGTTGCTGGCTGTGGAGTCGTTGCGGGCTGTAGAGGGCGATCTTGCGGTGGTGTGCCCTCTGGGTCTTCGGAGAACATACGCCCAATCGTGGAAAGAGGTTTTTGGATGGTGCGCAAAAGACCAGCCACTGGTGCGGAGGTATCGTCGTCACTGGATTGAGAAGCCGCCTCCCTACGGCTTGGCCCGGGCTGCTGACGGGCTGGGCGACTGGGGGTGGTAGGCTGAGCCATGGGCTTTTCATTAATCGGCTCAGTTTTGCGGTTCTCTTCTGCAATCGCTGAGACTGCAGCTTCGACATTGCGTTCAAAATCTTCATCACTGACTGTGAGGCTAGTACGGTCTAGCGTCTCAATGAACTGAATAGCTCCGGACTATGTTGATTGGGGTTAGCAGGGGAATTCTCGGCAATAAGAAGTAGGATAACTTACCAGCGAAGACAGATAGTAGCCCGCCTCGCCACTTAGTTTATCTTGGTTGCGAAATCGCAGGATGTATTGGATGTTTGAAGGAAGATGATCTGGGTTTGCATGAAGTACCACATAGATCAAAAGTGGGATGAAAGCGTCCGCAGAGGTGTCTGCTTTTTTAGTATTTTTCAAGAGGCCAAAAATCACTTTGCAGCAATTCAATATGCAGATGACCTTGTCACGGGGAGCGCGGTAGCCGTTAATTTTGAGTAGCTCTAGCAGGTAAGATGAGGTTAGACTTGACGGCCCTTGAAAGATGGGAGGAATCATGAATATACCTTGTTGCGCCAAATTAAGGAAACGGCTTCCGCCACCACTGACAGGAGGAATATCCAAATGTTCTTCTTTCACCCAGCCGTATATCCGAATCTTTTGTGCTAGGATATCATCCCTTTCGATGTCTTCCTGGTGTTGGCCTCGTCGCCAAGGTCCATGCATTCTCTCTATCTCTTTCCGCCGGCTGCGACTAGCGCTCCGAGGGATAGATGGCGGAGCAGGAATCGCCGGAGCAAAGGTCTGAGAGTATAGACGGTTCATGACCAGCTTCTCCATTCCTTCCTTGGCATTATCAAACTCGCTGTCCGATACATCACGCCATACCTCACAGAGAGCCATTTTATTTGTGATAAATGCCAGGAAGTCACTAATAATTTTGACTTGCTCATGCACCATCCACTGTCGCTTCCCGAACTCCATCAGAAAAGAACGCAGGAACTTGGCCACGGGGTCAGCGGTTCGGTGACGCAGTTGCTCCAGAAATCGGTGAAAATCGAACGGTTGATCAGGCTCAGGTTCGGGGAGAGGAGGAAGGGTGGAAGCGGATGACTGCCGGGTCAGCGTAGGCTCTTCTGGTCCCACGGGCTTGTGAGGATGTTGCAGTGCAGGCGAAGCAGGGTTATTGTTTTGCTGGGCCGCATGAGGAGAGCCAGGCATGGGAGGCTGAGCATGCTCGAGGCTAGACCGTCGCGCCGGATAGTAGGCTTGATTGGCACGGAACTGCTCTGCAAACTCTAGACGAGGGGACATAATCTCCTGCTGATCGGTTGTCCGCGAAGGGTCCTGGAATTGGCCCATGATGCTTTGAATCTCTGGCTGAGAGTCATTGTCATCGCCTTTTGGTGAATCGTCCCCAGTTCTTTGTTTATTTTCGGTATCGCTGTTGTCCGGCACACTGGGTAGTTGTTTATCGGGATCGGGTGCGGCGCTCGGTTCACTGGCTCGCGACAGGGGCTGCGATGCGGCTGAAGAGGAAATGGGAGAATCATCTTTATTTGGGGGAGGGGGCGGAATCTCTTCTTTTTCCGATGGTTCGTTTGTTTCTTGTTCCGCTTCTGGCTGTGGCTCTGGCGCATGCTTTTCCGATATTGATAGTCCATCGATCTGCCCAGTAATCGAATCCGGCTGGGTCGCGGAGGATAAAGGTTCTGGCGCAGCTTCTGGAACTTTCCCGGGGATTTCATGTGACGCTGTGGGAGCAAGCTGATCGAGCTTGGCTTCACTGTCCATGTTGGCTTGGGATGGACTGTCGTTCACGGGCTCCTGCTGAGACTCGGGGAGGAGTGGTGTTGACGTGGGGTTCTCGAGGCACTCCTGGGTGGGACTTTCGTCCCTCTTCCCGGGGCCGGGGGACGAGGTAGGCTCAGTAGTCGACATGAGCGGACTCTCGCATGCACACCTCGACTTGCTTAGGAGACGGTCGTCGATGCGCGAGTGTTGAGCCTCGTTAGTTGCGGATCATCATTCGACCGAAGCGGCTACGGAGATAGTCACGCGTGTGTAGCTATGAAGCTGGACGAAGGGCGATATAAGATGGATCAAATTTGGAATTTTAGCACCGAAATATGAATTCTTCTTATGTACATATTCTATATATTCGATGATCTGCAAATGACCCCTGTGTTCGTATAGCAAACATAAAATAATCCTAAATATTGATCTGATCTGTATGACGATCAACTTGCGGGCGTGGGCCATAATCCGCTGACTCATCTTCTGCCTCAGGACATCAAACAAATCGATGTTGAAGTACCAGAATTCTGCGAACTTGCGGTCGTCGCCGTATTGTTCACCGCGCCATGTGTGGCATTTTCTGCTCTTTATCGAGAGAATCAACGCCTCCCTTGGAAGAAACCCGGCAGCTCCTGCAACAAAGAGGCCCCGACAGCTGCAAAACACACGTTGTGCGCAGGGAAGTCCGCGCGCGAGAGCATGGGTCGTCACTAACATGCCAGCTGACTTTCGTTTCAACGGTGCTCTCCTTGCGAGGTGATCATATTTTTGCTCAACCTCTCGTAGACCCTACAACCCAGTCAGTGCTCTGCTGGAATGGAGAAGCCTGGAAGATTGAAGGCAAACGCGTCGTGGGCAACGACACGGAGCATATCTTGAGCTTATTTTTGCAAGCTGTCAATTGCGGCGACCGTGAACTTGCAGCGAGCAGGCTTGGTGCAGCTGTTGCGAGTATATCTGGACCATTCGCATTTGTCTTTTACGATGCTGTGAACTCTCGGCTTTTCTTCAGCAGGGATTGTTTAGGCCGGCGATCCCTTCTTCAGGGATGGGATCAAGATGGCGCCCTCAAAATATCTAGCTTGTGTGATGGGTCATCATCAGAACATTTCAAAGAAGTGGGATTTGATGGAGTCTACATGATTGACCTGGAAGCACCTGGTTCAAAAGACACACCTTTCAAGGACTGGTTCCAGATTGAGACATTGCCATGGCAATCAAACTCTACACTGCCTTCAGAAGGCAAAATGGTAAGCCTTCTCATTATTACTTCTGGCTCATACCTAATCTAGTCTCCAGGTCAGCCCAACACCTGCCATGAACATGACCGTGCCATCAGAACAACCACTGCCACTAGATATCAACACTCCATTTGTTCAGGAATTAGTATTCAAGCTGCACCAATCGCTGGCTCTGAGAATTGAAAATGTCCCAGAGCCCCCAGGCTACATCCCCGGTGAGAGCGCAAAAGTCGCCGTGCTATTTTCTGGCGGCTTGGACTGTACGCTCCTTGCGCGACTCTGCCACGAGATACTTCCTCTTGACGAACCCATCGATCTTCTGAACGTGGCCTTTGAAAACCCACGCGTAGCTGCGGCTGCGGCTGCGGCTGCACATAAAACTTCATCAGAGCCAATCTCACCATACGAGGCTTGCCCAGACCGAATGACTGGCCGCTCTGCACATAACGAGCTTATCGAAACATGCCCCGAGCGCAAATGGCGCTTCATAGCTATTAACATACCATATACAGAAACTACCGCCAATCGCGATCTCGTGAGACGTCTCATGAGACCGCATAACACCGAGATGGATCTTTCCATCGCTTGCGCGTTGCTCTTTGCTTCACGCGGTCAAGGCTCGATATCGTCTACTGCGCCAGAAAACTCCGAGGATTACACCACCTCTGCACGAGTTCTCTTGTCCGGTCTTGGTGCCGATGAGCTCTTCGCCGGTTACGGCCGCCATAGCGTCGCTTTCAATCGAAGTGGATTCGAGGGCCTCGTCTCAGAGATCAACTTAGACGTCAGCAGACTAGGTCAAAGGAATCTCGGACGAGACGACCGTGTTCTCTCGCACTGGGGCCGCGAAACCCGCTTC
This sequence comes from Tympanopsis confertula, assembly GCA_026745395.1. Taxonomy (NCBI): domain Eukaryota; kingdom Fungi; phylum Ascomycota; class Sordariomycetes; order Coronophorales; family Scortechiniaceae; genus Tympanopsis; species Tympanopsis confertula. The sequence continues at coordinate 1,500,597 of JAOYNU010000008.1, read as the reverse complement.
CCATACTTGGATGAGGAATTCGTGGCGTGGGTGCTTCGAGCTCCTGTCTGGGTGAAATGTGGATTTGGACTTCCGCGCCCAGAGCCCGAGGAATCGACAGCCCCCATTGATGCGGAGAAGATGGCGCTTCGCTTAGTGGCGCTTAAGCTTGGGCTTAAGAGTGTAGCGCGTGAGAAGAAACGAGCTATTCAGTTTGGAGCGCGCACGGCTAAAATGGAGACGGGGCGCAGCAAAGGTACTGATACACTTGGGTGAGCTGATGCTTGCTTTTAATGAAAATAAATGACATTACAAAGATCAGGAGTCTTTTCATCTTTTCGTCATTTTGTTTCACTGACTTCTCATTCCCACATTCACATCATCAATCTTCTCACATTCCTGTCCATTTACATATGACCCTTCCCTCTGCCCTCCTACAAGACAGCGCAAATCCCAGCGATGATGATACAATATGGAAACAGATACTTCTGAGACCACGCCTGGCTGCTACTCTGCTTTGTCATTTCCATACTTTGCATGGGATCTTCCCATCGCTCCGCTTTCTCACGGTGTACTACCATACATAGACTCCTCTGCACTCCCTCTTCAGTACCAGCAGCCTCTAAGGCGGCGCGGAGCTCGAGATTGGACACAGAAGAGTCTCCCTGGTGGAAGTTGTACGTGGTGATCGTGTTGCGAGTCGAAGTGTTGGATAAGATGAGGCTAGATGGTACTAGGTGTGGTCGATGAGTGACCAAAAGACAATTCTGAGCTGGGATTCGCGATCATCATCTTCCATCAATATCCCAGAGATCTGCTGTGATGCTTGCACTTCTGCATTATCCCTTTCCCTGTCCTCTGGCATTCATCGCGATCAACGACGAAGAGCAATCCCCAGCTGGCGCTGTCTTCACCTTCGAAGACGTGAAGCACGTTAGAAGGTATGGGTGGTCTTTCGTACCATTCTTTCCCTAGTAGGGTTCGTGTAGGCTACGAGAGGTGCATCGTATTAGTTCTGGAGCGCCCTGGCGTGAAGTCTGGAGTGTGCAAGGCTGCCATTGTAGAAGCTACTGAAACTATCAGAGCTAGAACGCTTCTCATTATTATCGTTTGAAATGGAACGCAGGGAAGAATTATGAGCCGCGTAGAGGTCGAGGGCACATTGACGGGTCCAGATGTCAAGGAGCCTCACTACTGAGCCTCGACTTGCCCAGACGTGCAAAAATGCTACGATTTCTACTGTGGATTTACAATTGGAAGATATGCATAGCAAATCAATATCAAATTATCGTATTCAAAGTACATAGCCACGAGTCAATCCCATCGGGAGACAATCAGAACCGGCTTCAAGTAATAATATCAAAGCAAAACAATTAAAGAAGAAAAAAGACTGACGTCTCAGCCAACTTGAACTTTTAGAGATCCAGAGAAGCAGAGCTCTGATCTCGGTGAGACGTCGGGAGGCTTGACCCATGACCCGCGCCCACCACACCTTGTGAGGTAAACAGTGAAAACAAAGCAGACAAAACAAACAAAATCAACATGATCCAAATTATCACAGATCAGTGCATGCTCCGCTGAACCTCAAGCTGAGCCTGAAGGTTCGCAATGAGCTCGTCACGCTCAGCCAGCGCATCCTCGAGCTCGCGAATGCGGCCCTCGGCGGTGGCTTGACGCTCGAGCTTCTTCGCCCGTGACTTCCGGGCAGCTTCGGTGTTACGAGCACGCTTGGCTGCGACGGGGTCGCGAGGATCGAAGTCGACAGGAGAAAGATCCTTGCGGCTGCGGGAGATGCCGGAAACGCTGGAGTGCTTCACGGCTCCCGAGGCAGGGAGAGGAGAAGACTTCGGTGTTACGCGGCGGGGAGCCGGGGGAATAGAGATGGGCTTCTCAACGGAAGGCTCCTTCTTGGGCTCTGCGAGGGCGGGGACGTCGAAGTCGAAGAGGTTGGGGGCAGTACCATCGGGGAAGAGTGGAGCCCAGTCATCTTGCATGAAGTCCACGTCGGTGAACAGAGGGGAAGCATTTTGGCTGAAGGTACCCGGTGAGTCGAAGGGAGGAGTGCTCAGATCGGTGAATGTGCCTGATGGAGGGACGGATGTCTCGAACATCAGGTCCTTGGGCGAGATGGTGCCGGTGGGCGCTTCAGGAGAGAAGGCGCCTTCGGCATCATTGCCAAGGGGTAGCTGCCCGAAGGCCAGAGGCGAAGCCATGCTGCCGGCTGATGGAAGGCCGAAGAGATCGGCGTCGTGATCTGAGGCAGTGTGAGCGCCAGTCAGGTTGACAGGAGCAGGAGAGAAAGTACCTTGGAAGTTTGGAGTAGACATGTTGCGGCGATAGGCCATGTAATTCTTGTACTGTTGTTTCTGTTTTTCGGTGTAGTTACCGGCGAAGAACGGCGGTACTGGAGGGCGTTGGGGCGAATTTGCGGGCACTGACGCTGATGGAGAGTGCGTGGATTGAGACCAGTAGGAAGGAGACCGGGCAAGCTTGGTCACTCTGGGGTCCTGAACGGGGGAACCAGAGAACTGCTGCTGGAGGTGACGTTGCAACTGCAGACTGAATGAATGTCTTCGAGGGTGGTTCTGAGCCAGAAAGGGCTGGAGAGCCGAAGGTCTAAGGGCAGTATTCGATGCTGCTTGCGCACGCGAGTCTCTGGGGCGAGGCTGCTGACGGGCTTGCGGAGCGGGATAGAGTACGAAGTCCTCTAGCGCACTGTTGTTGTTGTTGTTGCTGTCGTTGTTCAAACTGGGAGCCGAAGGCTGTGGAGGCGGGGGCGTGGGAAGCCATGATTGCTGGAATTGATCCGTGGTGAACGACGTAACGTCGATCGGGGCAAGAGAAGAAGGAGAACTTGAGCCACGCGAAGCGATGCTGAAGTTCAGAGGTCCTGACGGAGACTCTGAAGGAAGAGAGGAGAGGGGGGTTCCGTGTTGGTTAATGGTGTCTACCTCGGTGGAGAGAGACGAGTTGAGCTGGGGAAGCGAGTTTAGAAACCCATTTTGGATCGCAGGAGATTCAAAAAGCGGTTTAGAGTATGGCAATATGGTGACGTGTGGTTTAAAAAATGTGGATGTAGTTTAGATGGTAGAACACGGGAATGGGAGAGAAAGAGAAATCGCAGGCATCGAGGGGGATTCAGGCACTTCTTATGGAACGCCGAGTGTGCGTGAGGCTGGTGGGGCTACTTTCCACCAATCATGGAAGCCACTGCACGGGGCTGAGAAGTCACGGGGTGTGACTCATAGCAGAATGCGCGCTGCTGATTGGTGCACTGCCCCTCGTCCGCCCGCGCGGCACGCTCAACTGCATGCAAGTACTTACTGTATACTTACTCTAACCCGTGTTGTCCATAGTCCTCCAAGTACCATACAGGTCCTCCGGTCCTCGACCCATCTCGCCGAATTGGCCAATAGCGGAGGCCGCGGTGTCCTGCGGCATGAGACTCCGTACAGTTCCAGGCATCCGCCCGTTCGAGATTCCACTCTCCACTCATTTCATGTATGCCTTGGAGATCCCTCGAATGCGACTCGACCGCTCATCATGCCTGGCCTGTCCAGGCCTGCCCAGGCAGCGCAGTTGCAAATGCCAGCTGGCCATGACGCTGAGGCTCTGAAATCCCGGGCTTATCGTCGGACAAGGGCAGCTGCAGCCCCACCGATCTTTTCCCAATCCTGTCCCCGCGAAAGGCTGTGTCTCTGGTCCGTGTCCCTCACTTGCCCGCTTTGTCGCTAGCCTTGCCGAAGGGCGTGAAAATTGAGTTTTGTCTGCGGTTCCATTCGGCGACAATTATTAATTCACTCGATCTACATACTCGAACTGCATCTGGAATACTACGTGTTTGATCTGTTATATGCAATGGCACCACCTGCGAGGTTTCCCTCGGTTCTGACTGTTGGTATGCTCTGATCCGCCGTTAAAGCCATGGGCTTAGTAGGGGCGAGGCTTGAAAGGGTTAAATGGGTGGCCCGGAAAGCCTCCTGAACGAATGTGGATGGACGGAAACTTGGGACTGAAGGATGGAGTCCTCTTATCCTGTTCCCTTGCGTAATAAGCAGACCTTTAAATGTACTCCGTACAATTGTGTCCCCTAAGTTCGGTTAGAGATTACCATTGAATATCGTGCCTCCTGGTACCAATTACCACTACGCTTCATTCGATGTTCATTGCGTGCCGTTCCTTGAGCAGATTATTTCGAGTATAAGTGGCTAAAGTCACCGTACTGAAGCCATGGATCTCCGCTGTTCAGGCAGATAAATTGACTTTATCTTTCGGAATCTCTCCTTGACGTGTACGTTCTCCCTGAAACCGCGCACGGACTAGGGCTGTCAACCGAAAAGCCCAGGTGGACATCACCTCGTGCCTTGTCTCGAGCCTTGGCTAGTGGGGGCCTTTGTCTTCTCGCAATTTCATTAATCTCACACTCAATCATTCTGTAAAGGCAATTGTAAGCGGTCGCGTTCGCTTAGGTGTATTTACCACATCACCCCGAGCCGCTTTCACGCGCAAGCATGCTGCAAGACTTGTACAACATAGATTATGGGCTATTTCCCAACTGATTGTGCGCATGAGAATATTGAGCGGGCCACTTGGTTAAAGAAACGGCTCGGTTAGATATGCCAAAGTAATAGTCTAGCGCAAGGCTAGGTTGAGGACAGATGGCACCTGGGCAAGCCTTACCAAGCCATGAACCGCAATGCATCTAAGCGGCTTTTTGGCAGCATGTGCGTCATTGCGCTGCGACCCACTCTCCACCGTGTAGATCATCAGATGTCGCTAACAGATCTGAATGGTGCGTACGGAGTATGAGAATGCACTATTCTACATAGATCAGATGAATATCTGGCGAAGAGTCCGAATATCAGAGCGTACGTGGCGAAGATAAACAGCGGACCCAAGATATCAATGGAGTCGCCAAAACGCCTGAACATTTAAGTGCATATCCATACATTGAGCTGGGAGGATACACAAGCGCTACTGTCAAATATTGCCAAAGCAATTCTTCCACGGCCTGTTCTCTATGATGCTTTCGGGCAGGAGCCTCGGAGACTGTACTCAAGGGTAGAACTATGACTGCGCCTGTCAAATCTATGAAGTTGTGGGATATCCATGGATCCTCTGGGAATCTAGACTCGAAGGTTCCCATATTCGACAATGTATAACCAGGTATAGTACCTAGATCACCCGTGGGTTGGGGATTGCCGGGTCCCGGGTTGACTCGACATATCCATGGAAATTGGAGATGTCAAAGTTTCTCCATCTATTCATATGAAGCGGACTCGGCTCAATATACATAGATATCGCATCCAGATGTCGAGAGAATTCATTCCACGATGCGTCGATGCCCAGGTGTTGCCGTTACTCTTAAGGTTCCAAGGTTTCTAACCATTGCATTACCCTCCCCCGTAGACTCTGCGGCTCTGCGTGGGCTTTCGCCTAATACACCTGTTGAATATTGCAAGGTTCTGCGCGCTGGACCAATACATCAGGAAATGCCGGTGTAATCGAGATCTCTGATATCCGTAGATTCGATCGGAGATCCTGAACCACTAAGGGCCATGGGGAGGTTCATCTACGAACTTTTCAACCTGGAAGATTACAATAGGCACTACCAAAGATAATAGGTCATAGTGAAGGTAGATTTACGGATTTACAATGGACAAGTTTGAAGCAAGCAGAAAAGATTCTATTAATTATTACCTATCGCACTATGTGCCACATCCACGACGCATTGGAATTAAAAACCGCGCGAAGACGGGTACAAAGGTAGACAACTGAGAGGCGGAGTCAAGGGCAAAGCAAGCCAAAAGAAGCCAAAAGCAATACCGCAAGAAGAACCGATCCTCACCAGAGGGTATCGAACACGAAAGCAAAGCGCAGAACCAGAAGGCAAAGTGGTATCAATCTAGTAGGGCGACACACCACGTAACGCGTAAGCACGTCGCGAATCGAGGCTCGGTCGCGGGACGCTTCGTAAGGAATGAAGAGCAACCTCGTGCGAGGCGCTAGATTATGTGATTTTGGGCTGGAATTCAGCCATGTAAGAAAAAACAGCGACAGCGGGTATCTCATTGGCACCCTTGATGTAAGCCTCGGTACATAAGCTGTACATCGAAGGAGTGACAGTGTCGAGCAAACAAAACAAAAAGCAAATGCAGCAAAGTGGTATAACGCGTATTTGCACGGTGCGAACATAGATCAATGATCTAGTCCAACAACGGTATTGTGGGCAGAGCCCATGGTGGAAAGATCCCACCATCGCTCATATTCCACGCGGCCAGGAGAGGCAATTCAAGCGGCAGCCTGGACGGGGGTGGAGGCAGGGACCTCGACGTTCTTAGCCTCCTCGGTGGCGGGCTCAGCAGGCTTGGCCTCCTCAGCAGCGGGGGCAGCGGCCTCCTCAGCGGGCTTAGCCTCCTCGGCGGCAGGAGTCTCCTCCTTCTTGTCAGCCTCCTTGGTCTCGTCCTTGGCCTCCTCCTTGGCCTCAACAGCCTTCTTGGCGTTGGTGGGCTTGCGGAACAGACCGCCGAGCTTGTTGCTCTTCTTGCCCTCACCGTCGGTGGCCTCGTTGTCAGAGTCGGCCTTCTTCTCCTTCTTACCGAAGTTGAAGAAAGAAGAGCGGCGCTTGTCCTTGGGGGTGCTGGCCTCAGCGGGGGTCTCAGGAGTGGACTCCTTGGCGGCCTCACCCTCGGCGGGAGCAGTCACGCTCTCGGGCTCAATGGGCTTGACATCGGCCTCCTCGACGGGGTTCTCGAGCTGGGGAGCGGCGGCGGCAACAGCGGTGTCCTCAGCAGGGGCGGCAGCCTCCTTCTCAGTCTTCTCCTGGGAAGGGCTGGTGACCTTCTGGAAGAAGTTACCGAAGACGGAAGAGCGCTTCTTCTTGGGCTCCTCCTTGGCCTCCTCAGCCTTGGTCTCCTCGGCGGGCTTAGCCTCCTCAGTAGCAGGAGCAGCAGCCTCCTCAGTGGCAGCGGCTTCCTCAGCAGGCTTAACCTCCTCGGCAGCGGGGGCAGCAGCAGCCGCCTCAGCGGGCTTAGCCTCCTCAGCGGCGGGAGTCTCCTCCTTGGTCTCGGGCTTCTTCTCCTCCTTCTTCTCGACGTCCTTCTTGCCGAAGATGCTGAAGCGCTGGCGGGACTTGGAGCGGGACTTGGGGGCAGCCTCCTCCTTCTTGGGCTCCTCAGCCTTGGCCTCGGTCTCCTCAGCAGGCTTGGCAGCCTCCTCACCCTCCTTGGGCTCCTCAGCCTTGTCGGTGGTGGCAGCGGCGGCGGCAGCAGGGGCAGCAGGAGCAGCGGGCTTGGTAAGACGCTCAAGCTCAGCCTTGTAGCCCTCACCGGAGGTGATAGCCTCCTTCTCAGCCTTGGCCTCCTCGATCTTGGCCTCAAGGGCAACGAACCAGCTGTCACGCTCAGTAGCGTTGGCAGCCTGGAAGGTGTGCTTCTGGCCAGCGACCTTGAAGATGAACTCGTTGGAGCCCTCCTTGGTCAGGTCAGAGACATCGGACTGAAATTATGTTAGTTTAGTCTTTTTATTGAGTATATCGCGGGTACTAACCAGGTTGAAGATACCAGCGGGGGTGGCCTTGTCCTCAGCGCGCTTGGTCTGGAAGAACAGACCCTTGCCGGTCTGGCTGGCCCAGGCAGCAGTAGCGTTGGCAGTGGCGGGCTTCTCGTTCTGGTGGAAAACGGAGAGGTTCTTGGACTCGGTGGCCTCGTTGGTGAAGTAGAAGAAACGCTTGGAGAAGCGAAGGCTCCTGTTTGCGACGAATGTTAGCAATGCACTCGCGTCTATAGTTGTCGCATAAACACGTACTTGATCAGACCGGGGGCCTTGTGGCCGAGGATACCCTCCTCAGCGGGCTTGACCTCCTCCTTGGCCTCCTCCTTAGCCTCCTCAGGCTTGGTCTCCTCGGGCTTAGCCTCCTCAGTGGCGGCAGCAGGGGTCTCCTCAGTAGCGGGAGCCTCAGCAGCGGCCTCAGTGGCAGCAGGAGCCTCGGCGGGAGTCTCAGTAGCAGGGACGACCGCGGGGGTCTCCTCAACAGGCTTCTGAACGTCAGACATGATTAAAGTATTAGGGTCGAAACGTTGTTTTGGGGGGTATCGATTAAAGAAGCGGGAGCTTCAGAAGAAAAGAAGGCGAGTTTGGGGTATCGGGGTATCTCAAAAGCAAAAGAAATAAGAGCAAAGCTCGGGTATCACAGGAGAAGGGGTATTTTGCTTCGCAGGTGAAAGAAAGGAAAGGAGAAAAAGGGAGGGAAGGGCGAAAAAAAAAGAGAGCGGCATGGGGGGGGAGAGCGATGGCGCTTGCCGCCCGAAGGGGAAAGGAGCTGCAGGGAGCCCAGAGCCGTGGTGGAACTGCGACTACTTAGGCATTCAGGGGTACTGCCCCGCCCCCTATACTACAAATACGCTCCTGGTTAATTAGTATTAGAGGCAATATGGGTTCTTTTATGTCTATGTGAATACGAGTCTGGTTGCTTCTCTTTGTACAACCAGTTAGGGAACCCTGGGGCTATGGTCTACACGGAGTCCCGAAGACCAGAAAATTCAAATCAAATCAAATCAAAAAGGAAATAAAATATGAAAATATGAACAGAGTAAAATCCCCAAATTTACCGGTTTAGGGGTGGTCCGTCCAGCCAGCATCACACCACGGCCGAGCTTTTTAGGATCGTCAATGCAGCTTGAATCAACGGCCCCCTAATTTACCCGTGCAGCTCGGCTCGGGTGCCGGTCTGGTACAAATTAACGACGCTTTGTCCACACGCGACCTCGAGTACCTTCGAAGTATTCCAACCGGTTGGGAGTTGCTGTCCATTTAAAGCACCGCATCTCACCCCATCCCGAGGACGTCATATCCAGTTCTTACGGTGGGCCGTCTTTGGTAGCCCTTGATGCCGCCTATCCTGTCACTTACGGGCTTCATGTGTCTATCGCAAGTACCGAAGTATACTCGGCCACGATGATCTTAACCCCTCTAGAAGCGGTCCAGGCCACGAGAGCATTTCTTTTTTCGTATAAGGTTTGCCTACTGAGTCAAAGTCTACCAGAGGAAGGCAAACATTATTCCTGTTATAGCCTTATACGACTAGTGATTTGGTTCTCAACCGAGGGTAATTTGGCTGGAAGACGATAAGATGGCCTCGTATTGCGCACACGGCGCCCTTAAAGCCTTGGAAGTAGGAATCCTTCGTCCCTCTGAAGGAAGGGGGAGGGGTCACGTATCAACGCTCCGACGATCAGCGAGGGTTAGACAAGCCGATTTTCCTGCAGCGTTGCTGATCGCCGGGATGGCGACAACGGCCCTCGATTTGCGGGAGGCAGAGTCCTCGAAAATCCCATGACCGCAACTCATCGCTGTATCATCGAGTGGCGTGCGAACCCTCGTGGCCAACCAGTGTTGTTGTACCATCACCCCCTCCCGTCGCGCGTCATACTTCATTCCACTGAGCCCTATCGCTGGCGTATCACCGGCCAAGCCGTTGTCTGCGATGCCAACCAGGATCCCATGATCTTGTTACGTGATCTTGCGTCTCACAGGCCTTTGCTTTCCTTTCTACGCCGTAACGGGAATCGTGGTCCACCATTTGTTGATATCCAGAGTACTTCCAAAGGCCCATGCAAAGGCCCCTAATTAAGCCCCTTTCCGGTCTGTGGGACTTTTCCCTTGATTTGCAGAACCTGCAGTAGGAAAAATGGGAAAATTCCAGCCATCTCCCCTAACACGAAAGTTTCTTTCACTTTCTATTTTTCCGTTGCGCGACGACCTTCTAGACGCTGTGGACTAACGCTTTCAAGGCCGGCGGGCCCCACTTGGGGTCCCGTGTCTTAAGCCATGCTCTCACGGTGGCTGGGAAATCCTTCTTTTCCAGCGCTCGAGCATACGATCTCTGCCACCGTGTTCGATTGCGGCGTCCCACGCACGAAAGCGTTCGTCAAAGGATGACAGGGAGCTACTGCTGGGCGCAATTGCAGCCCTGTGAGTAATGCGACTGTCGGAGCATTTCCAGTAATGATAGACTGTGGAGCCAGCCCGGCCGCCAATTGTACCCGCTCCCCCTTTTCCCTTTCGTTGAGCTGCTTGCTTGATTTTCGCGCTGGGGCCAAGAATTCATGCTAATCCGCTGCCTCTCTGCCCTGTCATCGGCTCACGAGCTCAAGCGTTGCTATGTGCCCTTCTGACTGGACGGAGCTCTGTCGATCTCGCATGGCTGGTTTCATCGCAACGGTTGGCAGGCAAGCCCTGCAGCTATACTACTGTAAGCCAGGCGCAACTACTGCCACAAGTATAAATAGATGGTCCAACTATATTGTAGCTACGCGGCAAATAAACACTGCGCGTTGTCACGGAGGCCAGACGGAGTACAGAAGAGCGGGAACCTCCGCATAGGACTATCTGGACTGTAACCAATGCGTACTGCACGCTGAAGATCTCACGCACAACCCGAGACTCCGAGCACGGACTGTATCGTGGACAGTCCGTTAGATGCGGTGAACCAAAGATATTCGCGGCGAATCCCTCCTCGTCTATCTAAGCTCTGCGCCGAGATGAGCCCGTCGATTCTAGCGCCCACTAGCCTGGTCCTTTCACTCTCCCAACCATGGCGCTCTTTGATGAAGATGTGCGCCGACTCGCTCCTGCTGATTTCGGGTGGATAAGGCCTTCCGGTAAAATTGGGAAACTAGTAAAGGAGTCCTGTGGTTTTGACGGATCCAACCCGCCGCGGGAAGGAGAAAGGGTTGTAGAGGACTTCTCGTCCCCGGCAACTGAAAGACTTGAAAACGAGGTTATCGTCTGTGGACGCGCCGCTACGCACGGAGTACAGTATGGAGTCCTCTGGCTAGCCCACTCGGAGAATAGGGGCAGGCCCACATAAGCTGGACATGGGCTGGCCATCTCTGTGCGACTGCCCTACAAGGGCCAATTATTGGATATTAGTGAGTGATGTGAAGGGGCACATGTATGGAGGACATAGCCCTAGATGCCACGGGGTGTGATTGACTGTAAAATGCAAGGTACCCCGACTATTGAATTGTGACAGCTCCCATGCTCTAAATTAGGGCAGAATCTGCGCCTGAGGCAGAAAAGCCTTGGCTCCACGTGATCTGTCGGAGATACAATTGACCGGGTCTCGCTTAGCACTAGCGCGGTTCTGGTGGCCGGGCGGGTATAAATAGCGGTGCTCCCCGCGACCCCCTTTCTCGAAATCATACTTACCTTGTGTGGGCAGCCGCGCTCATGAAGGCGGCTCACCACAGATTGGTCCCTGCATTGCACAGCGCGGCGGACTGGTCTGTTCAACGGCCTTCGGGTCTTTGACACGCGTATTCTTTGGCACCTTCCATTCTGTGGACATCTTCTTTTCATCAACTCTGGGTCAACGACCCTGGCTTGGAGAAGGGAACCTTCCACCCTCCGTAGATTAGCTTGTATCTCATGTAAATAGACAGCTTCCAAAGCCGTATCTGCTCGTCTTCATAGTGCCAGGTATCCTCGATCTGTCCTTGTGTGAAGATGTTGTCTGAGCATGAGTACTGGCTCTCGGTTGATCTGCCCGATAGCTCTCCGACCGTTTAGCCTGTCAACATCACCGTGCCATGTCAAGCACTGGTAGCTTTTCTCGGGACCCTGAACCGGAGTGGGGATACATTTGTCCCTGCTATATCTTGTGCTCTTTGTACTTGAAGGCTTCAAAGATAACCTGACCCGACCAGACGATTAATGGCAATGATAAATTGACGATCAACTCGATCTCAAGCTCTAAATAATGGACCATCGCCTTCAATCTCTATCCTTGCAGAACCATTCGATTCCACGATCGACGAACTGTAGCTGCTATCTACCGCCGGTCGAGATGTTGCCCGTCCGCGCACGTGAGCGGCTTCCATCCGTTGTTCTACAGATTGGATTCATAGGGCCAATCATGCTCGACATCATCTCCAAAAATGGAAGTCTCATCCACCGTTTCGCCATCGGCTCGGTCGCGAGCTACTCTGGACCGTCTATCCGGTGCTGGTATCGTCACCCTGCCTGCACAAATGCCAGCCGGAGTGGGGCCTGACGGTCGTTCGCCGGCTTAGTTCCATATATCATCATAGTATATCTGCGGGGGAGGGGAGCTTCTCCCCGCAGGAGGGGACCGGCCTTTGAATACATAAAGCGAGCAAGCTCTTCTGCTGCTCAGAGCAGCGAATCATTCGTTTCTCATTACAATGGCTCCCACACAGCGCGTTGTCATCATTGGCGCAGGTATCGTGGGGACCAACATCGCCGACGAGCTGGTCTCGCGAGGATGGTCTGATATTACTGTTGTCGAGCAGGGCCCCCTGCACATGCCCGGCGGCTCGACATCCCATGCTCCGGGCTTGGTGTTCCAGACGACCCCGTCGAAGACCATGTCCCATCTGGCGCGCTACACGGTCGAAAAGTTGCTGTCAATTGAAAAGGACGGCGAGAACTGCTTCAACCAGGTAGGTGGTCTGGAGGTCGCTACTACTCCAGCTCGACTGGTAGAGCTCAAGCGAAGACATGGCTATGCCACCTCCTGGGGAATCGAAGCGCATTTGATTTCTGCAGAGGAATGCGTTCAGAGATACCCTCACCTTAACAAGGACCTCGTGCTAGGCGGCCTCCACATCCCCTCCGACGGTCTCGCCCTCGCTGCCCGCGCTACCCAGTTGCTTATCGAACGGACCAGCAAGGCCGGTGTCCGGTATCTCGGCGAGACACCTGTGACCGGCATCGAACGTTCAGGCCGTCGTGTAACAGGCGTGACTACCCCCAATGGTACCGTGTCTGGAGATATCATCATCTCATGTGCTGGTTTCTGGGGTGTTGAACTGGGGGCTATGGTTGGCGTGTCTATTCCATTGCTCCCACTGGCGCATCAGTATGCAAAGACCACTGCTGTGCCTTCCCTTGTTGGCCGGGAGCTCAACAAGAACATGAATGGAAAGAATGCCACACTGCCGATCTTAAGACACCAGGACCAAGATCTTTACTACCGAGAGCACGGAGAGCAATACGGTATCGGATACTATGGTCACCGTCCAATGCCAGTTGTGGCTGCGTCGCTTGGTACAACATCTGCCAACGTGGATGAGAAGAACATGCCATCTCGTCTCGAGTTCACCAAGGAAGACTTCGACCCTGCGTGGCAAGAAACAAAGAGTCTTCTACCTATGCTGAAGGACACTGAAATTGCGGATGGCTTCAACGGTATCTTTTCATTTACCCCCGACGGTGGTCCTATTGTCGGTCAAGCACCTGGCCTCGACAACTTCTGGGTTGCCGAAGCCGTTTGGGTTACTCACTCTGCTGGCGTTGCTCGCGCCGTGGCCGAGGTGCTCACTACCGGCCGATCTCAGATTGATATCACTGAGTGCGAGATCTCCCGATTTGAGGATATCCAGCTCACTCGTGAGTATATCAGCGAGACATCAGCACAGAACTTCGTTGAGATCTACGATATCATCCATCCATCACAACCAAAAGAATCTCCTCGTGACCTGCGCATGAGCCCATTCAATTCTCGGGAAAAGGACCTTGGCGCCTATTTCCTGGAGCTGGGTGGTTGGGAGCGTCCCTTCTGGTATGAAGCCAACAGAGACTTGATCAAGTCCCTCCCAGCGGATTGGAGGCCAGTTGAAAGAGACGCCTGGTCTGCCAAGTTCCATTCCCCAATCGTTGCTGCAGAGGCTTGGAAGACACGCCATGCCGTTGCCATGTACGATATGACCTCTTTCCACCGCTTCGAGGTCGCTGGCCCAGGTGCTCTTCCCCTACTTCAACGGTTGACTACCGGCGATATCGCTACCAAGAACGGTGTCATCACCTACGCCCTTCTCCTCAATGACCATGGTGGCATTCGTGGCGACCTTTTTGTTACCCGACTGGATGAAAGCACTTTCCAAATCGGCGCTAACAGCGCAACCGACTTCGACTATCTCTCTCGTGAAGCCCACCGCCAAGGCCAATGGGTGCAAGTGCGAGAGATCACAGGCAGCACCTGCTGTATCGGTCTTTGGGGCCCTCGATCTCGCGATGTCATTGCCTCGACTACCACCGATGACTTCTCTAACAAGGGATTCCCGTACTTTACTGCCAAGAAGACCACAATCAACGGAATCCCCGTTACCGCGCTCCGCAAATCATACGTTGGCGAGCTTGGCTGGGAGATCCAAACCAGCGCCGAGTATGGCGGACGTCTATGGGATGCCATCTGGAACGCTGGACAAACCCATGGCCTCATTGCCGCTGGCCGCGCTGCCTTCAACTCGCTGCGTCTGGAGAAGGGATACCGTGGATATGGCTCTGATATGACTACTGAGCACAACCCCTACGAAGCTGGCGTCGCTCACGCAATCCGCAATAGCAAATGGGAAGACTACGTCGGAAGATCAGCGCTCGAGCGCCTCTCAAAGCAACAGCCGGAGCGACGCCTGCACTGTCTAACCGTCGACGACGGCCGCTCGATGGTTCTTGGAAAGGAGCCCGTTTTTGTCAATGGCAAGACGGCTGGATACATCACTACTGCTGCCTTTGCATATACCGTCGGCAAGCCTGCTGCTTATGCGTGGTTGCCTAGCAATGTGTCTCAAGGCCAGAGTGTTGAGATCGAGTACTTCAGTCGTCGCATTAAGGCAACTGTTGCTGCGGAGCCATTGTATGATCCCGACAACAAGCGTCTGCTGGATGAGAAGCCATTCATTGATCCTGCACTTCATACGCCTTTGCGATCTCGGCTGTAATGTATGGCGTTGGGACTGCCGGGTTGGCTCATGAGTTTAGAGAGCTTCTGTTTTTTTTTTTTTTTGTGAGCGTTTTGAAGATTTTTTTGTGTCATGTAATGAGCCACCATTTTCATGAGAGTCCATGACTTAATGAACATCACATCAGTAAATGCAGTGCTTACCTTGTCGACCGTATAATGTCTCGTCTGGTCAATCTCATGCTCCACAAGATAGGGCAATTTTGACGATATCACATTTTGTGTAGCTATTGTCAAATCACTCAAGTTATCTCGCTACTCCTATCGAACAAGTGAATTAGAAGATAGTGAATGTCTAATGGAAAGAAGCTACAGTATAAGCGGTGAGGTCGGATAAGTGGCAATATTGGCAGAATTCGGCTACAAAAGAAGGCCGAAGCATTCCGAGTCTTGATCAGGCTGATCGGATGCGAGACCTCAAGGGCTTGTTGATAATACAGCAAGCACAGTTGATGGCTCCCACTCATTCACCGAACCAGAGTTTCTGGAACTTGCCTCCATGAATGCCAGCAAAAATCGCCGCCGGGTGCCTGATGAGCTGAGGAAACGCGCGTCCGTCAGTTGTGACCTTTGCAAGGTTCGGCGGCGGAAATGCATTCGAACGACTTCACAGGCATCATGTAAGCTCTGCTCAGAGAACAGTGTCCCATGTGTCTCAAAAATTCCTCGGAAGCCTCGCGGTCATCCTCCAGCAGAGGAATCTGGGTCGACGGTGCCTCATCAACGCGCTGTAGAAACTCTTGTTCTCAGATTGTTCCCGAATTTGAATATCGACGATCGAAACGAAATTGATCACTTGATCCAGAAAATTGAAGGTGGAAAGATAGCTATCACATCTGCACCCGAAAGCTCGCAGGGCGCCATGGGAATGGAAAGTACCTCGGAGTCAATGACGCCGGCGTACAATGGCACAACTGAAGCGACCAACCTCGTTGACACTACGAGCCGATCGAACGATGGCCTCGTCCAAGAGTCACCAACTCGCAATCCCTATGAGCGTATATTACAGAGCCCTGATGGAACTCTGTCCTATTTTGGACCATCCAGTTCCATGGCATATGTCGGCAAGATGCGCGAGCTACTAGCAGCAGAGACGAGCAAGCTCCCTGATTTGGGCCCAAGTCATGGCCTCCGCCACGAATTCATTAAGGATCGATATGCTCACACCATGGGAGAGAACCAAGAGAAAGTTCCTGAGCTGCCGGCGAACAGTCAAACCCACTTTCCGAGCCAAGAACCTTCAGGAGGAGGGAACACGCGGCTTTCCAAGCTCCGTGCCAGCCTACCCTCAGCAGAAGAAGCTGATGATCTTGTCGACCTGTTTTTCGCTCATGTGCATGTAAACCTGGCGCTTTTTGATAGGCCCTCATTTCATGCTGTTTTAGATCAAGTTCGTTCACCCGACATAAATAAGATTGACGTGGGATGGAATGTCTGTATACTGCTAGCTGTTGTATTCGGATGTGAGTGGCGCTTGTCTACATTGGAACAAAGACAAGATCAGGAACGCGAGAGACTCGTTTCAATGAAGCGAACACTAGTCCATGATGCCTTTCTTGAGATTCCCCATCTTTTACTTTCTGGAAATCTTCAGAGTGTTTCAGCACTTGCGTTACTCTCTGTCTATATGAGTTTCGCAAATGAGAGGAACGCATCCTGGGTGCTGGGTGGATGCGCAATACGTATGGCCATCGGCTTGGGTCTTCATTGTGGGGAGAATGCCATGAAACGATCTGGAGTGGCTATACCTTCACTCGAAAAGGAACTACGCAAACAAGTATGGTGTTCAATCTTCATACTGGACCAATACAGCAGCGCCTTCCTTGGACGACCAAGTGCCGTGAAAGACCAGTTTGTTATTTTTGACTACCCAAACGAGTCCATGCTGAACCAAGGATTCTACTGGCCACCTGGATATCTACAGTATGAGGTATCTTTGGCCCGGTCCATTGGGAAGATTTGTGTGGCCCAGGAAGGGCAAAGCTTGAGCGCCTCAAATGACACCCACGGTCTACCTGATCTGAAAATTTGCAATGAGCTGCTTCATGAACTCGACGGTTGGAAAGAAGCGCTTCCATCCTTCCTCGAATTTAATGAAGAGAACTCTGCGCATATCTACCCTAGTCATTTGCGCCAGATCGTGATGTTGCATGTGCGTTACCAATATGCAAGAATTTTGCTCTCCCGCCCATTCCTTTTAAAGGCTCTTTACATCCCCAGATGCGCTGATGGGAACACTGCGATTGAGTCGCACATAATGCGATATAAGGAAATTTGTTTCCAAAGCGCCGTTGACGCTTGGAGCCATATCTTATATCTTCGGAAAAGAGGACAATATAACGCCAACCTTTGGCTCGACGGAGTATTTGCCTATCAATGCAATTTGATCCTCGCGCTCTATCTTCTTGATTCTTCCATATCATCAGATCCATCAATGCAGCAGAGAATCCAACAAATGATAACGCACATACAGAAAATACTGCACGAAGAGCCTGGGAACAGGACAATGCGCAGACTGATACAGATCTCGCGGGACTTTACGGAGATTGTATCCAATGCTTCCGAAGGCCACGAAGCGCGAGAAAATACTGGCGCAGTCAACCTCGACGGGGAGCAAGGCAACCAATCATCGTTGTGCGATGTCGTCCCCGAATCATCGCAGTTTCCAATGGACTTTAACTTATCTGTCTCTGAACTTGAGAACATTTTTGATTGCAACTTATTTCAGCCAGATATACTGGGTGAAAATTCTCTTTTCGCGTCCTTGTACGATTCAACATTTGATCCTATGGACTTCCATACCTCCTAAGTGAGTGGATACTTGTCAAATACGTGTATTTCTAATTCAATCCATATGCTTGAGTTTGCACCGAGCTTTAATACCAAGGTATTCTTGGCCGACATTACATACAAACATGGGAAAGAGTTTTAACCTTCGAAACTCTATACGTCCAATAATTATCTTTTCAATCACGGGAACTTTGCTAGGCCTCCATTACTGGTAGGTAATGCACTTGAAGTATTATGATTTTGATGATATTCGATAAAAACTTAGAGCTCAGATGGAGTGCTTTTTCTAGATCTCAAAAACTCCAACATGATCTTGTTAAAGCCATCAGGATCATGGTATGGAGGGATATGTCCAACGCTCTTCATCAAGACATACTCGGCACTTGGAATTTCCTTAGCAACGTTGACAAGAATCTCCCGAGGGCCAATTGCGGAATCATTTTCCCCAGCAAGAACCAAGACATGCTCCTTTTTCATATCCTTCAGACCCGAGAAATAGTCATAGTTCAGGACAGCCTTAGCGCAGGCTTGGTATCCTTCGAATGTGCACGATTGTGTTTGTTCCAGCATCCCTTCACGTACACCATCAAGACACGGCTCAGGGAACCATCGATCAACAGTCGCCTTGGCCAGGTTTTCCACTCCGTCCGCCTTGAATTGTGCTATCCTCGAAGTCCAGAGCGGCTTAGCTGCTTGGATAGTGCTTAGTCCCGGCGCATCACACGAGATAACCTTGGTCAATGTCCCTGGATACATTTGGGCGTATCGGAGCGCCAGAACACCGCCAATGCTGCATCCAATGAAGGCAAAGGGAATCTTGCCAGGCAATAGTTTCTGGACTATGGTGTGGATATGCAAGATGAAGTCGTCGAAATGGTATGGCTTCGAAGCAGCCTCGGGGGAAGTGAATGTCGTCAAGTTATGACCGACGTGGTCGAATCGCAAGGTGCTGAAGCCAGCTTGGTGGAGGGCTGGTGCAGTCGCGTCCCACATTGAATTATTCGCCATCAATGCGTGGCATAGAATGACCAATGGCTTTTCATTTCCCCCTTCCAATCGAGCGTAGTAGCTGATTGAATCTATCGCGATGAAATGCCCATCAGTCGTCATCTTTCAGGTAGTTTGAGCCAAGATTCTGAGTAAGAGAACATGTAGAGATATTGAAACGTCCCAAATGGAAAGAGGCTTCTGCTTTACATAGACGGGTTAAACTACCTTAGTAGTGCTTGTTACTTCATTGGCCTTCTCTTGTGGACACCGTTACAAGCAGAGTGGCAGTGTGAAGTGGTGGATCAGAGGCGAAGCGGATAGTTGCACGCAATTATCCGCACGACCACCAGGACGGATATCCGCCATCAATCATCTGCCCCTGGCTAGAAGTGCCACAAGCTTGCGAGTTGGGGTTAATTGATACCAATTGAAATAATGTACCTATCCCAATGATATAAATTGTGAATCCTGTTTGGTCACATCCATGGATACCATCCTACCTCGAGTCCAAAGCCATTCATACCATTCCGTCATACATTCCTCGCAAACCTAGCAACTTTCAAGCCCCCATCAAAATGAGCAACGACACAGATCTCTCTCAAATACACTCACAGCTCTTCGAAAAGGGCCTCGCAATGCGGCGCAGTGTTGTTGGCAACGCTTACGTCGACCGCGCCCTCGCCAACGGATCAACCGAGTTCTCCAGGCCGGGCCAAGAACTGGTCACGGAATGGTGCTGGGGATACGCCTGGACCCGACCAGGCCTTGAGAAGAAACAGCGGAGTCTTCTTAATATTGGGATGCTTATGGCCCTCAATCGTGCTCCCGAGCTGGCCGTTCATATTCGTGGTGCGAGAAACAATGGTGTTTCTGAAGTGGAGATTCGGGAAGCTATTTTGCATTGTACCACGTACTGTGGTGTTCCGGCGGGGATTGATGCTATGAAAACAGCGGAGAAGGTCTTGGATGATATGCAAGAGAAAGGAGAAGCAAAGAGAGAGCTTGCTAAATCTGTTTTATAAGGGTATTTTGACATAATGGAATACATAGCTGGAGAAAAAGACATTTCCAATTAAATTGCGTTGCTAGTTAAGTCATCGTGCAAGTCAACTCAAGCTAAATTTGGACGTCTGGCTTCCAGTCATCTAGTCATTCGGAACTACGAGCCTTCTTTAGTTTTCTTCCTTTGTTCCTTTTTTTTTCTACCAAGCAAAGCGGCTTACGCCTGAATCCAATCCAGTTGGAACTGGCACCCACCTCTTCACATTCGACTATTATCATATTTTGCGTATGGATTGTGGTTATATTTGAGAAATCTTTAGACTCTACAAAGAAACGGGAAGAGAGATTATTATAACAAATATTGAGTTGTTTTTAGTTTCAATGATCAAAGTTTACCAACGTCGAACGTAATAGTTTTTATCTGCATTCTTTAATTAGCGACAGAATAAAAACGGGAGAAATTGACTCGCTTACCTCAAGATATTCATCAATTCCAAGTGAAGATCCCTGTTGTTTTAGATTTGTTAAAATGGAAGGAACCGAGATCTCAGTAATTCAGCGTCACTCACTTCACGTCCCTGTCCGCTTTCTTTGATCCCACCAAAAGGCGAAACCACGTCACTTATGCTGCCGGTGTTGACTCCAACCTAACTCAGTTAGAGAAAAAGACTCAGATTTACAAGCAGTGGAATGGAAAATCTTACCATGCCGACATTCAGGATCTCTGCAAGTCGCCAGCCTCTAGCCAAGTCGCCCGTGGCTATATAACCAGCGAGCCCCGACCTTGTGTCGTTTGCCAATTGAATTACTTGATCCTCAGTATCGAAGCGTATGAGGGGCAAAATTGGCCCAAATATCTCCTCTTTGGCACAAAGAGCTCCAGGGGAGACGTTGGATAACACAGTGGGCTCGAAAAAAGAGGAACCCAGCGAAGTTGCGGCTCTTCCGCCAACGAGGACTTGCGCTCCTTTCTCTATAGCATCTTTCACAAAGCTTGTCACTTTTTTAACTGCCGCGGGGCTGATAAGTGGACCGTGAGTCGTTGAGGGATCCATTCCATCCCCGACGGAGAATTTTTCTGCCTCACTTGCCACAGCTTGTGCTAGTTGATCATATATACCAGATTGAACGTACACACGATTGGTACATACACAGGTTTGACCCGAGTGACGGAACTTTGAAGCTGTCAAAGCCTTTACAACGGTTTCGATATCCGCATCGTCAAAGACAATGAATGGGGCATTTCCGCCAAGTTCCAAACTAACTCTCTTCATAGTACTCGTGCATTGTGCTGCAAGAAGTTTACCAACGGGTGATGATCCTGTGAAAGACATCTTGCAGATATCTGGGTGTTGGGTAAGCACTTTTCCGACTTGGACGGTATTCTTCAAAGTTGTGATAACTTGAAATGCACCATCAGGGACGCCAGCACGCCTGGCCAGCTCTGCCATCGCAATAGCTGTGAGGGGTGTCTCTGCCGCCGGTTTTACGACCGACCCACAACCTGCAGCGAAAGCGGCGCCAACCTTGCGAGTGATCATGGCAGCAGGAAAGTTCCAGGGGGTAATAACTGCAACAGGTCCCACGGGTTGCCGTATTACGACCACTCGATGTCCTCTCTCAGAAGGCCGGGGTGCCTTAAATACTTGATTAGCAAATGGATATACTACAATTTCGGAACGAGTTGTAATGATCATACATAACCTTCAATCCTCAGGGCTTCTCCGGCAAACCAACCGAGAAAGTTGGCGGCATAATGAATTTCTGCACGAGCTTCTGCCAGCGGTTTCCCATTTTCGCTTGTAATTATTGTGGCTAAATCCTCGATGTTCTTTATCATCAGGTCTTTCCATGCTAGTAGAATGTCGCTGCGGTCCTGTGGAGAAAGGGCCGAGCCTAGGAGTCGTGTAGCTTTTACTACTGCTATAACCGCATTACCAGTAGCATTTTCATCCAAGTCTGGGAGCCTGCAGATAGAATTTCCTGTTGCAGGATCTAGGAATCTTAGATTTCACTCTGATGCAAATCAATGGTGTACTTACTGAAAACGGGGAATGTTTCTTTCGCTTCAGGAAATCTTTCATCTCCATTCGGGCTAAAGACCACATAGCGAATGAGTGTGCTATCTCTTAAATTGATTGACTTAGAGCATGAAAACAGTGCCATTTTGTTGTGCGTGACGATACTCTACCCTCACGTTGCGTTTTGGAAATTGATGTTGAGTCTCAAACTCCAGCTCCAACCCAAATAAGGACTTGAATACTGCACGAAGGCTGAGCGCTCAGGGATTATCAGTTTTAGTACCGTTTAAATAAAGGCTTAAGGTCAAATTATTTTGATACACCGTATCGTCGCCGAGGTCAATATCCCCATTGTATGGCACAGAATGCGGCTCCACTTATTTGCGAATCGCAGCATTAGGCCCCCACCCGCAACGCTTCGCACCAGCGGAGACCATTTTCCACCCAGGAATCAAGCCCAAGGTCATATTAACTGCTGATTGAAATCGGGGTACTATGGATCTTTCTAGACTAGGCTAGCCCTCAAGCCTCAAACCTTGGAAGCCGCGTGGTCAATTTGAATCTTTCATCACAACCCAAGGATAGGATTCTTGAAACTTGAAGCGAATCGCGGAAAAGACTTTGTTGAACAGAAGGCGATTCGGAGCTAAGAAGTGGATTGCTCACAGTGATTCGTACGGATTACATCAGTAGTATATCTATTTGATTAAATCGCATGGATAAGCTCGCTACCAAGACCACTATCTCTAAGTGTATTTCAGAGCTTGGTGTCACAAGAAAGACATATTCTAGCGATATAACTTACTTTATCGAGGCAACCATTGATCCAAATGAAGAATCTCAACGTCATCGTCGTCGGGGGTGGAATTGGCGGGCTTCAAGCTGCCCTTGCCCTTGGGGTTGATGGCCATAAAGTTACTGTTCTTGAATCTGCCAAAGAATTCTCAGAGGTCAGTCATTCTTGGACCAGCGAAAAACATAAATTGTTATATCGACTAACAGAGGCACAGGTCGGAGCAGGTATTCGCGTCCCACCCAATTCCTCCCGTCTGAGTAACAGCTGGGGTGTCGATTTCAGCAAAATCAAAAAGAGCATCTCTCTCGGAAACCGCTTTGTCGACTGGAAGGGAAATATTCTCGCAGACTGCCCGTATGACGACGTGGAGGAAAAGTACGGTGCACCTTACTATCTTCTCCATCGAGCCGACTTAATCCATGTTCTCGAGGAGGCTGTTGAAAAAGCGGAGAATGTTACCTTGGTTATGGATTCCAGAGTTGACTCGTACGATTACGAGGCTCCAGCTGTTACATTGGCGTCAGGTGAACGTCTCAAAGCAGATCTAGTCATTTGTGCCGATGGAATCAAGTCAGCCGTAAGGAATACTATCAACGGATCCCCTATCGAGCCCCAGGACACTGGAGATGTGGCATACCGTGTTCTTGTTCCTGTCGAGCCACTTCTGGCAGACCCAAAAACAAGACATCTGGTAGAGCAACCTTGGGCTGTTCATTGGATGGGACCCGAAGCACATGCTGTCGGCTACCCCCTTCGCGGGGGAGAGTTATACAACATCATCATTGACATTACCCATGCAACTGACGTTGGGCGGCCAGTTGGCGAGGATGAATGGCGTTCTCAGGCTGATAATGAGGAGCTCGTCAAACGGTTTGCAGAATGGTGCGAGCCCATGCGAAAGCTTTGCACTCTGACCGGAACCTATCTCAAATGGAAGCTGGCCGACTTTGCACAGCTGGACCGATGGGTTCACCCGAGTGGGAAAGTGGCTCTTTTAGGTGATGCTTGTCACCCCATGATGCCTTACATGGCGCAAGGTGCTGCCCAGGCGACCGAGGACGCTGGAACATTGCAAGCCGCCCTTCGGAGTTTTGACAACATACCCGAGGCCTTGGATGCTTATCAACGACAGCGACTGCCTAGAGCTGCGTATGTCGCAAAGAATACGCGAATCCTGCAAGAGTGGCTCCATCTTTACGACGGGCCTGAGCGTGATCGCCGAGACTCGTTGATGAAGGCCGACAAAGCGAGCAATCCCATTTTCTGGTCTTACACTCCACGTAAAGATTGGCTCTTTGCACATGACGCTAAAGACCTAGAGACAGACCAAGGCGAGGGTTTCCCAAAGTTGGCTGGTCTTCCAGCACCCGAAGCAAGGATTTACAATGGCCAGTTGCCAGACACAGAACTGCGCCAGCAATTCAGAAGTATGAGAGCTGGGAACAAGTTGAAGACTCATCTTTGAGAGACCTTGAGTCCAATGATGCCCTAACAACTAGTCGTCATCAAAATTGCATTTGAAGTCCCATTGTTCTCTCGCTTTGAATCTCACAACGCTCAGGCTGCTTCTCAAGTTTGACTTTCATGTACCAATTTACGAAAACATACTAGTAGACAATGCCATATCTTACAGCTTACTAGACCCTTGCCTTCATGTTGCTTTCATAGAGTTCTATGTAGTTTTTCTCTATAAAGGGGTTTGTCTGTATCCGGGCTGCTTTCCAAGGTCATATTTAAACTAAAATTATTTTATGAATTAGCCCCCAGTTTCGTTGCGCTTCCCGGCATCAGAGGTCTCACCTGGCAGCTATTGCACAATTGCGACATCGATGAAAATGTCTTCCAAGAACCTTCTAGATTGATGAATAGGCAAATGGGATTATTCTAAGGAGGCCGAGGTCAACGGAACAAGCATTCTACGTAATTGAGAAGCATATCCATGGTGTCCAGGCGGCTACATGTAACCGCATACGCTTACAAAGTCCGGGCGGATAAGTGTACAGATAGATTTCCACTCACCCTATTTGGGGATCCTGAGTCTTTCACCCATCCAATGGAATAGTGGCCATTCACAGTAAATGAAACAGTCCAATCAATCTCCGTAAAGAACATGTATGGGGTTCCCCACACTCCCACCCCACAGACACGAGATGCTGCCCGAAATGCCATTTATAAACCAGCGCTAGTTCGTTCGTTTCCTGATCATCCCCTTTGTGAAAAAACGCTGTCCAAGATGACAGACATTGGATTAGAGCCAATATCAGCCCCCTCATTACAGGCCGGGGAACATTCTAATCGCAAAGATGACCATGTCTTTCTTGAAAGCTCCAGAGTAGAGCAAATAGGAACGGATGGTGGAGAAATAGCTCCCCAACTCTCCGAGGCTCATCAGAAGTATCTACTTGAGCGGCACGGTACGATCGAACTAGATCCAACTCCATGTATGGACGAGGCCGACCCTTACAATTGGCCTGAATGGAAGGTATGTGTATCTATCATCCTCGAAACCTACCAACCAAGCAATTCACTTATCCCATCAATTCAAATGATAGAAAGTGGCAAATCTCGTCTTAGTGTCCTTTCATGCCTGCATGGGCACATTCACAGCAGCTGCTATTATCCCCGCCTATTCCGACATAGCAGCAGAGTACGACATTAGCTTACAACAAGTGAGCTACTTGACATCATTGGTGATCGCTATACTGGGCGGAGCGCCTCTCTTTTGGAGACCCTTTTCCGCACGTTATGGACGTCGTCCCATTTTCCTGCTTTCCTTGGTCTGCAGTCTGGCTTTCAACGTCGGCTGTGCCAAAAGTACCTCATACGCGTCGGTTGCTGCTTGTCGAGCACTTGTCGCATTTTTCATATCTCCAGCTTCTGCTATAGGCCCTGCGGTAGTGACCGAAACTACCTTCAAAAAGGATCGTGCCAAGTTCATGGGCATTTGGACTCTGATGGTCACATTAGGAGTACCAATTGGGCCGTTGATCTTCGGGTTTGTCACCTCTCGAGTGGGATATGTATGGATTTACTGGATTTTGGCCATGGTAAGATAAAATTCTGATCTATTTCATTGGGAATGTCACTAACTAAAAGGGTAAATAATAGATCAACGGTGGCCAGCTTTTGCTTTATATCATGTTTGGTCCGGAGACACTTTATCTTGACAACGACACAAAACATGATCAGCCGGCATGGAAGAGAGAATATGTCTTGATCCGGCGCATCGACCCTACCCCGATTTCATTATATGAATTTGTTCATCCTCTGACAATGGCCCGTCACCCTTCTGTCTTGATTCCTGCTTGTGCATATGCAATGGTATTTCTATTGGGCATCATCCTAGGGACAGTCGAAGTGCCCCAGTTGCTCCAGGAAAAATTCGCTCTCAATGCCGAGCAGCTAGGTCTTCAATTTCTCGGAGTAGTAATTGGATCTTTGATCGGCGAGCAGCTAGGAGGGGCCCTGTCTGATCGTTGGATGGCTCGACGCTCTCGCAAGATTGGTCAAAAGCCCGAGCCAGAATACCGGCTCTGGTTGAGCTATTCGGGATTCGTATTAACAATAGTCGGGGCTATTGTTTTTCTGGTCTGCACGGAAACATCTCCTTCGGGTCGCTGGAGTGTGACACCTATCGTTGGAACGACGATAGCAGCTGTTGGTAATCAATTGGTTACTACTGTGATGATTACTTATTCAGTCGATTGCTTCCCGCATGATGCCTCAAGTGTTGGGGTCTTCATCACCTTAGTCCGACAAATATGGGGTTTCATCGGTCCATTTTGGTAAGTCTGAAGTGCTTGACACATAATTTGAATCATTTCTCGGAGACTGCTGACAATCTGCAAGGTTTCCATATATGTTTGACAGTGTTGGCATTGCCCCAAGTGCTGGGATTTCCTCGGCGATGCTAGTGGTTGGGAGCGTTATTCCTACGGTCTTCTTACATTGGCGAGGTAGAGTATTGCGTGTGGACAATTATTAGAGTGCTTTCATCGTATAAATTGAAGACTGAAGGCTGTTCTGTATATCCCATAGCTCCTTCCAGTCATATATGACATCTGCCATCGATGCGCACATCTTCTGCCTCATAACAATCCATGAAATTTTCCTGCAATCAACTTGGAGTGAAATCTAGACATTCCTAAATGCCTCATCAATAAAATGCAAAGCTTTCTCATATGCTTCCATCGATGCCTTGTACAAATCCGTCTCAGGGTCCGGGTTATGTGTCTCCAACCCATGAGGCCCATCCTCAATCAACAAGAGTTCCGACTTGACCCCCAGATCAGTAAGCTGATCATGCTGAAAACTACTCTCTTCCAGCAGCACAATCTCATCCGCAGTACCATGGATAAAAACAGATGGCGGATAACTATCTGACACAAACTGATGCAAGAATCCAGGCTTCAATTCATCCGGAAGAGCCTCAAATCGATCCTCATAGTCGATATCTCTTAGCATCGCGCCTAAGCCCGGCGCGGCAAAAATCCCATCGAGCATCGTCCCATTAATCTCCCAGTGTAGAGTTAGCGCGAAGCGTTCTGGTAATGGATTTCCACCAACATTGTCACTGATGATGGAGTTATCTGCCAGGATCCGAGGGACAGCATCCATGTCGAAGAACTTAGCGAATGATGTCGGGGGTCGTGCGTGAATGAAGTGGTCTATCAGCATGTTTCCGCCGAAACCGTAGATTGAAAGTAGAGCTGCGGGTTTGAGATCGGCATATAGACATGCGGCGCGGGCAGAGTAGCCGCCTGCTGGGAGCGAGAGAATTCTTGACTTGAGAGGAATTGGAAGAGTGCTTTTGCGTCGTCGATTTGATCAAGGGCTGTGCAGGGGTGGCAGAGGCGATAGTCGGCTGAGATTAGGATGTAGCCTTTTTGTTGGCAGTGTTCTGTTTTCAATTAGCTGGAGTCTGGGTATAGCGTCAAAAAGGTTGTTAATGACTTACCGTACAGCCAGATTGGAAAGAGATTGGCACTGCGTCGAGATCCGGCTGTCATTCCTCCGCCATGGTAGTATACAATTGCAGGAAGATTTCCTTTGGCATTGGGCAAGTAGTAGTCCAGTTTGATCTCGTGGTCTTCGACCTTTGAGTAGACGAGTGTTGTGGCTCCGGGTGGTAGCTGTCCGGGCATTGTTGTGGCTGAATCTCTCAATCATTTCATATGATAGCGATTATAATAAAGAAAATAAGTCTACGACACAGAGGACACTATATCTGCATGGAAATAAAGTTCTGGTGGATCCCAGATCCCGATTTCCAGATCCCGTCGACGGATCGACTTCGGGGGTCGGCGGGAGATAGGGCCGAATGGCATCTCTGTGCCGAAACGAGGAGGTGAGATCATAATTTCTCTCGAATTTGAAGAATCCTTCGATTTATAAGATTACAAGTCTAGCATAATCAGGACGCCGATTAAATAATGAAGAGGGGCCCCTGCTGCAGATCGTCTACCGGTGTGATTATCCTAATCAAGATGGCGGAGAGGCTCAATAGCTTGAGGCATAATGTCATGGGTAATATTTGTGCTTATGGTAGTCTGACAAAGGAGCCAGAGATACTAGACATGAGACATGTACAGCTAAAACTAATATGTAGAGATGCTAAATAAATTCGCTCAAAATGCCGCCCAGATGCAAGATATACAGAGAAGGGAACGGCCATGTTCACGCAGCCATCGTCAGGACATAACTGTATGTGGTTAGTAGTCATTCTCAATTTCTGAGGATCCGAAGAAGAAAATACTTACGATGTGATGCTATCCATCCGCTCAGTAGTCAGTTTCAAACTGACCGTCAAGAGCTCACGCGCAACTCGCGGTTCATCTTCCTGCAGCTTCTTCCAATGCTCATCGCTGAGGCGCCATGCAACACACTCGTGCTCCGCCTTCACAGTAGCTGTGCGACGTGTGTCACTGAAGAATGGCAGCTCGCCGCATGGACGACCAGCTACAATAAGCTCGAAGTACCGGCCTTGTGGCAAATCGTATTCACAGCGCAGCATACCGGACTCGAGGAGATAGAACGCTCTGGGAACGTCGCCTTCGTGGTACAGTGTTGTGCCTGTTGGGTAGACTCCGCGTGTGAAGTAGGCGCAAGCAGGGAACCAGAAGTCCTCGTTCTGCTCGGAGAGTCCTTGGAATGTTTGGAGGAGGAGAGGAAGTGGCTGCCGCATGGCGGACCACGCAGGAGCAGCCATGACGGCTGTTTCATGCTCGCGGAGAGTGGTTGTCGCGACTCTTTGCAGGTACTGCCCGCGGGGTGAACTGCCAATATTGTCCACTAGACTGCCAGAGGTGGGCGGTATCGGAACCGGGACTTGTAAATGATTGCCGGTAGTGGTGGGCTGTCCAGGCTTAGGGGTCAAGAGTGCCTCTTGGCGACTGTAGAAGATTTTGAGATACTCATTCTCGCAGAACTCTAGTGCCGAGTTCAGATCCTCAAAGACCGGGACTCCGCATTCAGCGTCGAAGAGGCCCACGTTCTGAAGGCTCTTGCCAACGTCGCTTTCTATGTTCAGGCCGGAGATCGTTGTCTGAACGTTGCGTTTCTGGAGAATACGGTTGATCCGAGTGAAAGCTTCAGCGGCTGAGAAATCTAGGCCATAAACACGGGAGAAGTCGAGAATAAGGAACCGAATCGGCTGCTCATTGAAAGCATCGTCCTGAATAAGGCCTCGCATAGTGTTCTCAACATTGACGATAGTACCGAAGAAGAGGTAGCCGCCAAGCTTCATGATAAGTGTCTGTCGTCCAGCATCGTGGAGGAATTGTTGTTGGATGGGTGGTCGTCTAACTGTCGAGCCAGAGATCTCACCTGAGAACGTTGCTCGAATGGCGGATTTGCGGGACGTTTGAACCACGAAGTTCACACAAGCAAGGATGATTCCCACTAGGATTCCGATCACGAAGTCCCACGCACCCATCGTGACAACAATTATAACCACTGTCAAGTACTCAAGTCGAGTCAACTTGCCCCAGGTATCCACTAATGCCTCCTGCAACAGTTCAATGCCCAGCAAGAAGATCAAGGCACCGACAACCATGACTGGGATGTATCCGATGATGACAGGGCCAATAACCATAATACCTGCGGTTGCAGCCGCTAGCATGAGACCCGCTAGACGGGAGGTGCCGCCACTGGCCATGAACAAAAGACTATTGGTATACACGAGGTAGTTCTGAATACTGCCTGCAAAGCCTGACAAGGCATTTGTGACGCCGTGAGCCACGAGTTCCCTGTCCACGTTGAGGTTGTCTTCGCCAGTTGAGATGCCCAAAGCAGGGACGTTGATTGGCACATGAAGAACACCGAAGAACGTAAGCGCAAACATCGCTGGAAGAGTGTCGGCAAAAGCAGTCCAATCGACAGCAGAAAAGTCGTAGAGCGTGTAGAAATGATACCAAGGGTTGTTGGATGCAGGGGCGTCAAACGCCCATCCTTTGCTGTGAAGGGTTTCCATTGGCACTCCAACACTCACGACAACAATGTAGAAAACCGCCGCAACGCCAATGAAGTACAGCCCAACAAGGAAGTTCGACCGAACAAAGTGCTTCAAAACAAGGAGCCCAACAGCGAGAGATAAGGGTATCGTCCAGAGCGCAATCGTATCGCCATGGAAAAGGGTCTCTAGAGTTTTCAAATTATATTCAAGGGTACCGGGGAGCCGGGCAGAGACTTCCATGCCAGTTTGCAGTAGAAAGTAGCCAACACCGCCGATACAGCCGATGAGAATGTGACGTGGGAAAAAACCAATGAGGGAGCCCAGCCCGCAGACACCCATCAAGAAGAAAACCAGACCGGTCAGGATTGAGCTGACCGAAAAGGCCAGGATGGTGGTTGCAAGGACCGACCGTGGGTTGTCCTCGCCGATCCTATTCATAATGGCGAAAGCCATTTGGTGGAAGAACGGCACTACTTCAATCATCTCGCTGCCGATGCCGCCCTTGAAGATTGACCCTCCACATGAGAACACAACCTGTGAGATGATAGTGCTCACGTAGAACATGGATATACCATCCGCGCCGAGGTTGGCGAAGATGGGTTCACCCAGTGGAAATAGAATCATTCCATAGGATAGCGCATCCAATATGTTGAGGAGGAGACCAAGTAGGACGGCAGGCAGCAGGCTGACTGGATGTACCACGCCTTCTCTCCAGATGGCTCGTCGATCCCATGATTTAGGACTGGAGATCGTTCGAGAGTATTGAGCCACCCTTTGGAAGCCTTGAGACAAGAAATGTGGCGGTCGACTGTACGAAAGTCCCTGGTTCTCGACATCCTGGACAGATCCATATCGAAGAGGAGACTTAGATCTGGTCTTCGATAACAAGGATGTCCGCTCTGAGTCTTGAGGCTCGGACTCATCGAGTATTGTAGGTAACGGAGGGAAAGGCTCGTTCTCAAAGTTGACTTTGCCGTCGTCTTGAGGCTCCGCGTCTGGCTGGCGGATCATATCTGTTAAGGCGGAAGAAGCAGACGAGGGGTCGTAGAGTGCTGCATTGGATTCTAGAGGACCTTCTTCGACAGCCGGGTGAGAGTCAATGGTATCATCGTGGGACACGGCGGGAGAATGCTGTGCTTGGAAGAGATCTAGACCCAGAGGCAAGCTTGTCCTGCCTTGGGTAGAGCTCTTATTTAGCGAGAGGCCGTAAGTCGCCAGCTCGGCCGTTTGCTCGCGGAGACCATCCGTTGCATAGTGCGCCGGGTCTACAGGGAACATGAATGGTCAGTCAAATGGCGCTTTCCTCACGCAGGACCAGAAGCACGAAACGACTTGGGGCTTTCGAGTGACCCCACGCCGCATACTTTGGATCCGTTAAAAAATAGACGTACCTTGTGCGGCATGGACTGATCTCCGGTAGAGGCGCCCGGGAACTCGCACCGATCCGTTATAGCTGGAGGGCTCGATGGGCGAGCTGCTCAGCGCATGTTCCACGGGCTCTAGGTCGTCGCGGTCCAGCCAATTGCGACGAGAAAGAGCTGATGCTCTCGAGTCACGGCGCCCACGAGGCTGTAGCACGGCCATCGAGTCGCGCGCAGCGCGCAGAGGTGGATGCGAGGATCGGAGGATTTGTCTCCAGCTTACCGCGCTAGTTGCATGCAGCGACGTTGGCCCGAAAAAGAAAAAAAAAAGACCAAGGACGAGTCGCCCGGGATACGCACGGCTCAAGAGGCGTTCCAGGTACCAGACGCAGAAGTACCAAAAGGCTCAGAAACCAGAGCTCTCGGCGGTTTTGTAAATTGGAGAGAAAGGGACTGCTTATCGAGTGACTAACGGGGCTTTGGACCCAAAACCGGGTGTTCTTATCAGTGGACCCGATTAGACGTTTGACTAACGGAGATAGCGTCGCGCTTGCCTACAAACTCGCCTTCATAAGTACTCTTTACTCAAGCTTTTACGTGCTCGTTTGGCTCGCCTGCGATCGCTACGATCCCTGCCGGCTTGCGTGTGCACGGCAATTACGCCAACCCGCAGATCATCCCCGGACAAATCCCAGCCCATGGCATCATATCACACAAAATCAAGTCAAATTCACGTCTATCAGGTGGCGATAGATAGCGGGGTATCAAAAAGTCCACTTGTAACTCCGGCTGGACGCCAATAAACATCTCCTGCCTCGACACGGCGACGATCAGCTCAGCCGCTCCAAGAATCCCTGCGCAATCAACCGCTCGACATCGCCCTGCCGCACGTAGAGCTGACTGTTCTTGGTCAAATTGATCACTCTAGTATTATCGAAGAGTTAGCCTGTCAAGTTCCGTAGTATAGGCATAGGGGTTGTCTACTTACCCATACTCCGTCTGAATCTCTCCCGCGTCTTTCAGAACACGCACATCGATGAACAGATCCTTAGGGGGTTCCAGACTCCCCGTCAGATCGATGTCCGTCCATTGGCCCTTGTATGCAGCGAGCATGTCGCCATACTGCCGGAAGTATTCCTCTTCCTCCGGGCTGAGTGAGCTGTGCCCGCCAGCACCCTGTGGAAGACCACGATCCTCGCCCCCTTCGCTCGGCTGCTGTTGCTCGAGGATATCCACGCCGTTCCAGCATAGATCTTCCAGTTTTTCAGTCCGCACGCGGTGATAGGCAAGAAGGCAGCGCTTGTTGCGGCGCATACAGAGGTGGTCCACGAGGAGAGTACATGCGATCGCAGGGTCGGCGGAGGGATTGAACGAGCCTTCGAATGGGTCCAGTAGCCGTGTTACATCTCGCTCGAGGTCGCGGACTTCGCGAGTCACTGCGCGCACGATCTCCGTTTGGTAGGGTGGGAGGTGTGAGAGGGCTTGTGTGCGCTTTGCATGTTGCACCTAGTCAAAGGTCAGTTGGTGAAATAGAGTAAAAGATCAAGCAGAAGCTTATGAGTGGGTTACTTACAAGCTTGTTCCCCAATTCGCCGTACATCGTGGGCTGCCGGTCCGTCGGCAGATGCTCAACGCGCTCGCGACTCGACTCCATGACGCGCCAAGCCCTTAGTCAGGGTGGGGATCGACGCGAGGAGTATAGAGCAGGAGGCATGCAAGTGATCGGCTTTAGCAAGTTGGCGTTCAGAAATGTCCTTTGGCTCGAAGTGAGATTGGGATGCATGGTAAAGTGTATGTGTGAAGTGAGTGTACGACATTATCGCTCATGGAGGCCAAACAGCGTTTGCCTGGAAAACCAACATCTCGCCAGCGATCAAGTCGACCCAGAACTCTTGCGGAAAAGGCGACACCAGCTTTATTTTCGCCCTGGATTTGATTAATATGATTTACTCTACAGCCGAAAGTTGTTACAGGGTGTGTTCTTCTGTTGGAAGTTCTGGTAAGAATCAAATCCATGGATATACCCGGGGACCCCGGACCAAACTGGATGTCCGTCTCCAAGTCCCATTGAAATAATAACTCAACTGGTTGCTCCCAGACTTTGTCGAGGATCTGAGTCTTTTCAAATTCAAGTATTGATAGCATATTCTGACTGGGGTTGGCCGCAGATCCCATGCGGGCATCTACTTGCCCGCGGCGCAAGGATTCCATCTCCTAAGGCTTCGATCTGCCGAAGTCAGATTCGCAGGGACCGGAACTTGACAACCGTATACCCCGCTTTCTTCAGGGGCTAAGCTCCATTGGAACAAAGAAATCAAGTCCATCACTCTGGGGAGAGGTTTGACAGCTGGGGTTCTTATCTCTAATCATTGAGGATGGGATGTCAATCGCAGCTACCAATGACATAGATTCGAAAGGGGTACATTTGACATCGGCATTTTTCTTTCCGAATATCTATGCCGATCGACAGATAAGCCTAGAGAACTGGTTGGGCCAAGCTGAGCTATAGCTATCTCAAGCCCGAGGTATCTGCTCTTGGGGGATGGATGGGGGTGGCGGCGCCGGAGTTGACCCATCTGCCTAGTTGGAAACTAATCGATTGGAGAACCGAATATAACCAATTGCGAAGAAGCAAATTATCTCGTCTATCATCTCCTCGCTGGCATATACTGCTGGGAGTACCATATCCGGTTTCGCCTTATAGAGGCCCTTTGGCCCGGACAGGGTAGACGCACTTCTTATTATGGGACCATAAGCACCAGGAAATATACACACCTGGGACTTCATATCCAGACCGATTTTGATAGCAGCTACACAGCAGCTACAGTTGATCTCAACCATGAGCTTTTTCAAGGAATTTACCCTCCCCGTACTGGGTATCAGCATCTATGCCTCCGTGAGTAGTCGGCATTCCTAGCTTCCAAATACTTACTGGATTCGCTGCTCGTAGCTTGGAGGCGCCTCATTCGGAATAGGTCAGATCCCCTTGACTAACTTTATAATTAAACTCTCTAACTATGTCATGCAGACTTCAACAATTGGAGTGGACTTCTGGGGATGGAGCAGTTCAAAAAGGACTTCGGGGTCTGGGACCAATCATCCGAGTCCTGGATAATCCCGTCATCATGGCAGTCCATTGCCACAGGGACACCGCAAGCTGGCCTTGCACTGGGATGTCTGCTGTCTGGGCTCATTGGTAACTACTTTGGTCGAGTGAAAAGTATCGTCATCTGTGGTCTCATTGCCGTGGTTGGAATTACCATTCAAGCGGCAAGCATCCATAGCTATTGGCAATTGATGACGGGTCGCGTGGTGAACTCCATTTCCATGGGCTTTCTTTGCAAGTATGTCCACCTTTCCCGCGGGCTTGTTATTGCTTCCTTGACTTATCTAATATCTCTATAGTGTGGTTCCGGCGTATCTGAGTGAATGTGCACCGGCTACAATCCGTGGCACTCTGACCAATACCTATCAATTCTTCCTTCTTGTGGGTGCAGTAATGGCTGCAACGTGCAACTGGGGTCTGGAAGGGCGAACTGACCAATGGGCCTATCGGGTGATCCTCATTCTTCAATTTATCATTCCAGTTCTCATGATTGCTGGGGTGACCTTTCTTCCAGAATCGCCAAGATGGCTTATTGCAAAGGGCAAGGAGAATGAGGCATTCGAAGTTCTCAAGTTTCTGAGGAGAGGCAAACCAGATCTCGTTATCGAGCAAGAGGTTCAGCTGTTGATTGCGGCAGAAGAGGAAAGGAGGGCAAATGATAAGTCAGCTTCGTGGCTCGATTGCTTCAGGTTAGTCAAAGAAAAAGCCAAATAAAGGTTCGTGGCAACTAAAATATTCAGGGGCTCTAATCTTCGCCGCACTGCAATTGCAACGGGCGTTCAGTGTCTACAGAACGCGCAGGGAAACAGCTTTATTTCCAACTACTCTATTGTTTTTCTCCAAGCTATTGGACAGACAAATGTTTATAGAGTCCTGATCCTGTTATACTTCACAAATATGGCAGCCGCGTTCTTTGCATTCTATGTGACTGATCGAGTCGGAAGACGACCGTTGATGCTTGTCGGGGCTGGGATCATGGCCGCGTGCATGTATGCGGTGGCAGGCGTGACTGGATATCATAACACAAGCACAGGACAGAAAGGTGCTTTGGGGGCGTTATTTATTTGGCAATTCGTCCAAGCACTGGGATGGTCTTCTTGGTAAGTTGACATACCGGACTCATGAACGATTAAAGCTAAAAGTAATGCAGCGTCTGGATTGTCACTGCGGAAGTCCCTACCGCACCTCTGCGGGAATTGACGATGACGATTTCAACATTCTCCGGCTACTGCGTTGGGGTGCTGGTGACTTATATCAATCCTTTCATGCAGGACGCAGGTTACGGAAATCTCCAAGGGAAGGTTGGGTTTGTTTACGGTTCATTCTCGGTGGCTGCGATGATATGGGTACTTTTATTTCTTCCAGAACTCAAAGGAAGAAGCCTGGAAGAGCTTGATGAGCTGTTCACCGACAAGATTAGTGTTTGGCGCTTCAAGAACCATCAGACTCAAGGTTGGGGAGCACAGATGAGAGAGCTAGAGACCGAAGGTCACGTTGATGGCAAGCTCCAGCGATTAGATGGTGTTGATGTTCAGAATGTCTATGAAGAGCCTAAAGGCAAGGCTTAAAGACGAGTATAAGAGGTCATTTAAACATTGGAATTATAGCAAATATTATATGATAGTTTGATCTGCTTAATTGAACGTTGGAAGCTTGGATGTCTCGCTCACTTCAGGGCTGCTCGACCTCGGGAGTTTCAAGAGCTTCATTCGTAATGATTATGTACGATCGTTTTATAAGCAGAGATAGTTGAAGAGTGTTATACTATTCGGTCGCATTAAAGAAACCACCAATTTCAAAGTTCATGAATGAATCAAAATCAGTGTCGAGAGCCATAGGGAAAACGGGCAAGTCTGGCAAGAACACATCAAATGTACCGAGTCCAGGTAGATCAGTCCTCGGTCCAGAGTCAGTTTCCTCGCCCGTGGCTTTAATAGCAGACGACATCAGCTCGAGTCGCTCCCTTGCGAGCTTAACAGTGTCAAATGAAAAAGAGTGCATATCCAACAAGCTGCGATATTTTGTGATTTGGCTCATCCAAACCTCACGTTCTGCATCATGAGTAGAGCTTAATAGCATGCTTACCATGAAGCTTCCGGCGATAGCGAAGTTTGTTCGACTCATAGGTGACCACCAGAAGGCTCGAAGATAGCTAACCTGCAGCTGCTTGATGAAATTGATGGTATCTAACGTAACTTCTTGCGCGTCCTGGCGTAATTGAAGACTCCATGGATCAACGGAGGACTGACGACGGATCACTGCCCTATAGAGTACGATTCGGACAGTGTGAAATGCCAGCTGCAAGTTACCTGTAGATGTGAGAAAAATGCTCAATGATGTTATTCAAAACGAACTTACCGGTCGGGTTCGGTGTTTGATCCTCAAATGAGTCCAGAGGAAGTATGTATTTCTGCTTGAAGCCTTCGAGGCGCTCAAGCAAATCATCGAAAGATGTCATCATCTGAGTCGTGCTTTCGGATGTTCTCATAGATTTGATCGAGTAAAATTTACTCAATATTTCAGAGAGCATTGTAGTCAGAACACTGGTAGCGATGAACATTAGTGCGGATGATCGTGGTAGAATTCGGCCGTCGAAGCTTTCGCGAGGGATGTCGTCCTCCGTAAGCATAGGCACATTCCAGTTATCATCATTTATGTAGCTCGGTCGCCCTAAACCAAGAGCAGACCATTTATCTGCCATATAAAGTCCCCACCAGAGACGAATCCTCCATCTGCATAGCCACTTGGGGATAGACCATCCGCTTGGATCAACGTTTAGCCCGACATCATGGGCAATACCAACAAGACTTCCAATCTGGGACCAGATTCCGGGTAGCGTGGAAACACGCTGGTCTTCATTCTGGCGGCTGATGAACAACAACCCGATCTCTATAGCTTCGAGATTTGGAGAGCGCCCGTAGATCACAAGTGCTTGGTGCAGATAGCTTCTCCATTCGGGCCACTTTTCGCTCTGAGTGGACTGGCAGAATGGGCTGGCGAGATGGTGCATCAAGGCTACTAATGGCCTACACCCCTCCTTTTCGGGATCAATTGATGCTGCATTGACAAGAGGTAGTGATGTGTGAACTACGTCAAAAAATACACCCAAAAGATCCTCATGAGTCTTCGAAGTGAGATCCAGACTTGGACAGGCGGGAAGATTGGACTGAGTAGTATCTGGACACGATTCTGGCCCAACCTAAGACAGTTCAGTGGCTTGATTTTTCTGGGAACTGTAGCCAAAACTTGTGCTCTTACTGAAAAGTGCATCGGGGCTTCATTCGTCCCGTACATGGGCAAGTAAGTCCATCCATCCCTTCGGAACAACTGACCCGAAGACTGACAGTGACTCAAAACATAGGGGTCCTGGTCGCCACTGAGTCCAATAAATAGAGAGGCGCGTCTTTCATTCGGAAGTGGATTCTGGTCATAATCCTCGGTCGGATAAAGCGTCTGCTCAGAAATCGGAACCGTTGTCGTGGTGATTTTGCGCTGCGGTCGACGAATGTTCGGCGCCGATTGGTAGGTACAAGTTGTCGCACGTACTTTGCAGAGAGAGCAGGAGTCAGAGCCGCTATCTCTCACGCAGCAGATCTTCCGTCGTCTACATGCATCGCATCTAGTTCGCGTTAGTCTGTCTTCTATCCCACTACGGAAGGAAGCTGTACGGCCGCTGTTTTCGAGACTTATAGCCCCGTGCTGGTGTCAATCCTACTGATGCTATCGGTGTGTCCATAGCGATGACCGCGTTGGGAGATCCCTTCTTGGAAATAAAATCAGAGCCGCAGGACCTTACGGCGAGAAGTCCGTGGCTTAAATCTCTGGGTGGCAATTAAGGTGTATTTGAATGAGCGTGTCTTTCCGATGGAAAGCAGTTTTCAAGGCCGAATTGACCTCAAGACAGTGTATGTGACCCTCTATGATTGTTTTGAGACGCATATCGCTGAAAGCGATGGAGTTATCTCAGTGGAAGCGAGAAGTCCCTACTAAATTGAAAAGACTCCGCTTTTTGGAGACCCCAACCCCGCTCGATAAGCACATTATATCTACTTTGATTGGCCACAACATTGTTTATCTTGAAGGAATGCAATTTGGAATTTGCGCTAAAATAAGGAGAAATCATTTCAGAGACTTAGAATCTCATTAGCCATCTGTCGGACCTTCTTCTGGCCCTCCGAAAGTCCCGACTCATTGTCATCGAATCGGGAGAAGCCCATGGCCCGCATGCCCTCTTCGCTGAGGATGTTCTCCTTCCGAGCGCCGTGATCAGCGTGCGCATTTTCTTCTTCATAAAGATAGCCTAGACCATTGAAGTCTCGAGGAGGCTTAGCAGCTAAGAAAGCCTCTCGGGTAGCTCTGAGAGAATCAATGTTGTAAGGAATCAGAGGCGTGCAAGGGTTGTACACAACGCTCGAATCTCGCTTTCCGGGATGGAACTTGTCAACTTCGTGAAGGAGGTCACAGTGCCAGAAGACGTAATCTCCCGGCTTCACGGGTGGAATTCCGATCATAGTTTTTGCCAGGTCAAGGTGTGGATGAAGCTCGTCTGTAGGCAACAGCTGCGTCCCTCCGGGGTGTGCACCAGGGAATGTAGGCTGCGTGTCATCAAACTTGTCCGCACCATCCATGAAGAAGGGACGAAGCATAAGATAAGCAGTGGATAATTTCAGACTGGGCAAGAGTCGGAGGGTACCTTCTCCGGTTCCGCAAAGAGAGAGGGAAAGCCAGCCTTGCATGCTTCGCCAACAGGAACAGTTCCCACCGCGATGGTAGAGATCTGTTTGGGCGTCGATACGCTGATCGGCTGCCCAGGCGTCGTAATCTTTCCATTTACCTTCGAATATATACCTGTAGCATTCGCGGTATGTGGTATCCTCCCATCTCTCAATAGAACCGCTGTCAAGATGAGCATTGAGAGTGTATTCCATATCTTTAGTCACAGTTAGGAGATTCATATAGCCAGGCACAGTTCTTCTTACCTTTGGAGGGATATCGGATGCGAAAACGATCAGGGTACGCAATTTGGGTCGACAAGTCTACAGGCGCAGAGCTATCCGACACATGCCAAAGCTTGCTAATGGCATTCATGGCTTCAAGAACACGCTCATGGCTTCGGATCTCAACTTGGGGCTTAGTCCACCACAGTGACCAGTTTTGAGGATCTTCAACTGGAAATCCTCCGACAGCCTTATGGGCTTTAGTGTATGCCCGTAGATCCGATTCCCAGAGAGTAGCCTGTTCTTCTGGAATGACGTTCCTGAAAATGATACAGCCTCTATCCCGGACGAGATCTACAAGGCCTTCTGGAATATTACCGCCTAAAACCAAATGTTATTTTCAATTCCACCGTAGAAAGTATACGAATGCTTACCATTTCGGTGAATGTCCTCAAAATCAATTTCCGGGACTATGGGAGGGCCTGTTTTGGAGATGAGGTCGGCCTCTTTTTTCAGAGCATCTAATAGATCGCTGTATGACTCTGTGACTTTCGTTTGATGCTCTGGCTTTACGATAGACTTTTTCAAGTCCGCAAAGCGAGGCTCTAGCAACGGACATCTATATAACGTGAGAAAAGTGTAAAATTGCTGCAGATAACCCGAGCCTTACTGTGTCTCCACAAGAACCTGGACTTGAGACATATTTTAGACGGCGATTCCGTTTGACTAAGATCAGAAAGATGTTGATAGAAATCAAGAGAATGCAAGTCGGAATGCCCCTTCACAGACTGAGCTGAATTGAGCTGAATCAATAAGTGAATCTTGATTTGAGTGTTCTGGATATAAGTTGTCTAGCCACTTGCGTGTTATCTCGGGCCTATCGATCCTAAATACAAGGCGCAGATTAACGATTATGGTGAATTCCCATTCTAGTATTTTAGATTATGTAAGCACGGCGCAGCTATCAGCGAAAGAATTGATATCTCGCAAATGGAAATTTGGGGTAAGTAGACACCCCAGCACAATTTGGCCGCGGCGCAACTCTGCCCGCGGCGCAAAGCCAAAGCGGGGCGCGGGCAAAGAAACCTGGAATAATCAACAAGCCCTTTGTAAGCACAAATTTGATAGAGGAATATTGATCAAACGCCTCCTTTTGATTGAAAACCAGAATGCATTAGACGTAGGCAGGAATCGGCTCTTGAGTTATCGACGGCTCACCTGGGTGGGCACCAACCATCTGACGGTTTCCTTTTCTCAGAAAGTCTTTTGTACATTGAAACACAGACGGGCGCTTGAAACTTCGCTTTCAATACTGCACAGAAGCCCGCATTTGGTTATAACCAGCTTGAGTGATTGGTTCATACTTCGGCGGATCCCCGCTTGCCGATGGAATACATTCAATAATCGAGTCGGGATCCGGTGCAAGAAAATAAGGAATTGAGTATCTCTTCCGAGTGAGTCTTTGCTCTCCTTCAAATCGATCCGCTAGTGGTGGCAAAGTAACACGATGGCTGGTTGATCTCAGAATATCTGCCATTGAATTAGTCCGCGGAACATTGAGTTTCCTCAGAGGCTAGCGTGCCATTGCTCCATCGCTGCAGTAGATCTCCCATGTTCATGACAATTGCATTTTTTACCGGTGATGCTGGTAGAAAGCTTCCTGGTTCATCGATATCCTCTACCTCTAAGCCACCACAATCGTCTTGGAATAGAAGTGTGATGGAGCTCCAGTCCGTATGAGCTGGGCAGCGAGCCGCACGGTCATCTTCGAGTGCTTGTGCTGGAACTGGTGGATAATGAAGTAAGCGTAACTGATTGTTGTTGCCCGAATGCTTTTGGAGCAAGTGATTCTCGTCTAGGTTCAGTCCGACGGCCAACGCTTGCAGAATCTCGCCGGCTGTGCGATGGCATTCCCAGTAGAACTTGTTCATAAACGTGCGAAAACCGGGAAGGCTCTCATCTGGAATCCATTGATTTGGCTGACTGGGGTTTTCTTCACTGCCGATATCGTAGCTTTCTTTCACATCGGGAATCTCGCGCAGTTGTTGCAATCGACTCTCATCGTCCTCGGCACTGATAGCTTGAGATACCTTCTCCAGCCCAGGCCAGGAGTATCCTCGGTGAACAGCCCATCCTTCTGGATGCGGAGCCTTGAGCTTCTCCTCTTGAGGCAGATCGA
Source organism: Tympanopsis confertula (assembly GCA_026745395.1). NCBI lineage: Eukaryota > Fungi > Ascomycota > Sordariomycetes > Coronophorales > Scortechiniaceae > Tympanopsis > Tympanopsis confertula. The sequence continues at coordinate 1,459,219 of JAOYNU010000008.1, read as the reverse complement.
AGAATCGCTGGGACCATTGAAAAGCCTCTTCTAGCAGCTCTTCGGGAAGCGAGTGGTTGATGATGTAGACGAACCCCACTTTTTGACAAGCAGCAACGATGTCATTAGCGACCTGCTGACGGCCATGACTGCCGGAGTTCCAGAGAGCGAAGTCAACTATTGGAATAGCCATTATGGATTTTTGGAAAGATTTGAGGAGTTCAGCGACCGTGATTTCGGGGGCCAAATGTAGACTGTGGAGCCACGATCGTCGCCCCGCATGATTAATGTTGGCGATCGGCCTGCGCAGGTGGCGCGCCTCGTGCCCTGTACGTTCTAGGGTATTTTATATGTTGCGTATAGCATAAGGTAGAGCAACTCATCAAGGGAAAGAGGAGATATTGTGCAGCAGTATTGGATGACTCACTATGACCAAGAAAATAGCACCAATGGCAGGATGTGCTGTGAATTATAGCCCTCAATTAAGCGATCAAGTGATGATATCTTGGATAAATGTATTGTTCGAATGTTAGGACGTCTATGATAAACGATGTTCATTTCCAACGAATGTAGCAAATATTGGGTGGTAGTTGAGCAACATAAATCACCTATTGTGAGTTCATCTCAGATCTTGTTTGCGGCCTCAAACGGAGGACGGGTGACGAAGTAAGCCACCATCTACTACCATGACATGTCCTGTAATATAACCGTTGACAGATAGATTCAAGATAGCCTATGGATGATTAGTTCTGCTCACAGTCAAATGTTACTTCACTTTGGCAGTTCATTGCATACCGTTGCGAACTCTTGCTCGGTCCCTGGGCGGTTCGCCTTTCCACCAACGCGCTTCATCTCTATCTCGAATTCATCTTGTGGCCACGGGTTCTGGTTTTGAGAGTCTCGCGAGTTTGTGGTAAGCTCGGAAGGAAAGTATCCTTAGGTAATTAGTATCACGTCAACTAATGGTGGGGGTATCCTCATGAGCATACCAGGAGCAATCGCATTGACCCGAATCTGTATATTATCGTGACTGAGTTCGCAGGCCAGCATGCGAGTCAGATGAATGACAGCAGGTTTGCTAAACTGTTTAACAAAATCAGAAAGCGCAGATAATTTGAGAGGATAACTCATACGTTGTAAGAGTACTGGCTATTTTGAGACCGGCATTCAGTTTAGTACGGGGTACTTCGGATCGTGAGACATAATTTTTCTCCACGCACCATTTAGTAAAACCACTGATGGATGCAATGTTAATAACATTTCCTGGCTGATGGGCAGGACTAGATGAGGCTCTTTCAAGCAATGGCATAAATGCTGCTGTGACGAAGTAGACCTGCGTGCAGTTCGAAAGGAAAGCTAAAAAAGATTAATGAATCGCCGTATGGTGGCTAGAATGGAGTAGACGATACCTGCGCCAAAGTCATCTTCAATGCTTTCCGCAAACATCGCTTTGCCGTATACATCAGCTCCGTCCGCGGCTGTGGCAGCTGCACGTCCGGTTCCAATGCCTGCGTTATTTATGAGGCTGCTGGTATTAGCTACTTCCAAATGACTGCGTAAAAAGATCTTGCATATTCACGTAGCCAGATCGTTCTTTGATGAAATCAACGGCACTTTTGATTTCTTCCTTCGAAGTGACGTCCATTTGGACGGTCACGATTGACCCGTCATTATTTCCTAGAGCCTCGGGTGACCCATGAACTTTCGCGCTTTTCTCGAGCAGCTCCTTGCGGCGACCGGTGATATAAACCGTGGCACCATTGGAAGCGAGTGCCCGGGCAGCCACTAAATGATATCAGCAAGTGCATTACAGTATATTCCAAGTAGCGTGTCTACCCAAGCCTAGGCCAGTTCCTCCACCAGTAACAACGGCGACCCAGCCCTTGACACTAAACAGACTAGTAGCTGACAATGGAGATGACATTTTGTTCGTGAGTCCAAAAATCTTGACAGACAATTAAATCATAAGAACTTCTCATATACAGTTTTGGGAATGTATTTAAGTCATGGGGTATGTATGCAGCGGACGGAAACTTCTCGGCCAGTTCGTCATCGCTCTGGTGGGTAGCGGCACTCCCGCTTCCCCGCCGGCCGAACAAAGTGGCACTACCTCTAATCTGATTCGGGGTATTTTGAGCGAAAAATTGCAGAGGATCCGGGGAAATGCATAGCCGGGGCTCTCCAGAATAGTCTAGGTGTGGGGAAATTGTGATGCCACATGGAAGAAACGAATCCATAGCATTTCAATATAAACCTTGTCAAATTCCAATGCTCCACAATCCCCAAGTCTGACAACCAATCCAAAAATATAGCTTTCATTAGTTTACAACGCCGCCATGAAGCAATCGTCTGTAGGTCACCACACAGCTCAGAGAGGACTTGAACATCAAGAAGGGATTCACTATACTGAATTTCAAAACAACACGAACTCTTGTTGGTGGAAGGATCCTTGTGAGTGACATGCAAAGGCCCAGATATAATGTGAAAATCTAAACCCAATGCAAAAAGGCCTTCGTAAAAATGTATGGCATTGTGTCGGCCTCTACTGTGTGACGTTCATCAATGGATGTAAGTTGCTCCTTGAAGGAAAGAACTCCGACTGACACCAAAAGACGACGGAAGCCTGATGAACGGTCTTCAGTCTATTCCAGAATGGCAGAACTTCCTTGACAATCCTACGGGATACAAGCTGGGCGGGATAACAGCCTCGTTATATGCCCCAGCAATTCTGTGAGTAACCTCTGTCGACGATATACAATGACAGGCAATCTTTTTGTCTAATGCAATCTATAAGCTTCTCGTGGATAGCCGAAGTGATAGCTGATAGGCGAGGTCGCCGGTTTGCTGTCTGGATTGGTGCTATTGTGACGGTAAGCAGAATGTCTACAACATGTTCTCATCCAATTTACTGACAGACCAGATTGTCGGGTCTGTGATTAATGCAACTGCAGTAGACCTAGCCATGTACTGCGCGGGGCGAGCATTGACCGGTGTTGGCATCTCATTTTGTTTAGCAACAGGATCTACCCTGCTACAAGAGATTGCTCATCCACGCTATAGATCGAAGATAGCAGGCTTCTGTATGTAAATTATTTCTGGGAATGCCTCACCCATTGTGTTAAGAACCTTCTAACAAGCGCAGATACTTGTATCTACTGTAAGGTACCCGCTGCGCGTGAATTGTCTATATCATTATGTTTACCGTCTCACAAATTCCAAAAGATATTGCTAGTATAATTTCTGCATGGATTTGCTGTCAGTTTTGTTGCCCTTCTTCTCCCGAGGAAAACATACTAATCTAATGATTCAGTTGGAACTGTTCACATGACGAGCGAATATTCATGGCGAATTCCCTCTTTTCTGCAATTAATCGGACCACTGTTTGTTTTGATTGCGACATCAACAATTCCCAAATCACCACGAGTAAGGTTACTGATAGATCTGCTTCATGACAAGTTCTGACAATTTGATGATGATAGTGGTTGATAAGCAAAGGTAGAAAGACAGAGGCATTGGAAACTCTGGCCAAATGTCATGCAAACGGTGCATTGGACGACCAGCTAGTTCAGTACCAATTTCGGGAAAGTGAAATGACAATTGAAGGCGAGAAATCTGCTTCTGAGTTTTCATATCTTGATTTTACTCGCACAAAAGCAAACCGTCATCGGCTATTGATATTGATTCTAGTGGCTGTTGGAACGAATTGGGTTGGAAACTCTGTCATCAACTAGTATGCACAAAAAGGTTGAACGGATTACAAGAAGCTAATAAGAACAGTTACCTCGCGCCTACTTTACGTGGTATTGGAATTGAGAGTAGCACCGATTCGTCTGTTATCAATGCTGGAATGCAAATTCGGAACTGTGAACTTCCCTCCCCATCGTTTTAACAACTGCTACTAATAATGCCTCTTTCAAGTGGTAATATCAAGAATAGCCGCCCTCCTCATGGAAAGACTCGGTCGTCGCTTTCTTTGGTTATCGTCGGACTGCGGCATGTTTGTTTTCTATATCATCACGATGGGGCTATCGGACGAGTATGCTTGAACCGAAAACAAAGCAGTGGGGCGTTAGTGCAGATTCGAAGACAAAGCAGTGTACAAGGTCCTTACTTATGATGGTTCGATTATCGAGTCGGAAGAGTTCTGAAACAGACCGTGAGGAGCTACCCTGGATGGCATGCACATTTCCTTCGCTTGTTTGCGGCATACTAAATAGTTTCGATCTTGCAAAGTTCTGAATAGGTCTGTTTTTGAAAAAGAAATGCTACTTTACGGGGCTCTTATCTTTCGAGGGAAAAAGCAAGCAAAATGGCACAAGCCTCATACTCATAAAACACTCTATCATATCGTCTTAGCGGAACAGGCGGCCCGTCAATTGCTGGAGGAGCAAAATGAACATTTGGTGGAGACGGCATACCCGACAGAATCCTGATCCACTTTTGTCGACGAAGAAACACTAGCCATAATAAGTAAAGTGTTGACTTTAGGTCGATCTTTAATTGTCTCCATAGTAAACGTCATTTGTGTTCCGACATCATGGTGCTGTCAACGGTTGTCAATCGCCGCCTTATACACGGGCAGTGGTTATTCACGATCGCATACCCTCCTTGGCCCTTGGAAGATCATGGGAAAGCCAGTGGACACTAAAGTCGTATTGAGTTGACTTCTTGCAATCAATCTCGTAATAATCTAGCTGGATGGTGTACAAATATTTCAAGTTTTAGCAGGACCCTCCAAGGGTTGCGTGAGTTATTGGAGACTCCCGTCAACTTTGTATTTTTTCAATGTTGAATCGGTGTGCTCAAAGGCAAGCTCGGGATGTACGTAAGTCAAGGCAGTGGCCACGATGTACGCTTGCCATACAGAACCATATTGTGGCATGAAGAGTCGATAGTAAAGGCACCCATGCCGAAACAGAGGACATCGTTGTTTTATACTGCGTCGCGGTCTACAAGTACTGCCAACTTCTTAATATTGCGCTAGTCCCGTAGAGGGAGCACGCTAAGCTTCATTGGGTATATTCATTGGCTAAGGACTTGTACGTTATCCCTAGGAATTAGCTCTAGGGTAAGAGCTGTGGTAAGAACTTGATCATGCGACCGAATGAATCTTTCATAAAAACTCGATCTTCGGTGTAAATTCGTGACGTGGTGTAGAAAAATTGAAAATCCAGCGGTGACAGGATCTGCAAGTGCTGTGGCTGGGGCTCGGCAGGTTTTGGGCAGCGGTCGCGTTGCTGCAGGGATTCATAGTGGAGAGTGGAGGCCTCCGTCCGTACATCATCTTCGTCCACTTCACCTGACACAGAATCTAGCAATTGTCTTGCGAAGTCTAGACCCGAAGGAAGACACAGATTGTCTCGGTAAGTCTGAAGCCCTTTATACAAATGAGCACCACAATCACATTGTCGGCCTTCTTTGCTTCCATGATCCCCAGCTAATATTACTGCTTTGAGTAGTTTGTTGACAGCACTTCCGATTCTCCAAATCCTGAGCGCCGCCTAGCTATGATGCCGAGGAGCCATTGAAAAGCCAAAAGAACTCAAGAACATCAGTCTGAAGCATATTTCGCCCGGTCGCACCCCCGGATTCACCCTCGGTTCTCCCCAGGTCTGCAAGAATGCGGTCCTCGTGGTGGATCGGGATTTGGGCCTCAGTGCTGCCCACAACTATCTACGCCCTCGACACACAACCTTTCTCCGAACCACAAGTCGTCGAGTCCAGCAAACGGGCTCTCGAGGTCCTCCAACTTTTAAAACGAGCCGACAGCTGCCCGGCTGGCTACAACGGATGTTCAAACGAGGGCAACGCTAATGCTTGCTGCCGGGAAGGCACAATCTGCACCAAGGACTCCGCCAACAACATCGCCTGCTGTTCAAATGGTGCAAGCTGTACAGGGAGCCTAACAGGCACGGCTACATCAACGACATCTCGTGGTGACTCGTCAGGAAGCTTCATCTTCCCGAACGGCGCGACCGCGACAACTACAGAAAACAGCGGCGGATCGGCAGCGACCGGCTCAACCCTCTCCGGCCCTTATCCATTCGTCAACGTGCCGACAACACTCTCCAACTCGGCAGAGTGCTCGTCCTATTACTCGCTCTGCCAATCTGAATACACGGGCTGTACGCAGCAGTTGATGGGCCGCTATGGAGTTACGGTGGGGGGCGGGGCTGGAACAACCGTTGAAGCCATCACCGCCAGTTCTCAGGCTACGTCCATCTGCTCGAGTCTCAGTGCACAGGCATGCCACGGGCTCAGCCTGGGCTACTGCTCTGCCGTGGAAACGGGCGGAGGCAACGCTGCTGGGAACAGTGCACCGGTCTCTGGTCGCACATCAAGTCTTCAGGACTTGGCGTTCGGGCTTATGGTCGGGGTTGCAGGCATGTTTATTTGATGTGATATGATCTATGCATGACTTCCGTTTGTCTATTATTATTTATTTTCCCTATTCTGACCTGACGCATCTCTTCTTCGTTCCTGTATATCTTTACTTATTTCGGACTGCGAAATGCAGGAGTCGGGGCGTGTCCATAGCTAGTATAATTGGAAGTTTGAATGAACCATTGTGCTCTCTTGGAAAACCGGCCAAGGCCGGAGTTGCGCCCATTGGGCTGTTGGCTGTTGGGCTGCCATTGGTGGCACCTAAAGATTGTCTTGCAGTCGTTAGCATTGTCCACTAAATCCACTAATCCACTGGAAGTCCACCGAGGATCGGCAGGCCCAGGATTCGAGTACTCCGACCGTAGAAACCCCCGCCGCTGATGGTTTAGAAATAAAATATATACAGCAAGAGTAGCTCAGTCTCAGCTGTCATCCACTAAGCTCAAAAGCTAAAGCTCAGGCTACTTGCAGCGGCAAACCCTGACAGCTCGTGGGAGATCAGGGATCTGACCGCATGTTGATCGCACCCACGCGGGGTCGACGGCCGCATTTTGTACAGAGAGGGACGCTGCATATGCAATTCAAATTGGCCTGTCAAGACCCAGAATGAAAAAGCCAAGTCCACTAGGCCGAACGTGACATTAAAAAGCCCGAAGAAAATCTTTTATCTGAAACCCAGCCTCCGTCGATCTTGGGTGGTAGGAAGCGATTGGCAAGTAAATGGGGTGGTTGGGTATACGGTCAAAGGTGGCTGGGAGTGATTCATAGCACCACCACTTTCGATTTTTTGATCTTTTCCTCTCTATTCTTCTTTTCTTCCTCCATTCCAGTCCTCTTTGGAATTTGCAAAACCTTTCTCTTTGTTATCTTGCTCTCCCTCGAGCAGTGATCCACGAAGATCACCGCTGGAACATACCTACCGCACTTTGCGACGTACTCGAACATTGTTCGGTCCAGCCAAGAAGATCGTGCGACAAGAAGAACATTCCTCGAATCGCCAGGTCTTCTGATCTTCTCTTCAGGCCCAAAGGGCTTTGAATCGCTTCAATGCGGTCCGCCTCTCTTATCTCGGTGCTCTCTACACCATTCCTCCTACTCAGCCTCGCCGGAAATGCGATCGCAAGCCCGCTTGTCCTAGCAGAACGCACATGCGCCAATCCTTGTGGATGGGGAGGTGAATACTGCTGCTCAGCCAACGAGGCCTGCACAACTAGCGACGGCAAGGCACTCTGTGTAAACGGCGGATCTGGTAGCGGTGGTGGCGGCGGCTGGCAATACTACACAACAACATGGACAGCTACCGAGACCGACACAACCACCGTGGTCTCTGTATGGAGTAGCTCTGCTGCAGGAACGACTCCAACACCAACAGGAAGTGGTGGCACTTGCCAATGGGGTCTAGGTGAAACCACATGTGGAAGCACTTGCTGTAGCGCGGCGCAGGAGTGTGTTGACGGCGAATGTGTTGGAGAGAGCTCCTCGGCAGCAATCACCGGCGAACCTACACCTGGAGTGAGACCGACAAGCAGCGGTGCATCGACTGTTACCCAGACCTCTGCGCCTACCACCACAGAAGGATTTATTGCACCTGTTGGAACCGACGGCGCGGATCTTATCGGAGCCAAAGCGACAAGCAGTGGTGGAGGTCTTAGCGGCGGCGCAATTGCTGGTATTGTTATCGGTACGATTGCAGGTGTGATCTTGCTATTGCTTCTCTGCGCTTGCCTGTGTTTTAAGGAGGCACTTGATGGTATTCTGGCAGCCCTCGGCATTGGGAAGAAACGCCGCAGGAAGGAAACCACCACTTATGAGCACTACTCGCATCACTCCGGTGGCTCTCGTCCGCGCCCAGAAAGACGCAACTGGTTTGGAAGGCCTGCGCATAGCGATGTCAGCGAGAAGAAGTCCAGCGGCAAGGGCTGGGCTTACGCTGCCGTGGTGCTGGGAGCATTGGCTCTGTGTCTTGGATTAAGAAGACGCAAAGAAGAGCACGATGACTCCAGCACGAGCTACACATACCCAAGTTCGTACTATTACTACTCAGAATATGGTAAGTCAAGTCTCCTTCAAGCCTCTGATATATGCTCGTGACTAATTTTCATCTCTTCACAGGTAGCGAAAGCTCCGGCGGACGAACACGGGACACCCGCAGGTCTCGACGGTCACGAACTCGCTCTGGACGTTAATGAAGCCTGAACCGAACGACCACCTTAATGTCCTTTCTCTCGGCTCGTCTTCTCGGCTTCAACTTTTCAAGAAGTTGAGATTTTATCTTTATGCATTTTACGGCGCCGGCTTTCCCCACGATGCTTCATGTACCATTATGACCCAATGTTTCTGTTTATTTTCTTGCAGCTTGGGATTTTTATGATTTTCTTTACGCGACGGTGATACGACTTTCCATCAATTTGAACCCGGACCTGATATGACGCACGATATGATGTACATAGCAGAGACGCAAAACGAATACCTTCGCAGGCAAGGTACAAAAGAAGCCATGACTCAGAATTATTCTCCTTTGGAACAAATTTGGTATTAGTAGACGAAACACACACACTGGGAACAGCTCTTTCAGGCACTGTGTATGTTAAGTAAATTGTTTGGTGAACCTCCGTGGCCACCAAAGTAACACAAAGCGTGATCGGGGCTGGACTTGCAGGGACAATGGGGACCCGAGCAAGGATGGCCCTCGGAAGAATCTGCCAGCACTCCAAACACCGTCTCACTCAAGCCTTTATTTCCCTATCAGCTAGCTAACGGAAGAAAGCTCCATGCACTGATCAGCATAGCGCATTCGACATCACCCAATCTGCAGAGACGAAGGGGAATTGCTCTCAGTAGTAGGTGTGCGACCTGGGCACACACAAGTGGGAACCTCTTTTGCTCCCCGCCTTCCGACCCGAACTTCTCTTTCCCTCCTCTCTTCAACGTCCACCCAGCCCAGTCAACCACGACTTGATCAATGACTGCCGCCTTGAGTCAAGTTTTCTGACACTTCGCTCTTCTGTCATAAAACACCAACATCCGATTCCGCGGCTTTTGAAGTCGCCGGTCCCCGACCTCCGGACTAATACGAGTTCCCCGATTACCTCTCACCGTCGCACGCCATGCTTCAAGCGCAGAGCCAGCACGTCTTCTCTCACCAGCACCAGTACCCTCAGGCTGATCCCTCCTGGCTGCAGCACCAACAGCACCAGCCCCAGCCACAACACCACCAAGCCCAGCCGCACCCCCAGCAGCAGCAGCAGCAGCAGCAGCAGCACGCCCTTGTCGCCCAGCAACATGCTCAGGTTCAGGCTGCCGCCGCTGCGGCTCAGCAGCAACATTATGGTCGCCTTGCCATGAGCGGCAATGGCGCCGCGAACCCTGCTCAGGGTGCGGCTGCTGTCAGCGGCATTGGCGGCGATGGGCTGTCCAACGTCTCGGTTATGGATGGCGGTATCAGCGAAGAGAACCGGAAGGTCTTCATCTGGGTCGCAGAGCTTCTGGACCCTGCTCGCCGCGAGGCAGCTCTTATGGAGCTTAGCAAGAAGCGGGAGCAGGTCCCCGAGCTAGCTCTTGTGATTTGGCACTCGTTTGGTATGACTCGTCGCATTGTGGGGGCGCCTCTTGCGACCGTTACTAACATTTGGACATATCAGGTGTCATGACTGCGCTTCTTCAAGAGATTATCTCCGTCTATCCTCTTCTGAACCCCTCGTCTTTGACTGCGGCTGCGTCAAACCGAGTCTGCAATGCGCTGGCGCTCTTGCAGTGCGTCGCATCTCACAACGAGACACGCACCCTCTTCCTCAACGGTAAGCTAATCTCTCCAGTTCTCCAATTCTCCGCATGTGGAATGGCCCAGCTGATTAAATTCTTTGTTCACTAGCTCACATCCCCTTGTTTCTCTACCCTTTCCTTAATACGACCTCCAAGTCCCGCCCCTTCGAATATCTCCGTCTCACCTCACTTGGTGTGATCGGAGCCCTGGTCAAGAACGACTCATCAGATGTGATCAACTTCCTTCTCACCACAGAGATCATTCCATTGTGCTTGCGCATCATGGAGACTGGATCAGAGCTTAGCAAGACCGTTGCGATCTTCATTGTTCAGAAAATTCTTCTTGATGACATTGGCTTGGCCTACATTTGTGCTACATATGAGCGCTTCTATGCTGTTGGTACAGTCTTGAGTAATATGGTCACCCAGTTAGTGGAACAGCAAACTGTGCGACTCTTGAAACATGTTGTTCGCTGCTTCCTTCGGTTCGTTTCCCTTTCGCCTCCCCAAAAGCTTACCCTTAGCACATACTGATGGCATCTTTAGCCTGAGTGACAACAGCCGAGCCCGCGAAGCCCTACGCCAATGCCTGCCCGAGCCCCTTCGTGATGCGACTTTCTCCTCCGTTCTTCGTGACGACGCTGCCACCAAGCGCTGCCTGGCCCAGCTCTTGATCAATTTATCGGACAACGTGTCTGACGGAGCCCCGGCGGCTATGTAAAATACGACACGCATTTTTTTCATCGCGGAATGTTTTCGAATCATATTACGATATGCATGGGACAGGTTTCTGGCGAGTACGGGTCACAAGGCGCAATCGTTATGGGTAAGCATTTGAAAGACAGCCGGGCTACCACCCGTCAGAGGATATTCCGGCTTCACTAGTTTCCTGCTTTCCTTTCCTCTTTCTATTCTGGTTTGGTTTCTTTGCAATGTTCATCTGGGGACCGTCTCCAGCAAACGGTGATATTCGTTTTATGAGAAGAGCTTCATGTATTCCTATCTCCTGTTTTTTGTTCTCTTCTGCCATTTATCCTTTTGCATATTCTTGTGGGGGACATACTTCCATTTCTGTTTTGATTTTGTTCTAGTGGCGCTTGTAGTCGGGGTTCAGATCGGCGCTTCTATCGCATTTCTCATTCTCTTTACTGGACACTTGCCTTCTTGCTCTATACAAAAGAGACCACTTCAGAGATACCACTCGTTGGTTTGCTTCATGCCTTCTGTCACGAGTTGATCTCCATGTACATGTTTTTGCGCAAAAGAATCTATGGACCTAATCGAATGCCAAATGTCTATTCTGTTACACTGGAAATTCCTGTTTTTATAAAGTCTCTTAGGGTCTCCAATTCCTTCATTACATTGAATTTTCTTTCTTGCTTGAAAAGTGCTAAATGGGGCGCCAAACGCGAGCTGCACGTGATCTACCCGTTCTGACGCGCCTTTTGGAGACTCGTCCCCGTCGCCTCTGAACACGAAGGAAAGAGAACAAAAAGTCGCCTTCCGCTTCCGACATCTCTTCACCTCCCTGGCACTAGTTTGATCTGGAAATTTGAAGACCGAACTTTTGTGCCCTTACGTCTCCAAGCACCCAATCTATCCGCTGTCGCCACATCCCTCTCCAGACACTCCCGGCCTTCACGGGCATTCGTCCCGCCGCAATGGGAACGCGAAAGCGCAGCCGCTCGGAGGCGAATGTTGCGCCGGAGAAGCAGGCTTCTGAGGAACCAGGCTTGCTGCAGCAAATCCGCAGCAACTGGGAATTTGCCAGCCTTATGCAATACATCGCCATGTTCGGCAAGGTCATGAAGATTGACGAAGAATTCGAGATCGAGGTAAGTCACGGGCTTCACATCTCCAATCGCTGCGATGGTGGTACCAGACGCGTCGCGCATAGTAGCGCATGGTGCATCCTAGCAGGCGGTTCTTTCCCGCGACACAAGGATCATCTTGCTAACGCTTTTAATCCGCCCTTAGGACCTGGAAGAAGAATGCCTCAAGCCCGAACCCTCATACAAATTACTAGACATTGGTCTTTGCATGCTGAAATGGATCTCCTCACACCGTGGCCTTACGTGCGTCTAAGAAGTGTCATACTACAACCAGTGCGCAGTGCTGACCACTATTACAGGACCGAGACTTTCGACGAGTACACCCGGCGACAGTTTAATGCGAAAGCCCCGAACCTTCCCAATCCCTTCGGTCAAGATGAGGAACCGCTTAAGTTCATTCATTTTGATGTTTTCACAAAGTTACATGTCTTGCATCAATTATCGCTTTGGACTTTCTGGAATGCGGATCGCATTCGAGAGAGGTTACCAGAGAAGAAAGAAACGGAGCAGATTCAATGGGTAATTCATTTCTATATCTACTGATGTCTGTATTTTCTAACTGTTCCCAGCGAATTGAGGAATTTGGATGGGATAAAGAAGGCCGATCTTACTACGTCCTCGATGATAACCGCCTTTACCGCCGAACCGACCCCCCGATCCCCGCTGCTCCCCAGCGCCCGAAGAAGAAAGCAAAGGGCCGAGCCTCTCGTGGTTCCCGCGCGTCCAGACGTGTTTCTGGCATCGCCGCAGATGAGGCCTCTGATACCGAGCAGAAGAACGAGACCAATGAGGATTCTCCAAAAGAGATCCAGTGGGAATGCATTGCTGTAACTCTCGAGCAATACCGCGAGTTCACCGATTCAATTCGAAAGTCAAAGGATGCGGATGAGAAACTCTTGCGCGAACGCATCGAAGAACATGTCATGCCATTACTAGAGAAAGCTGAGGAGGCGCAGCAACGCAAGCAGCAGAAGCGAGAGAAAGAATTGCTCAACATGCAACTTCTCGCGGGCGCTAAGCGTTCCAGCCGTCTGGCTCAGAAAGAAGAACGAGACCGGGCAGAGAAAGACGCAGCAGACGCAGCAAGAAAGCGTGAACAGGATTTGGCTGAGGCTCGTCGCGAGCAAGCAAGACAGGCAAAGCTCGAAGACGACAGGCAGTTTCGAATGATGACTCGCGAGCAACGCATCAAGGATCGTGAGCAAAAGCGCATCTTGCATGAAGCCGAGCTGGAGCGCATCGCCGAAGAGCAAGAAAAGGCTGAACGCGGCGAAGGCCGAGTATCTGCGCGAAATCTCAAGGCTGAGCGCGAGAAGTCGCAAAAGACCCTTGAAGACTTGACTCAAGACGATGAGTGGATATTTGACTGTGCTGGCTGTGGCACTTACGGCGAAAATGTCGATGATGGAAGCCACAGCGTTGCATGTGAGAAGTGCAACGTCTGGCAGCACAGCAAGTGCCTTGGTATCAAGCAGGAAGACGCTGAGAAAGATGATTTCCATTTCGTTTGCAAGGACTGCAAGCGCAAAGAGGAAGAAGCGAAGCGCCCCAAGATCCCAGCACTCAAGTTCCGAGTCAGCGAATCGACTCAATCTACACCTACGGGCCAGAAGAGAAAGCCTGAAGAAGATATCGCCGGCTCGCCAGCGAAGAAAACACAAGCCTTGCCCAGCATGGCGAATATACCAGCTTTGCAACAGCCTATTTCACAACCTACACTTCCGCCTATGCTCCCTATGCACAGCAATGGTCAATTCCACGCCCCTCCCTCGCCTGAGCGTCGCCCTCCTTCAAACCACAATGTCCTCCCATCCTCAAGTCCGCCCCGGCCATATCTATCTCCCCCGAAACCTACCAATTTCTCCCAGTCTCCTCAACTGGCCAACAACATGCCAACGCCTCAATTACCTCCGATGACGGGCTACTCGGCTGGGCGGCCTTCTTCATCTCACTCTGGCCACGGAGTGATCCAGAGCCAGCCGGCCATGTCGCCTACTCAAGGAAATCGTGACGTGGGACCTATCGCAGGCTTCCCACCACCCCCAGCGACCAACGGATCTCGCCCTTGGTCATCATCTTTCGAAAGCCATACAACGCCTCGACCTCAGTCTGGCCACGGAGCCGCCCCTTCAATGCACAGCAACTACCCTCCTTTCTCTGCGTCGGCAACCCCGAATGGCAACCACTCCTCTCCTCCACAGAGCTCTCATGGAATAGGCTTATCTGGCATCAGTCCTACCAAGCAGTCGCCTCGTCCTATCACATCAGGGGGCATGGCCGGTGCTCCTGTCCTGCCACCGATCCGTAGACTGGATCCCAGTCCTAAGCTCATGGGACGCAGCTCCCCCGATGCCCCTATTCCACCGCCTGTGAAGTGTATGACCCCTGAGCAAGAGGAACGCCGTGCCAGGGAAAACGCGATCACGTTCTCACAGGGACGTGGCTATCAGCCTCCTCAAAACCCACACCTTATGTCTTCACCCTCTGTGAACCGCATTCCTCCTCTTGGTCCCGCTGCTGTCCAGCAACAACAGCCATTTTCTTCTCCGCAGCGTGGAGGCGGTTCGTCTCAGCAGTAGGTCGTCCGTCGAGTCAAGGCGAAAAGGGGGTAGGATGGATGACCTAGTGAGAAAATCCGATTAGCCTTGGAATTTGTTGGAACTCACCGCACCGCGCCTACCGGGCTTTTTCGTCCACACCATGAAGAGGAAAGAAATTGAATAACAGGAATCAATTGAGCAAGGATGCGCTTTTTGCACGTCGTTCAATTTGACTTTCCAACTTTTGTCGCGCGGCTGGCATGTCGCCAGAGCGAATGGTGACTATCCGGAGTCATTATCCCCAGATCGACTTTCGTGGGTCCAAAGGTGGATACCCTCGTTGCTTAAGTCAACTTCATCAAGAAGTGACAGAAATGCAACATCGTCAACTCTTCAATTTCCTTTCCCTCATCGGTGTGGAGTTTCACCTGCGCGGCGGTGCAATGGTGACGGTGAGCCCGGGGACGGTTGTAGATTAGCACACCGTTCAGAACCCCCCTTCCCTTAAGGACAAAGGCATTTTCAGGCCTAGTGTAATGTTCTTTCTTGTTTTTGCGCGTTTTTATCATTGTCCTTGATGGGTGCATTTGAGATGGTCGGGGAATAGGGCGTTTTTGTAGAAGGCCTCAAGGTTGGTCCTTGGTTCTTTCTTGCTTTTGACTCAAAGAATTGTAATAGAAATCTTCAAGTGATTCCCGGTCGTTTTTTTCATAGAGCAATAAAATCAATTGACCATGTCGATTTATGGGACTTGTACTCCTTTTTCCTTGTAGTTCAAATTAATCCGTATGCAACCTTGGAGCACTTGAGAGTGCTAACTTCCCACCTTGGAATGTTATATTTGGCATAGCAAAGATGTCATATTTTTCATTTCCCTTCCCCTGTTTCTAGAAATAAAGAAACAATCTGAAGCCAGGCTACAATATTAATTAAAAAAAAGTCAGGTCTCAATCGCAAAAGTTCATGTTTGCTGCCGGGCCCAGGTGCTGGCGCTTTACTCCAACATTGAAGGTTGTATATATAATTGACCTTAGACTAGTACTCATATTTCTAAAGCTGTTTTGCAACTAGCTTCCAAGGTTAGTCGGCAAAATTGAACCTTGGAATCACCAGCACTTGAGGGCTACTTCTAATTTTTGAAGGATATTTACACATGTCCAGGTGATTTTGCTTTGAAAAGGGTGCTTGGAATGAGTCCAAATGTTACTACGAGCTTTCAGTCAATATCATCCTAGTAATTCCAGCACACATCTATGGTATCCTCTGTAAGGCCATTTCCAGCTCATGACTAGCTTAATACGCCAACAACTAGAGGTCTTCCCCATTCAGGCCTTCGCCCGCAATACCCGCACCTTCCGAAACGGCGATCACTTATCATGGATAGAACTCTAAATAAAATATCTCATCTTTTGAAAAATATATGGATTTACTTTTGGGTCCAAACCCCTCACGATGGAGCATTGACGATTCATGAAACTCATTTTCGGAGATCGGGTCGTTATCCATCCGAGTGCAATCAAAAGGTGTAACTGTTCCCACCAGCTTGGTAAAGCCTCTCCAGCTGAGTGGAATCACGCTTGAACGAGTAAGGGTTTGACTATTGGGGAAATAGTACGTGGGTAAACGCCCCAAGGCCGTGGACCAAGGAAACGAAAGCCATACGAATGTTGATAGCCTATGTGATGAATTAGTGTCTTCCCCGGTTGATAGCCTATGCACGGAGTAACAAGCGACCGTCTTGACCCGTCATGGGGACCCATCGGGCAAATTGAAAAATTACAATAACCGGTCTGTCAACGATGATCATGACCTGCGCAATGCTGTTAAACCCCCGATTTCCCCGTTGCCGCACAGGCCCGGAACCCCTTTCGATCGTCAGGCAGTAGAGTAAAGCGAGTTCTATTGGTGATTGGAGAGCTGTCATGGTGAGTTTGGATCCATTCACCGCTACTCAATGGTACGTTTCTCCGCGTTCGTTACGCTAAATCTCATGTCTTGGTCTTGAATGACAACAATGGACGCATGGTAATCATCCATCCTTGCATAAGGAGTATAAAACTTTTTGATACCCGATGCACAGAATATATTTCGGATTTAACACACAGCCTTACATCTCAATCAAGATATGAGTCTAAGATCCATCCTAGATTGAGCTAAGGAAGTGGTAGATTTTAGGCTCCGATTGCGCACTGTTCTCGTGATGAAGGTTCTGGAAATTGGGTAGGAGAAGTACGGTGGCGCTCAGGAGGAATTAAGAAACTCCATGTACGAAGTAACTATACGATTGAGCTAGAGATAATACGAAATATCGCTCACAGTAAACGTGGTGACCCTAGCTGAAACCTCTGCACTAAAGATGTGCTAAGCGAAGGCATCCACTGCGTCATTGTATATATAACATGATGTTGATCAAATCGAAATCAAGATATGGAGGCGACACGATAGCTAGAAACGAATTAATTGGACTTGGTACTGTCTGATATCCCTGCAGTGATATCCACTTTCACGAAGGCTGTGATACGCCTGAACATAAGTACGTATCCGTGCTATTTGCGCCTGGAACCAGTACCGATCTCTGATTTGCTCTATCATAAGTCCGCATCATGATACTGGTGCCTGGAATAAGTACGGATCTATGATTTGCCTGAAGCAAAAGTCGAGATCGTTTACTGGATGGAGCAGCCACGTATGTACACGTTGACCTATATTGGCCGCCCATTAGCTCTCGCATAGAAATCCAAACGAAGTAAAAGCTTCACCAGAGATCAGCAATCTTGTTTCTCATGTAGGTAAACGTTGATGGGGATTTCGTATGGGTGTCCCCCCGCTTCGTATCCATACATCGCTCGATAGGCCTCCGGCTTTCTCCCACCCCTTCATCATCATCATCATTGTTTATCAATTGCGTCGACATTAATCAGTTGCTCTCATGTTTGCCCCGAGAAAGCTTCTATATTAGAGACACCATCAAGCCGATATCCCTTGACTTGGTTGTTGAATCTAAATAACAATTTCAAGCACAATGGTCCGTTTGGCCGTTTCAACAACCCCGTAAACTCTGCTGGATGGACAGCTCCCTGAATAGAAGGTTGCAATCACCTCTGCCATCGAATGTCACATCGTGCATCATCGTAGATCCAAATCGATCTGCGCCATGTTTCTTGCCGCCAAAATCACCTGGTAGACCAGCTAGGCGCCTATTTGCCCCACTGGCTAGGGGCCAGGGTTATTCGATCTAGGGGGCCTCGCTCGTTTGCCGAGTGTGCCTTGTGGAGACTATGTCAATCACTAGGCAGTATCACAGCTGCACGTTATGATGGAGGGGGCGAAGTCATACTAGATTTGCTCACGTCTAAGCGTCGATCTCGTGCAACTTCCCTACTATTTAATTGTGGCTGGCGCTTAGGTTTCTTGCTTGGCAAGCACCGTTGTCGACAATGACATCCTCAGTTGTGCGCCCAATAATTTTCATTGGACTGACCAGGAACACGTATGCTTCTATGCTACGATGATTGGGTGGGCTATGAGGGCTTTTGGATAGTAGACGGTCGGGCAAGTGAGTGTTGGCCACGGCAAGGCATGTAGCCGAAGTGTTGGATGCCTGCACAGTCAATAAAAGCCTGAAAGTGTGCTATCGTCGGGGCTAAAGTGACACCCCTGTCGTCTAATTGCCGAAGATCCCCTGGCCTTGCCCTGATCTTCAGTTTCCAAATGGCACGAATATCAGATTGTTGTATATCCTGATCTAGATGCATTTTGATGTGCCATTCAGACAAGGTACGCTCCGCACATAGTACGAAGGGGTTAGGGTTACAAAGAATAAAAAGGTAAAAGAAGGTTCATCGAGCGGAAGCTAGGGCTGGGTTTGCGCTGCCTATTTGCCGATATTTCGTCGATCCCCACGCAGGGCCCCTCACCGTAAACGGATAGTGTGTGACCTTCCCAACTGGCCGTAGCGTGAGCAAGGGAAATTATGACCAGGGCTATAGACCAGTGAGAGTCCGGACCGTTGGAACTGTTCAAAACGACGTCTCGATCCACTCATGCAGCTCATGCCCCAAAGAAGCATGGACCAAGCCATGTAGCTGGCCTACCGTACGGAGTGACCGTAGAGCATCAGACTGATCGCCGCCCGAACCAGAGCCAGATTTACATCGTTACCTGTTCTGTTCATGGACTTTTGTCAAACTCGATCCATCTCTGAAGGTGCTCGGGGACGTCGGGGAAATCTGGCTGCCAACAGGGGGTACAGGTACTGGGCGGAAGTCCCGCCCGTCAAATGATATGGAACCAGGGTATCCGTAAATCGTAATGGCACGAGTCAGGAATGGAGGGGCTGAGGCGTCAGTCTCCGTGCATGACTTCACCACGTTTCTGTGCACGTCTGTTAGGTAGGTGTGGATCGCTAGAATGGTCCACGGCGGGGAAGGCTGGAGCCGCCCGATTTGCGCTTCCCTTCATCTTGATTTTGGGTCTTCCTGTCGATGTGATAGGTAGGATACCGTGGTTCGAGGCGCTAAAGTATTTGTCAAATCTGCCGCTCGCCAAGGGCCCTTTCGGGGGCCACGATAGAGTCTCTCCACGCCACAGAACAATCACATTCACCATTCCTCTTTCAACGGAGGCTGTATAACCTTTGAGAATATAGAGTTTTGCTACAGGGGATGCAATATTCATGCATATTTGTGAACGGAGATCGGAATGTCGTTTGCCGATCCCTGGTCATGCCTACTGTCATGCTGCATTGCTTTCTATGATACAGAGTTGGGCTCACTGAAATCCAATCGATTCGTTTAAAATGCGCGGTGTTTCTCATTTAGGAATTAATCCGATTTAGGAAGTCCATGTAAGTACGCCGGAATTATTATGATGCCATCTGGCGCATATATGCTACGTAGAGGCGAAGATCCCAAATGCGCAGCAATCTACGGAGTACGGAGTACGGAGTAACTATCACAGGGTGCCTGAAGTTGACGATGGGCGACCCACTCACTGGATGGAGGAATTGACCCGGTTCAACACCGGCACGGCGTCCAGGCGCATTCTGGTCGCGGAGATCTTCGGCCTGGACTCTCGTGGTCTAGAAGTCACATCTACTAAAGTGAGGAAAGACCGGTTCGGCACAGTCAAATGACGCAGCCATCTTCGGGTCCCAGAAATTGATGTGGAGCGTTTAAATTACTGTAGGCGGGCCAATTGGGAGAAAACCATTTACTGGCTCGCTAGCGCGGACCAAGGGTGCTGGGATAAATCGACTATAGTCCTACTGTACGGCCCCTGTACTGCGCGCGAAGACACTGGGCATCGCGGTTATTCATTGCCCAATAGAGTCTTTGTCTCAGGCATCCTTGTCAATTGCAAAAGTTTATTCTTTGCCCCCAGATCCTGGACCCCTTCAAATCCTCAGAGAAGCATGTCTGTCATGTAGATCGTTCCCCTTTCTCCATTGGGTATTTTATCCCTTCGAATCGGCCGGAGACCTTAGATATCACACGACGATCCACTTGCCTGCGGCCCGGGGAATCGTTCCGGGTCGAACTCAAAAATGACCAGTGTGCGTTAAACCAAATTGTGATATACGAAGAGATCTGAACTCGCGCTACGGAGTGTGGATATACGGATCAGAAGCCACTGGCGCTTATTGGCTGCTAATTCATACCGCGTACTCCTTTCCGATGATATACCACCAATCGCAGCTATGGACCGGGCTAACAATCTGGCCGATGGATCTGAAGGATCACTTTGTGTCTAGAATGTCTTGCCTTAGACTCCATATTGAGCTGCGCTAGAGAAGGTTTCCCCGGACGGTGCCGAATCCTTTCGTTCTTGCTCGGTTGATGCCGAGCACATGACTGAATATGCATGCAAGCCATCGCATCCACTCAAGCGCTAAAATGATTGGCTTTGGTTAACGGAGTTGCCGTCGTGATGGTCGCTCCTGAGGGTAATCGGAAATGCCGGTTGGAGTGTGCTGTAGAGAAGTCCCATCCCAGCCCTGTTGGGGAACGGGCGCTTCTGAGAACCATGGGCGAGAACGGATTGTCGTATCTCGTACTCTAATATAATTACTTGAAATTCAAACAGCCAATAGAAATTATTGAGCTACTGGGAGGAACAGGTTTCGCAGAATTTATCGCATGGAATACTATGGCATCTGGGCAGCAGAGAACCCTCGATTTCCACTTTATGCGCGGGAACTGGACATGAGACTGCCACGAGACAATGCTGCCCAAAGCCTGGGTTAAAATCGATTCTTTTGGTTGTTCCCTCGAGGCAGTCGCCACGTGGAATACATAAGCGTGCATCGCATTGACTCAGTCAGCATAAGCGGGATTTGCGGCGTGATTTGGAAAACCACGGGTGGTCAGAACCAAGACTCCGTATAGTCCACCAAATCGTCCAAGTTTTGAATTTATCGCACTTATCCACGCAGAACGTCATTATTTTTTACGTATACTACAATAGGCCCGTGATCGACGCTGCTGTTCGATATCCAAGCTGATACTAGTGAGCTCATCGACGGCACATGAGTATTATAATGACGCCGGGGAGGGAGAAAAGAAAGAAAAAAAAAAGAGTTTTTGGATTCGAGGGAATTCCCAGTGACCAGCTAATGCGAAATACGATCGGAGAAAGAGGCGCCGAAGGATCAGACGCGCTACTTGCATATGTACTGCCTTCCTGCATCGACTGCGCATTCTCGCAGGATGTCACCTTCTTCGTGGCCTATGAGAAGTCTACCTAGTTGTTGGTTACAACATCGGTGTGATGTATAGCCACACATATTCCTTGTAACGCTGGCCCTAGATACGCGCATTGTACGTCTGATGATCACGGCCCGTCAGCTCTGTAGAACAGTAATCGCCAAAGGCTTCTTTGAGAATATGCATCTGTTCTCAGGCCCCCTTGTAGATCATGATCTCGGCACAGAGCACTCTCCCACGCATTACTAGTACCAGGCAAAAGCGATTTCGCAAGAGAAGCGGTCAGACAGGGGGGTTAGACGGCGAAAGCGGGGCTTGGCTTTCACAAAAGCCTTCCCTCGTGGTAAGCCGGCAGCATGGTGTCTCCACTAGGTCCTATGGGGCATCATGGGAACTGGCTAAGGACCGGTAAATCCCCATGGAGATAGAAGCGTGGCACCGGAGCCTAAGTCGGAGCCGATCATTAGGCTAGCGAGGGAGGAAATCTATCCCCAATTGAAACTCAGCTACGAGGGCGAGGAAGAGTGCAGATCGATGGCAAAGTAGCCCCGCAACTGGCGTTAGTCGACCACTAACGAGCAATATGTGCACGAGCATGACCTGAAGCGTGATTTTCAGGCCTGGAGCCGTTAGGTATGTAAAGTGTCACTCCAAGGCCCTGGCTAGTGCCTTGGAGTGACACTTTGAGCGGGGAATCGGCTGAACGTTTTCAGATGCCGCTATATTTCCCATAATGATATGGCACCCAATCATCGCAGACATGCTTTCGGATACTCCCTTGCTAGATGAGGATCTCCCTTGAAAATAATCTCGATTCGCACCCGATGCAGCATATATGACGAAGAAAATCACAAAGCCATATTGAAGTTCTTTGACGCACTTTATCTTTAGGAACAACTGCTGGAGATGGTGATGCGGGGGAAAGCTGAAACGCATGGGCTTGGGGAGTTCCTTCCACCGTCTGTCCTTTCTGTGCCTTGGTAGAAGGTGGTATGGGCGCGGTGGGCGTGGATGTCTTGGCTCTGGTTTCCCTTTTTATCACCCTTGCTGAGTATCCAGCTCTGCCCTCATTTAGAACCCAAACAGGGGCTCGAGCGAGACATCCTTGTCTGAGGACCGATTTATGATTCCTGGGCCAAGCAATCCGGGGATAGAATTGTGAAGCCCGATCTTTTTATTACTGGAACCGCGGTCCAAGCGATCACCGCCATGGCTTTATTGATTGTTTCCTACCGAGGGATTGGGGACATGGGCGTGGTCTGACTATCCAAAGCATGAGCAACAGGACGATCTTTACCGAGGGACGTGACCCTACGTCCGCTATCTCCCCGACGGATGCGTCTGTTCCCATTCTCAATTGTTTATAGAGAAATTCAAGAGAAAATCAGATCTTGGCACAGAGATAGCCTTTTCAAGAGAGGGGCACAAGAGTATTCGAGTCCTAGGCACAACGCATGTAGCTGCAGCACGAACTTGGTTAGATCAAGAAGACTAACAGGGGATCTGGAGAAGTCAAGAGATAGTCAATATTTTTAGCAGGGTTCTTTCTCTAGGCAGGGTTATTGGTATGGGTGCTGCAGTGGTTCATGCATGATTGCTCGAGGCCTTAAGCTTTGAGGCCATGTGGAAATCAGCCTCCACCGGCCAAGTGTCTTGGGACGCCCGAGATGCCCGAAAGTGTGTCCTCGTGCGACAAAGAACTTCATAATAACATACAGACGAGGATCATTGCGGGAGAAAACGTGGGTGGGCGTTCCTGCGCAAGCCATGAGGGTCCGAGGCAGTGGGCTGGGGACTTCTCGAACATCGGAGGCGTTCGGCTCTGCATGAAGTGACCGTGCGGTACGAATCAATTCCATAGATAGCTTGTAGCACACAGCCAGTTGAACAGAATCTGAGAGGAAATGAAAGAGGCAGATGTCAAGCTAACTTGATCCGGTGGAGGCGTTGACGTTCCTGGGGTGCAATCAGCCCGGTCCCGTCTAGGATGACTCCTAGTCGGCACATTTTTCACCCGAAGCTTATGTGACAAGAGCGTTGCGTGTGCTACTCAATTATCCAGTGTCTGAAGACCCTCAAGCCGGTTTACCTTAATAGGAAGTACCAAGCTCCCTGCCAATCCATAAATTTTGAGGTTGTTTTTGCCGGTGCATACCCCTGCATCAGCTTCACCTCCACACGTGAGATGTGCAATAATGAGCAAAGAAGATGGCGTCGTGGCTCAGGGTTACCGCGAGAACCCATGATCGCCGTCCTTATTCCTTACCGACCAAACTCCGCATTATTGGTGAACTCCGACGAGGTCTGGTTCATAGATCCCGATGGGGAAAATGCGGTCCGGATAGGGTTTAGCGGCAGCTGATCTATAGCGAACTAGATTCGCCAGTCTCGCCGGAAGCATCAGCCCCCTCCTTAGTAGCCAATTAAAATACAGGAATTCTCCACCCAGAAGTAGCGCCGAGCCGTCCAGGGTGGAGCGAGCGGTTGGACGCTGCCGATCAGGAGGCTCACCCTAATCTCCCTGGACTAGAGGTTAAACGAATTAATACGGAATGCAAAATGTGAAGACGTCACCAAGTGCACTCAACTGCGTCTGATCGAGCATATCCGATGGGAAGACTATATCATTTCCATAGTATCTGGTGATATAAACGTGGTCTTTGTGTAGAGGCGAGCCAAAAATATACAGCTTGAACCGCTCGGACGGCGGACGGCGTCCGGCGTGAGGAAGTGCCTAGATCATTACCATCGCATGTGTATTTTACTTTTATCGGGGAGATGGCTCGGGGCGCTCGATCTGGGATCTCAAGTCCCAAGCTAGCCAATTTTCTGTGCAACTATAGCGGCGGAACGGGCAGATCACTCACAAGAATCAGGTGGGGATGGCCTGCGCTCGGGGACTAGAGCCATCTTGTGTATGGTATTTTACCCTTTAACAGTATTGGGGCTTGCACATCTTGCGCTGTGCAGGCTTGGCTCGGTAGTCTTACCGCGTAAGAGCCGACATTGTAGTAGCTCATTAGAATACCAGACGTCCATATCTCATCAATGCTGGTCAGATTATTCGCGTACAGAGAGCCGATGGCAAGCTGCAGGGCTTCTATGTGGATACTCTGTAGATGTCAATTGTGATTGCTTTTTCTCAGTGGCAATTTTTCATTACTAGACAACACTGCAATATTTGCTTCATAGTTATCCCCGAGTGGAATGCCGATCTTCCGTTTCTATTTGCAAACCATGCTTTCCACCCCCTGATGCTGTGTTACACGCGATGGCAAAGCTTCTAGAGGCCCGTGATGTTTGCCCCGCTACTACACCAGAGGGAGTGCGAAGGCCCAGAGCAAGCGGCATTGATCAAGCATAGGCCTTGCGTTGCTTAATCCGGCTCTTCTGTCAACCAGAGCCGAGGAGCTGGGTCTCGATGAATGGTTTCTATTCTTTAATCACCATAATTGGCACAAAGAAGATCTCTAACATCGCTGGGGCGATTGTATAAAATAGGAAGTGGTGGCAGCTGGGAGAGCCAGGTGTTGCGCCTTATCCAGACTCTAGTATGGGAATAACGCCCACTATCCATGAATAGAGGCAAGATGATAAGGCTGGCCAATTGCAGGAGCCTGTCGACAAAGACAGTACGTTATGCAACAAGGCATGTGCACCCCACGGGCATTTTTAGAGTAGGGAACTGGCGTTTTTTTCTAAGATAGATAAAACGGAAAAAGAAAAAGGGTAAAATAGAAATTAAGAAAATACCCGGAACAGCAACCGCCCCATTCAGAAAGTTAAAACGGATAAAACGCTAAGAAAGAAAATGAATAAAGAATAAAAAATGAAAATCGATAAATTAGAAAATTAAAAATACTCTAAATGACATGAACGGTTTAGCTAGACTAGACCACGCCATCGTATTGTGTCCTAAGCTTCAGTTCCCTACTGAGTCAAGACGACGAGTTTCAGCCTCCCAATCAATCGTTGGTTCAGGTGTTCGTTCGGGTACTCACCACTCCATAGGGAACCCCATGTCCTATGGATTCGCCCCTCTCCACATCATCGAGAATCCTAGATTCCTCTTATTTATTCAAGAGACCCGCCTATCTGTTTGATCCCTTCCACCAGTGGATTTCTTAGATCTCCTTCAACTCTTATTTCATTCAACTCTCCCGTTTGCTTTCACGGGGATCCATCCCTCCCGGCTACCCACCCACTTCTAATTGTATTGTACTATATGTGTGCCTGACTGCCTGTCTCACCGGTTCTTTATCTTGAGGAATCTGTCTGAGAAACGAAGTTCCCTTTCAGTCGGACTACAAAGACTCGCGTTGCAGTCTACCAGGTCGGACAACAGGAAAGCGAGAATCCTTCTTCATCATCCTTCTTCTTCTTTCCTCTTTCTGGAAGCCTTTTCGGAACGACTATCCTAAGAGCCTTTTGATCTGGACTAAGAGTTCTGGCAACCTCTCCAACTCTGAGCTCAGTATCAATACCTTAGGCTTTTACCATCTTACATCATCATGTCCACGTCCAATGTGAACGGCCTTCCACCATCCCCTCCTAACTCTACTGAGGGGGAGTTGGCAATTGAAAAGATTGAAAATGGCCCAGTTTATCCTCCAGTTCCACTGTATGCGCATGGTGGCAATGGCGAGGGAATGGAGTACATGAAGGTTTCCTTCAACAACACAGTCCACCAAGACCCTTCTACGGTGAGTTCCATATGGCTTTCAAGACGGTATGATCCGGGCGCTGATGAACATTAGATGTATTCGCCGCCATACAACTATTCTCAAAGTGTTCCAGCTTCTTTCACGGTAAGTAAAGCTTGAACCGACCAGATGCTCATTCAGATCTAACATAGAAGCTTCCAGATGGGCATGCATGAACAGCAAGTCAGTACACCACCGACCACAGTCGAGGATGAGGTTAGCTTTCACAGAGCGCAGTCTGATTCGCCTTCGTGGACATCCCCACGTCGTCGTGCGCCTGTCCCCAAAGCTAGGATTACTAAATCCCCTCGAGAGAAGCGACGTGCTTCTCAGAGAGATCCACTCAAGCATACTCGGGGAAGTGTCAGCGTTACAGGACCACTGAGTGAGATCACAAAGCACATGGTTGACATTCCGCTCAAGGATATGGCTACTTTTGTGACTCGATCAAAGGAAGAGCGCTTGAGCGCTGCCAAAACCAAGGGCAAGATCCCCAGGCCTATGAACTCCTTCATGCTGTACCGCTCTTCATACGCACCACGCATCAAGGAACTAATAGGACAAACCAATCACCAAGAGGTTTCTAAAGCCGCAGGACTTGGGTGGAAGCTTGAGTCCCTCGAAATCAGAGAGATGTATGAGGAGTTCGCAAGAACGGAACGTGACAACCACGCTCACACACACCCTGACTACAAATTCAAGCCCCAAAAGGGCCCTGCTACCACAAAGTCGGATATGTCCCCAGGACCTATCGGACTTGGAATAGACCCGACTACCCCTGGAAGCTGGGACGATCCTGACTACCATCTTGGAGATCTCTCCGTGCACTCTCGATCTCACAGCTTTGACGTTGATCACTTAGCCAACAGCTCCAGAACCTCGTCACCTTTTGAGTGTGTCGAGCCTCACAACAGCTATGTGGGCTCTTGGCAACCAAGCTACCCAGGCACCAGCATGCCAACAGTTCACCCAAGTGCCTTGCACAGCAGCATGGGTGGCCAGGTCGAGGACGTTCACTTCCGACGCACTCCAGCCCCCCAAGAGATGCAATATGGAATGACCAGCGGTCTTGCCGGACTGCCAGGTGGTGCGCATCATGATTTGTTGCAACCCCAGTCCACCCATAATCTACCTTTACGTCTTTCCCAAGAGAACGCAAACCTTGACCCTCAGATGCTCAGTTATGACCCCGTCTCATCTAGCATGCCTGGGTACATGAACGAGAGCTACCAGACCCCGCCCAACAACCCATTCCCGAGCTGGCCATCCGATAACAACTGCTACCTCCCTTCGAACGATACCGCCGCGAGCCCTCCCCAGTATCAATCCCAAGTCTCGAGCGCCTACCTGCCCAACATCCAGCGCAACTCATCCTGGGAAAGCCAGCATGAGCCAAGCGAAGTGAGCGATGCAGACTGGGTCGATGTTGGAGCTTCGAACATCTGGAAGGTTGAAGAATAAAATGGATAATACTACAACACACCTTTAAAAGCAATGACTTTTATTTTTGGGTGAGAACAAGGCACGACTGGCTATCCACGTACTCGGTCTTCAAATTTCTGGCTGGATTGGAGGAGTTGGTCACTTCAATGGACTTTGGAAAATCAAATTTGGCGGAGGCTTCGGAGTTTACGGCGTGTGGCGTCTGGGAGGTTTAAGTCAAACACTACTTCTCTCTTTCTTTCCTCTGTACTTATCGAGTATTTTCTTTCCGATCGAAATTTCTATTGCTCTGCGAGATCGCTGCTTGTTTTATTTCCTCATGATGTTTTTTTTTCTCAATTTTTTCTCAATTTTTTCTCGCGATTTCTTCGCTTCATGGCCGTCGATCTTACTGCGCTGGAAAGGAAAAGACTATCTCAACACGGAGGAGGGCAGGTTCCCGGGGATCGAGTTTTCGGTGTTTGTAATACCTACTTTAGATCTCCTAACATTTTTGATAAAAACCTGGCTGAATGAATTTTTTTCTTCGAATTTTCTTGACCATTTTTGGATTTTCACCCTTCCCTTTTAGAGTGCAGTATGCTAGTCTCGACCAGACAAGACGTTTGTAATTGTTAGTTGTACTACGCTGCATGCACGAGCCCTAACTGCCGCCAAACGCAGCTTCACCGCTCCGCGTTTGCTGACCGCCCTTGATCAACACCACTGCATCCCGACTGACCCTGAGCTATCGCGTTGTCTGGGTTAATTGAAATTTCCAGCCCTTGATCGAACGAGCCAACGCTGATCAATACAGACGTGTTACGATACCCCGGATTGAGAAAGCGAGTCCAATCAACGACGCGACCGCCAAGCTCCTCCTGACCCCTCCTTCCCCTCCATCGACAAAGTTCCTGGAGCATTGCTCAACCACTCAATAAAATGTCGATCCCAAATGAAGC
Organism: Tympanopsis confertula; assembly: GCA_026745395.1. Taxonomy (NCBI): domain Eukaryota; kingdom Fungi; phylum Ascomycota; class Sordariomycetes; order Coronophorales; family Scortechiniaceae; genus Tympanopsis; species Tympanopsis confertula. The sequence goes on along the minus strand of JAOYNU010000008.1, from coordinate 1,430,931 downwards.
GCTGCAGAAGGTGAGATTCTTGATCGAGATCCCCTGTCGGAATGCATTCGGATTGGATGAGTTCCGGAATATTTGCCGCAACGACAAATGCTGACATGTGGCGGAATGATAGCTTCTGCAGGAGATCGAGACCCGCGCGCTTGCCTCGCAGCAGCAGATCGGGATCACCAAGGCACAGATGACTGCCAAGCAGCGCGATATCCGGATGCTTCAATTGACGTCGAAAGAACTGTCCGAGCTGCCGTCGGAGACAAGAGTATACGAGGGAGTGGGGAAGATGTGAGTCGGTTTCAATTGTGTTTTGCCCATTTCGATCTCTCAGAGACACCTCCATTCCTGGGCCTCAGTAGCCAGTGGAAGCTGTCGACGGGATTCGAAATGGCTCCGTTCGGAATTTTATTTACCGCTGCTAATCTCTTCTTCTATCCAATTAGGTTCGTTAATGTCCCGACCGATACCGTCTCCAAACGTCTCACTCGCGAGAGTGGTGAGGCTGCAACTGAGATATCCAGTCTTGAGAAGAAGCTGCACTACCATGAGACAACACACAAGAACAGCCGGGAGAACCTGGAGCAGATCCTGAAATCCGGAAGCAGAGCATGAGATTTCTCGTATTGATTCGTCTCTCATGCATGGGAGGCCTTGCGACCCAGGTATTCCTAGAACCCATTTGTTATTGGGAATTCAGGATGAAATGTCAGACATGGTTGGCCTGGTTTTCTTGCTATCACAAGTTCCAAAATGGTGATGAAAGCAGTCGTGCTCTACCGATGACGGGTAATATTTACTCCACGGTAAGACATGCCATATTGAATGTGGAGGATGGGGAAGTCTGCCCCTTGATCTAACCAGCTTCTGTTGGTTTCGGTCACGCACAGGACACAGCGATTTTTGATTTTGATATACGAAGTCACCGCGACTTCATAGTCGGCGGGAGCCAGGAGACTTGTAGATTTACTTTATCTTGCTCGATATCCCAAGCTCATGCCAGAGCGCTTTGAATAAACAAAGAGTCTCGAACGATTCTACTTCTTTTAATTTGAACTTCTCGATTTCAAATTCAGTCCAGAACGCGCCGACACTGCCTGTGCAAGGCATGTAATTTGTCGACGAGTTGAAAACTCCAGCCCAACATACCCGAGACATTTTTTTCCAAGGTGTTCTGAATGGTCTACTGCATATACAACTAAAAGGTTATGGCAACTCTCAGCGGGCCCCTTCCGTTATAGTGATCACCCCATCGCCGCGTTCAACCACTGAGTAGAATTAACCAAAGCCTTGATATGTCTGACCCGGTCGATAATCATTCTGTGATTTCCTGATCCGCTCACTGTGTTTGACCTTATCCGATGAACGGAATACTGATCGTTCCTAAATAAGCAGTCCAAAGGATAATAGACATTGACAAAGCAGATAATAAACAGCCTGCTGTTGCTGAGACAAATATTGACTTTTACCTTGGGAGATAATGGATAAACTATGTATTCACCAAAAAAGCTTGCACCAGAGAAGTGAAGTATAAGAGATCAGACGGAATAACTATTTCGCCAGGTTCCGAGTCACGATGCGCTCGCGCGGTCACGAGACCGGCTCCTTCGATCGACCTCCGTGGCTCGGACAGGCGACAGTCTACTGGAATTTTTAGTTATAATAAATATCGAAATGATGCGTATCCAAAAATCGACAAGGGCAAAAACCCAGCTTGCATGTGACACCTGTCGTCGACGAAAGTCTCGCTGTGATGGCTCCCGCCCTATATGCTCCCATTGCCATGAACTTGGGACAGAATGTCACTATCGACCCACCCCACTGAGCCTCGAAGGGTAGGTCAGGAATTCTCAATGAGTTATTAATTCGAACAAAAAGTTTAGTAATGTATCTAGTGACACTCTGCTTCTAACGCGACTGACCGCGATAGAGAGTCGGCTCAATGCGCTTGAGAATCAGCAGCGTGAACCAGAGATTCACTCGCCTAATCAAACTGACAGTCCCTTACAATGTGCTCCCTGGAAGGCTCATAGGTTGCCAGGTTTTCATCATGGGGCTGGTCATAAAATTTTGCAGTATTGGTCACGTCTTCGTATCCACCTGAGTGTCCCGGGCATGGAAGTCCTCAGCCTCCTAGAAAATAGCGAGCAGCATGACATAGAGATGAAACACGGTTTTTGTGGCTCAGAAGGCTCAAATATCAACCTATTGGTGGCAAATGAGTCTCTTCGCTTACGGAGCTATACTTTCAATAACTTGCCCATCGGTCTCTTCATACTAATGACATCTGGAGCTCTTTGCCCAGCTGAGAAATTCTTATCACTGCAGGACATGGTATCTAGTGCCATGAACAATGGCTTAGAAGAGATTGCCTTGTCAGAGTTCTCTCTGACCGAAGTCGTCATGCTTTGCGTTGCTTTGATGTCGTTGTCGGAGGCCAGGGGCTCTGCACAGTCTGACCTGTGCTTCCGCTGGATCTTAAAGCAATTATGGCGTGTGCAGATGGAACCGGATGGAAAATCTGTTCATCTTCTTCTTGCAATCTCACACATACTCTTTGACAATTATAGTATGCCTTTCCATGCTCACGGCATGCTTCGGACTGTCGAAGCCTCAATAACCAGAATGTGTTTTAGAAAAGAAGAATCGTGAGTCCATTTACTAACCGTACATTAAACTTAATAATTAGGGGCTAATAATATACTGTTTCATCTTTGGTAGTATGTCTGTTTGGGAGAGCACAGTTATTTGCCAAGTATTTTATATGCTGGAAAGGTATTCGACAGTCAACATATCATCAATTCTCCCTATCCCTTGGCTAATGAGACCCAGTGATATACTATCCGAAATCGATGGCGAGGTGTCTGTTGGCGTGCCTCTTCCTAAGAATGTTACAGCTGAACATCCCCCGACAACCGACCATGTGAGCTTTGGAGATCAGGACAGATGCCTTGAAAGTGATTACTTCTCGGCCAATCTTTGGCTTCGATCGTGCTTAAATCATATTTTGGGCCAAGAGTTCACTACTGAACAAGCTTACTGTGAGCCTACGAAGATCAGATCATTCATTACTGAAATGTGTCTTGACATTAAGCAATGGTATCATGCGCTCCCACCACATATTCAAATTGTCGGTGACATGAAAAGTCTTCGACTCTTGGGCGATCACTTAGATCTAAGAACAGTAAGTTAATTCCAATGAGTACTATGGATTACAATGAAAGCAATTTGCTAAGTGAAAATGAACATGTCTAGAAAGAACTTTCTCTTCGATATCACTCTTGTATTTTTGTTCTTAATCGGCCCGTGGTATATCACATTCTATACCAAGATCTCGAAACTTCAGCCTCTGTGGACTCTTTGCCAAGCTCAGTAATCGAAGTGGATCGCTCTATTGAGCCTTGGATCTTAGCCCTTTGTCATGATTGCATTGAGAGTGCCAAGATAATTATCTGCATTTTGTCAACATTATTTATGCAGCAAAATGGCGGGCACTTGAGAGGCCTATCATTCAGTCCGCAATCTCTATCTCATAGGCATATGGCTGAGTACGAAGCAGCAGTTCCTACATCTCAACAGAGGCCATCTTGGCGTGATGTGCAGCTGCTTGTGGGTTCTTACGCAGTGCTCCTGTCGGTGCAAACAGCTTTGAGTTTCAGCCCTCAGTTCCGAAGAATTAACGAAATAGATGATCTTCTGGATGCTGCTGAAAAAATATTGTCCGGGGTCATAGATTTATCTGCTGGTTATGCGAACATTCTCGGCGCTTTGACAAACATACGACAAAACTTTCGGAACAGCGCTTAGCGTCTGCTCCATCCTACAATACCAGGGCTAGTTGCAAGCCATTGATCGAAATCTTCAAACAACGTGGTATTTCTTAAAGTGGCTCATTTTACAAATGTAAGCTCTATCGACGAAGACAAAAAAAAAGAAATGGACCCAATGAAAAGGATGCAGATGTGAGACTCGGGAGCTCTCAAAGGAAAAATACATAAAGATGTAGAACGTGAAGCCCATATCGGCTTAAATGTTTAAAAAGCTCAGTCATATGATATGGGTTCTTTATTTCTTCTTACTACATAAGGCTGTTATGTACAAAGAATGGTTGTCGATAGTCACTTCCACAGTGCGATCTTCTAGAGGCACAGGAAACAAGACGGGCTCATCTCAGCCATCAAGTTTCCATCATCCACGCGCTTTCAACTACGGTTTTTTTTACCAGTCGCCCTTGTGCTTCCAAGAGCTCACTCCACCATCCACTAGAAGATCTTGCCCTGTTGTCCAGCTGCTGGTGGCAAGAAAGAGAATAGCAGGTTTCAGCTCATCTGGGTTGCCCACTCGTCCGAACATAGATTCTTGGTCAAATTGTTTAACCAGATCAGGTTGATTATTCTCAACTTGCTTCATCATATCAGTGCGCATAGGTCCTGGGGACAGAGAGTTGACACGGATGCCATACTCGGCTAATTCCATGGCCATTGGCTTGACGAGGCCTCGGACAGCGGCCTTGGATGCCGTGTAGCAACTGATGTTCTGAACAGTAGTACCAATATGCGTTGCAACCGAGGCAATGAAGACAATAGATCCAATCGGGGCTGTCTCATTGGGCTTTGGCTTGCCCAGCTTCTCCCACTTCCGGACCATTGCATTCGCACATGCCTGGGCGACTAGGAATGATCCAACAAACTAGATCTCACATAGCAAGAGATTAGCAGGGAGTAACTAATGTGAAATCAAGTGAGTTTGATCACACTCACGTTCACATTGAAGGTTGAACTCAAGTTCTTGTCTGAAGTAGTAAGAAAAGGCTCGTCAGTCACAACACCGGCTGCATTGACGCTACGTATTCATGGATCAGCAAGTCAATTTACGCATTGATACTTCAACTCTACTCACTTGACATCAACACTGCCAAACTTCTGCTCAATCGTTTCAATGGTCTTCACGACCTGGTCCCGGTTTGTGACATCAACCTTGAAGGCCTCTGCTTTAACCTCATACTTGGCAGCCAACTGCTCTATAACGCCTTCTGCCGGAGAGCCGATATCAAGAATCGCAATATTTGAGCCCACCTCTGCAAGAGTTTCGGCAAATGCAAATCCAAGGCCACGAGCGGCGCCAGTCAGGACGGAAGTCTTGCCTTTCAGAGAGAACTGAATCCTGTTAGCATGGCCATCTGAAGATAGTTCCGATCAATTACTATGCGACTCACTTGATCCATGCTTATGCTATCTCAGTTTCAACAGCCAACTATACTGTAACTCCATAGATGTGCCTCGCGGATTTTAAAAGCATTGAAAATGGAACAAGTTGAATGCACCGCAACTTAGTCGCCTCGTCGGAGGCATCCGCGGATGATCCCCCGGTTGACGTGAAACCCCGCACAAGCAACCATGTCACGATACCACGAGTAGACGCAGCTACAACTATTGCCCCGCTTATTCTTGCTCAATTCTGTCCCACATTCCCCTTCGGCTCCGACTATGGAGTCCATCTCTGCACCCCAAGGCCAATGTGGATCAAGACATCCTTCGTAACTAGTCTCCACGTATTTAGGGAGTCCCAGAGTTGGACGACCAACCACTTAGCATGTGGCTTTACCTCCTTCTTCCCGTCGGAGGCTTCCCCGGACTCCTCCAAGTTGATTGAGATTAGATTCCTCCCCAAAAGATTTGGTGGGATACATGGCAGCATTGCCACAAAGACTGGATTTAGCAAGATTCAAGAACTTGAAAGAGCGGCTTCAAAAAGAATTTCCAGTAGCTACTTCACTTATCTCTGATTTTGATTCCATTCTCTACCAGGCTCTTATTACCATGGCGAACAAGTTCAACTGCCAATGGGCCTTGCTAGGACTGTCCAGCATTGCTACCACCTTCGTTGAGGATATTCTTCTTCTGAGATCAGAGAATGAAACCATTAGCCATGAGATATCAGCAGTCTCTACCTCCAAAGATACCGACACGGCTCGTACGTGGCTAGCAGACCGGAAGGTTGCCGACCCAGCCAATGTCACGGTCTTTTCGACAATGGAAGAGTTGTTGGAGAAAGGCGATTTTGATGTTGTCTACATCTCCACCCCGCACTCGTCGCATTATCAACATGCCAAGCTTGCCCTCTCACATGGTCGACATGTTCTTTTGGAAAAGCCCGCGACGATGAATAGGCCTCAGTATGCAAAGCTCGTCGAACTAGCCAAGGAAAATAAAGTCGTCTTGATGGAGGCCATGTGGACCAGATACCTGCCTGCCTCGACATATTTGCAGGAGACGTTACTTCCCAAGATTGGCAAAGTCAAGCGTGTCTTCTCCGATCTCTCGGTTCCAATTGCGAGGCCCGACTTCCCCATCACGTCGCGCGTGATGGATAAAGAAGCCGGTGCGGGTGCATTGCTAGACATGGGTGTATACGCACTCACCTGGGTCGATCTTGCGTTTGGTGGTTCTCCAGCTACTGAGGTTGCCCACGCACACAGTATCTCCTACAACACGGGCAAAGATGAGATCGATGATCTTAATACTATCGTACTCTCCAACTCGACTTCCAAGTCTATTGGCATTGCAACCACGAGTCTTTCAGTTCCCGGATCCAGTGCCCAGGCTGACTTCTTTGTTGTCAAGAAGGTGGGCCCAGCCGTGAGAATCGATGCAGAAAAGGCGCAGGTTTCTATTCCATTTCCACTCATCCGGCCTCAAGAGCTGCATGTCGAATGGTACGATCCGGAACATATCTCCAAGGATGGAGGTGAGAAAAATGAGGATATCTCACTGCCAGTTGCAAGAGGCTGGGGACTCTGGTACCAGGCTGATGTCATCGCCAATAGGATCAGAGATCCAAAGCGTGCTGGCGGCGAGGTGATAGGAGAGGCAGATTCACTCCGGGTGCTCGGATGGATGGATGAAGCAAGACGTCAAACAGGAATTCAGTATAGCGAAGAGCTCGAATCTCTTGGAGATTGTAACTTATTTTATCATGTCGTGATTGCCTTGAGTGGAATAAAAGACGTTTCGATACATTAAGATCAATAAGAGGCGTCTGATCTCTTTCCAGGGTAACTTGGAAAGGCTTTATCAAATTTCAACTTTTAATATATAACACGTCGCTTGATTTATCTAGAGGAAAAGCACAGAAAAAAATCCAACTCGTAAAATGAGGTAATCCACATGGAAGTCAAGAATTTGCAATTGGCTATCATATGTATTCTTTCTGAGTTTTGCTAGGCTTTGCCTCATTCTCATCGAGCTCCAGAGTACCTTCAACAACTTCGTCCAGTCGATTCAAGAGTTTGGGCTCTCTTCGAGCCACATGAACAGAGTCAAGAAGACCTTTAGACTTCGTGAATATCAAATCCATCTCCTCCAAAGATCGATTGGCAGTCTCTGGGTAGAAGAAATAAACGACCGGCATCGAAGCTACATTGAGCACGGCAAAGACGACGTAAGTACGCCATCCAATGGAGCTGAATGCAACGGGGGTGACCATGACAACCACTATCAAGGCACATTCCAAAGTTAACTCTGAATGCCGAATTTCGTCATTTATATTCAAACAGATTGTACTTACTGAAATTGAAGATCCAATTAGCAGATGTTGATAGCGCATTCGCCTGAGCCCGAATTCCGAGCGGTACACACTCTGCTGGATACAGCCAAGGAATTGAGAGCCAGCCTAAAGCGAAGAAAGTGTTGAAGACAAAAAGAAACACGGCGGCAACAATACCGCATTTTGTGCCGCCAATGCTTGTCATGATTGCCAGAATAGCGAACGACGCTGCCATTCCAAAAGACCCGATGAGGAGAAGAGGCCGACGCCCAACTTTTTCGACCAAGAAAATCGCGGGAATTGACGCCAGAAAATATTCTGTTCCATTGAGAGCAGCCAGAATCCGAGACATAAATGGACTGATTCCAATCTCCTTTTCATAAATTGTAGCGGCGTAGTAAGTGATCAGATTTATACCGGTGATCTGTTGCATTATCTGGATACCGTATGCAAGGCAAGTGCGCTGAAAGTTCTTGGTCTTGCCCGTCTTCAATATTTCCTTCATTGATGCCTTCGGCATGTTCTCCACGGTGACTTGGATAGCCCTGACTTGGTTGACAACATATGCATCATCCTCTGGAATGTCATGCAAAGCGCTCAGAATTTCGACAGCTTCTGGCTGCTTCCCTTTAAGAACAAGCCAACGAGGAGATTCAGGCATGGAAAAAATAAAAGCAGCACCAGTGGCAGAGAACACCAGTTGGAATAGTAGTGGAAACCTCCAAGATATGGGATCTGGTTCGAGGAAAGAGAACCCCAGGTCAAGCCAGTACGATAACATAACTCCACAGATCACGACTGAAAGCTCTGATAGGATTGTCTGACCTCGACGTTCGGGCTTTGAGCACTCTGCCTGCCAAACAGGCACAGTCGATGAATTGATGCCATTTCCAATGCCGCAGATAACTCTTCCAACAACCAAATGTGGTAGGGAAAATGCAGAGCCCTGAAGAACAGCTCCAATCACCATCGTCACAGAGCCGATGAAGATAGACCGCCGACGCCCGAGCCAATCTCCAATCAAGAGTATTAGAAGTGCACCTACAAAGCATCCCAAATTGTAGGAGCTCACGACGGTGCCCTGAATTACTCCCAAGTGAGTCTTTTCCTTGGATGAAAGGCCAGCCTCGCAATCGGAAGTTGTACATATCTCGGGGAAGACGGCGTTGAAAGAATCGAGAGTCAGAAGACCGCCCATAACGCCTTGGTCGTATCCGAAAAGCCTAGAAATGTTTATAATTCATTAGATTTCTTCCAAACACACGCTCTCAACCTTGAAATATCATGGCACTCACATCAAATCGATACTGGCGACTGCTGCTATAGCAAGCTGCAGTAATCTACCGCGGAGCCCGAAATACTTTTGCACCATGTTTCTCAGTCTTGCCAAGGTTACCAGTATTCCAATATCTAATTGAGATATCTCTGTAAGCTTGTGATGACTATGAGCGATGCGATGCAATATATACTTCAATTAGAACTTTGGAAGCACGCCAGTTGGCTCACCACGCCCCTGAAGGTCTGCCTCTTTCCCTGTATAATCCTTCTTTTGGAAACTAAGGCTCCCTTTGAAGCCGGGGCCCCAGAAATTCCCCACATTCCAAATCCGGAGGGGGTTCAGCCTGTCCCATCGAATTTGCCAATATTTGGTCCAAATAACGAAGAGATATCATTGGCTTAAACGCTCGGTCCCCTCATACTTTCCGGGAATGACGCCGGGGCTTCCTCCGCGGAGGGTTCCGACTTGCCGCGAAACAAGGATCCGGGCAATCGAGGCTTCAACACAGGCTGACATGCCTGATGGTGCTGAGAAAAAAGGCGCATCTCATGTTTAGCGATACGGGGCAATCCTTCATTGTTCCCAAACATGGCCGGGGGATCTCGTTATTCAAAGTGCTATTTGATTTTCGAACAAGGCTGAGGACGCGCTAAATGCGTACTATCCACTTCAGAAGTTGAAACTATGTAAAGATATTAAGTGATGTTCAAGATACTTCTGAGCCTCATGGTGCTCCATTAATCTCTCACTGATAACATGAGCTTTCTACTATACATATACAAAAGAAAAGTACTAGTAGATGTAGTTGATAATTTCGATGGCTCAAATTGTTACAGGCGACTTTCAATAGTAGTAATCCCGTGTCCCGGATTCCTGGTTTCTCTTAAACAAAGTCTAGCCCAAGTTCTGCTGGATATAACCGTTATGTCCCATTTGAGTTTTCTTTCCAGGGCTTCAGGTTGTGTTCTTGGCCAATGATGGAGCAAAAGTAAGCTTTCCAAGGACAGCAAAAGACGATGCACCACTTGCAGCGGGGATGTTGTTTGCCAGGCTCCGTTTAGTTGCGAATCCCAATGTCGCAAATTTGATAGCCTCTTTATAAGCGGCTGGTAACCCATATTCATCACTCAGACAAACTGTTACGCCATGCGGAGCCAATCGCTCGCTAATGAATCTGAAAAGAGTCTTATTCCGAGTACCACCACCACTGGCAACCAGCTTGGTTACTTGAGACTTGGGAAGAACAAAGTCGACAAGTGCACGTTCGATAGAAGTAGCAGTGAACATGGTCATAGTTGCAATCAAATCTTCAGTCGATAGAGAGGAGTATTGCTTCAGAATAGCATCAGCGTAGGCCGAGCCGAAGTCCAAACGCCAGGCAGAGCGAGGAGGCTTTCGCAAGAAGAACTCGTGAGACTGCACTTGTGCGAGAAGCTCTTCATGGACATTTCCCTTCGCAGCTGTCTCTCCGTCTTTATCGTACGCCTGACCCAAGCGCGCTTTCATGATGTGATCGATCATGACATTTCCTGGGCCAGTATCGAATGCCATCATCTTGCTCCGGTCGGCATCAGCAAGTTGGAGATTGGCGATACCGCCAATGTTCAGCGTTACTGTTGGGCCTTCTTCGCGGAAGGAGACGAAATCAAGATATTGCATCAAGGGAGCCCCAGAGCCACAAAGAGCATGGTCCACAGGTCGGAACTGAGTGACAGTCGTAATATTGGTCAATGCTGCGACGACGCCGGACTCGACAATGAATAGACCGCATGGAAATCCACCCTTGGTCCAGCGGTCAACAAGGCTTTTGTTTCCAGTTGTGTGGTATTCCGCAATCTTGGGGCGCTCGGGGGGCTCCTGGTAAATGGTTTGCCCATCGTATCCGACCACGTCGATATCCTCTGCTTTCAGCCCGGCTTTCTCTAGAAGCGTGTTTGTGGCTTCGGCATAAACTGCTCCTGCGGCGTAGTTGAGCCTAGTGAGATCAAAGAGACGAAGTTCGTTTTCGAATGCTTTCAAGATCAAGGGCTGAAGTTCTTCGGGCCAGTCGACCGTTATGGAGTCGATGTATTTAGGACGAGTTGGATGTCCATCATCTGCGATCTCAATACTGCAAAGAACTGCATCGACTCCATCGAATGATGACCCGCTGTTGAGACCAACGATGTAGGGCATTTTGAAGGTAGGTTCCCGAAATTTCTGGAGAAAAGAGGCGTGCTTTGGACGTAGTGAGGAGTTGTCGCAAGGGCAGGAACGTCGCCAGCTATTTAATAGCGACGAACTGTGACCTTAGGGGGGAGTTTTTCCCCACTTGGCTTTTTCAATAAGGGCAAGTGAGTTTGCATGTAATGCTCTTTTACGGATCAGCTGGTCCTGTCGTTGTAGATGTAGGACTTGGACTGGTGGTCCCAGCAATCGAAGAGAGGGGCTTGCTTAACTTCGAGCGGTTTCCATTTCTCCTTAGCCACACACCATCGACTAGCAAGTAGACATGATCTTCCAGAGGCCTCAGTCTATAGGTTCTACCCCACAAGTCCGGGACCCACGCCTGTACTGAACGGAAGGCTCCGTCGGAGGCTTCCCCGCCATCCGACCGAGGGTATGCGAAGGCTATGCTGCAGACGCTCACCTCAATTACCCTTTTCATAAGATACATTTGAGCTGAGCAGAGTTAGTGTTCCGCTATCCATTTTCCAGAAGTAATATCTTGTACTTAAATGAAGGGTGCAGCGACGCTGTTCAATGAAATGAGGAACGCTTTCACGCAGTGCTACAGATAAAGGTGTTGATGGACCTGGAATCTCTAGCCCTGGAATGCTGCAGTCCAGGCTCCTTTTCAAGGCTAAATTACTTATCTGACCCTTCCACTATCACACATCAGAAGCAACTCCCAATTATCTCATTGCCTCCTATTTCTTGCATCGTGACGAATCATCAAGCAAACAGGCTTGCCTTAATCGACCAGATCCTATAACATTCGCCTCTTACGCCGTTCGAGCTTCGGAACGAATGACCAGACGCCAAACATTCTTAAAGGCGGGTCTTTAATTTCTATCTGTCGCTTGACCACTTGCTATGTGAGGCCTGAGTCAACGTACACAACTTGTCTCTGCTGACAATCACTCACTGGGCCTGGGCCTAGAGCTCTCATAAGAGCGACGATGCCTGAGATAGAAAAGCCTTACTCGCCAGAAATGATCGAGCATAAATCCATGGATAGGTGCATATACCTAGCCCGAGCCAGGAATGCAATCGACTGGTCCAACACAATCGTACGATTAATGCAGCAGCAGACACGAACCCCGCAACGCCAACTTTTGATAAGTGGATCAAACAAAGTTTAGTGTTCTACAACGAATATCTGCACATCCCCACAGGAGCTGCACTCCTACTCCCAGCCCACCAACATCCATACGAAGTATACGAACAACCTCAGACACGGAGCAGAGAGTGGCTCCAGCTCTGCCGGGCCGGCACATGATACCCGGGCGCCATTGGCGTCATTCTTGCGCGACGGAATGTCTCCAGCGGGTGTTTCAGTTCCATCTGACTGATCGGCCTTGCGTCGATATTAAAAAATGACGTCTGGCTGCAGCCCAACAAGCAGGCTGGATCCTTGTCTCGGGCTCCGCGACTGGGTCCCACATCTGCCGCCCAGCCACTCGTAAGTAAAGGGCTGGCAACATTACTCCGCAATCTGCCTAATGGTGTATGGTTAATTAGGGATTCTGGGTTCCAGAATGGCGGCCGCTCCACTGGAATTTTTCTAGCGTGTGCAGGTGCGAGTGCGAGTGCGTGCGTGTGCCAGCTGTCAACGGGGACATACCGTTGCTGCTGGCTCGGGCAAGCTGCCGGACAATAGTACGGGCTGCTAAGTTCGCTGCCTGCAACATGTCTATTAAGGGAGTGACTGGAGTCGTAGGCCTGGGCCCGGCTGTTTGAATTCCGTCTTGAGAGTGAGGCCTGATGAGTTGGTTCTGCATCTGTGCCGGGGGCACCAGGTCTATTTGAGCCTCGGAGCTGGTGGTCTAGGTCTAGGGGAAGCTGTAGTTGGAAGGAATTCCCAAAGCGTAGATGTGGAGTCTGATCAGGATGTTATTAGCTAGGTTCTTCTTTATCTGCGATTGTTATGATACCGGAGAAGGCGTTTTCAACGCCACCCGCACTGGAAATAGCCCTGACAGGCACTAAGCGCGGATGAGTGGATGATGAATTACATTCCATACACATGTGTTCTCTTCGGTGCTTCACAGGCCTGATTTTGGTCCTTGCCACCCGCCGGGCTTCGATACAACGTCTAGCCCATCTTCAGACCCACCGCGGTCGCCATAGATCAATCTTTCAATAGACGTTGTCTTATCGCCGGTACAACTTTAATGCCTCGATACAAACATGCAGACGAGCCCAATACTCCTATAGTTGAACTCTCTAAGCACTAGACCTTGAAGTAAGGAATACTTCCAATTACGGAGTAGCTACTCCGTACTCAGTGAGCACGTAGACCTAGGGCCCCGAGCGTTAAGATATAGACTAGATATGCTGGGGCCGGCGCGCGCGAAGCGCCGCAAGAAGAGGCTCATAATTATAGATCATGGAGTCTGTAGTCAGCTTCACCTGGCGCCGGGATTCTATAGCGATACGCGCGACTTGCCCGTATGCAGCTCTTTGCAGGCTAAGGGCCGAGAAGCAGTGGTCCGTGGAGCCCGAAGGCGAGGGCTTAGGCTGCGCTCCCCTGAAGGTCCTGGAGGGGCTCCAGAAAACGCATGATACGCATCAGTTCTAGCGATCAGCTCGATCAGTAGAAATGGGGAATGGACGCAAGTCATGCGTTCCCTGGATCACCCGCGGGTCCGCCCGACCGTCCCTTGGGTCACTTTGTTTGGATTCTCTTCTACACTTCTGCCCAATCTACTACTATTCCCCTTTCTTGCTCTATCGCTTGTATGGCCCATGCTGCCCAAACCGCCCCCCAAATACCGTACTAGTCTCGGCATGCGAGGAAATGCCGCATGCCAGGTACCACGAGGCCCCCTTGCGGCGTGAAGTATAGAGATAGCGGGGTGCAGGGTCAGATCTCGCTACGGAGTACTATGGAATATGGAGTAGCAAGCGCCGACATCTACGGACTGGTCCACGAGAGTTAATCTCGGCAATTAGTGTCAGGAACCATGCATCTCTGGCGCGAACAAAGGACGATCGCCGACTAGGTTGACGCCGGTTGGCTTTGGGTCGAACAGAACCGCCTGCTAGCAAGTAAAGTTACATGATGATCGAGTGGATCGCGGTGATCCAGAAATTGTACACACATTGCCGCCCTAAATTGACCGTGCTAAGGCGTTGGACTCCAAAAAAGTGGAGCGGTCGCAGCCCTGGGGGGACGAGGGGGGGGCTGGTCAATGATGCTATTTCGCCCAAACCTTGGGAAACACGGGAACACCGGTGTGACCTTGGAGAACAATACCAGGCATCTCATAGAAAGGGAACTCTCATGGCAAAGGGGTAAAAAATCGGTGTGGGAAGAGCAGAAATCGAGGAAGAGTCGACAAAGACTCGATCTCGCCCGCCACTAACGCCCGATGAGGCTGAAGCGAAACGAGCCAAAACGGCGTAATCAAAGTGCAGCACGAGCTGAGGTTGGGGGAAATGCCAGCCCAACGTGCAGGAGCGAAAGGGTAAAATTAGTAAAAGTACAAGCGCAGGTAATCGGAAAACCAGACGAATAAATAGAAAACCAGCCCGCCTTTCGAGTCCTTCTTCTTCTTCCAGCCCCTCCCCCGCTCTCAGCTGATCCCGATAAAGCCTCCGGGCCTCGTGTTCGTGAATTGTGAATTCTTCTGCTGACCACTTTTCCCTTTCTTTCTCTCTCCCTCTGAGAAAGTCCCCTCGTGCTCAGGCCCCCGCCACTCTGGGCCCAGTGCAATCAACCTTGACATCATAATCTTCCCTCTTCACACAGCCTCTCTATCTTCAAAATGCCCACCGAATTCGTTGGCTGGGACTCGGACGACTCCGAGTTCTCTGAGACCGATGTCTCCATCCGAGGCCGCGGTGGCCGCGGCGGCGGCGCTCACCTAAGACGCCGCTCTGTGTCCCGCCACCGACGCCCTCATGAATTCCAGGAATACCGCGAAACCCTGTACCCCCCAGTGCCGCAGCAGACTCGAGTCTACAGATCGGCCTCCACTGGTGGTCGCCGACAGCGCGAGGCTGCTCCCGGCGTCACTATTATCAACGAACAAGCAACCAACGCCCGGAACACCAATAAGCCACGGCACCGCTCCGAGCAAAAGATCCTGGACATGGAATCGGACGAGGACTACGACTACAAGCGCGACCGCAGCTCCCGCCGTCGCACAACCTCCAACGTCAACCTGAATGTGGATCCTCGTCCTGCTTCCCCGTACCAGCACCAGCACCGGGACTACGAACTCATGATGAACCAGCGCATGCTGGACCGCAATGATGTCCGCCAGGACATGGAACTCTGGAAACAGCAGCAGGAAATCGAGCGTCTCGAGCGTGAACTCGAGAGACGCCGTGAGAAGCCCCGTCCTGTTGAAGCACCCCCTGCCCCACCCCCAGTGCCTGGTGCTCCTCTTGTCCCTGTTGTCCCAGCCCGTGAGTCACGGCTCATCCGAGAGGAGGAGGAGTGGTACGAGGATGAGATTAGTGACCGTCTGCGCCGTCTGGAGCGCTACGAGCGCAAGAGCAAGGACGAGGAGCAGCAGCGCAAGAACGAGCGTGCTTGGCGCTTGAAGAAGTTGGAAGATGCGGAGAAAGAAGCCGCTGAAAAGGAAGAGTTGAAGGAGAGGATCAAGCAGGAGAAGATCCGGGAGATCGAACGCCAGCAGGCTGAGGAAGCTGAGCGTAACAAGATCAAGCAGCAGATTATCGAGGAAGAAAAGCGTCGGGCTATTGCTGCTGAAGAGGCGCGAAAGGCCCAGTTGGCCATGAAGGCTGCTGCCGTTGAGGAATGGAAGCTGGAGCAAGAGAGGAAGAAGCAGGCTGAGAAGGAGGCTGCTAAGCAACGAGACAAGGACTTCCGTGAGCGTCTCCGCAATGAGTTCGGTTACACTGAAGGTGAAATCGAACACATTCTCAACAAAAAGGAGCGCGAAGAGAAGGAAGCCAAGGAAAAGAAGGAGAAGGAAGAGAAGGAGGCTCGAGAGAAGAAAGAAAAGGAAGAGAAGGAGAAGAAGGAAAAAGAGGAGAAGGAGAAGAAGGAGAAGGAAGAAAAAGAAAAAGCCGAAAAGGAAAAGACCACATGGATCAAGGTATGTCCATCTACCTCACCTCCTCACTATACTCTTGTACAACATGCTAACAACAATTCCTTCCCCAGGTCCACCGCAAGCACCTGCTTCCCGAAACACTACTCGCCTACAACCTCCCCTGGGAGTGGGACGAGCGGGACAGCAACTACATCATCATCAAGCGCTGGGTCACAGAAGACTTCCAGGAAGAACTCTTCAGCCACACCAAGCGCATCCGCGAAGGCAAAGTCCTCACCCAGACCTCCTCATCTACGACAGAGCTTCGGATCAACGATCGCGGCAAGGACAAGATGTACCTTGTGCGAAAGAAGAGTCCCAGCCGTCGGCTGCGGATCTTTGCATGACTTCGTTCGCGGCTCCTTTGCAACAAATCTTAAGCGTTTCTCCGAAGTTAAATCGTTTGCTTCTGCTCTTTTTGCGTCTTGGCTATTGCTGAGCAAGATTGTGGATATATCCTTTTGGATTTTTTTATTGCGTTTCTTTCTCTGGTTGATATTTTGGCATACTGCCTTTTTTTTTTTTTTCTATTTCTTTCTTTCTTTTGCTTTTATGCTTGCTTGTCTGCGATTTGGGAATGGGTTTTGTTTGGATTTTGTCTTGATATTCTTTTTCATAGTTGTCTGCTTCTACTCAGATGTGATACAGTAACGAGATACGAGTCGACGACCTTTTTATTATATTATACTTTCATCAGTCGAATTTCTCTTCCATCTATCCATAAAGCTAGTGTCATTAGTATATCCACGGTATACAGGCACGTCCCATTCAATGTTCAGGCCCGCTCGACAACTCCCGAGGTCGATGGCTACCGAGGTCAGACATTTTCTTGATAGAGTACAACATTGGAGGGGCAGGTGAAGTTGAATAATTCGGTGATCAATGAGTAATAATACAGGAAATAAAGTACATTAAGTCAGCTGGTCGAGATTGTTCAAGTCCGATATAACCGCCAGTCACCTCTACTTTCGAAGCAGCTCTTTATCCGTCTATTTTTCGCATATCAAGCCACGTCAGGGATATTGCAATGCCTAAGCCCAGATTTTGAACACCAACAGCTCGGGGATATCACGCAGATCGAAGATTACATATCCATCTGATGCTTCGCGGACCAGCGCTTCTCAGCGCGAAGAATAAGCTCTTCATATACAGTCCACGCGAGAGCAGAGCTAAGTGCCTTCCGCCCCATCCGCAGCCCGAGACCTCCAAAGAGACTGCGCATTCCATCTTCATGAATCATGAGTCGCACCGCGCGTAGCATATTCCCATACTTGGCCGGCATAAGCTGAAGCCGGGTCTTCACCGCGTCAAACGGATTTGTGATAGCTGTAGCTAGACCAGCTGCAGACGCGCCCGAAACAAAGTTAATCGTCGATGAGGAGGTGCCGACTTGTGGTGATCCGTCATTTGGGTTCTTCTTGGCTGTGATTGATGCGAGGCGTCGCTTGAGATTCTCGTATATCAGCACGTAGAGACCGGCGTAGGGCGCGTCTCGCGCGGCTGTTGCGCCGAAGCCAGCGAAGAGGCCTTTGAATCCTTCTGTGCGGACAATGTCTCGTCCTGCGCCCCAGAGACTGCGGTAGGCGTAGTAGTCGGATTCGTAGCGCACTTTAATCACTGTTACGGGCATCATGACGAAGCCGGCGGATACACGGGCGATCGCGCCGGTGGCTAAATTAGCCGAGTTGGAGAGTTTGGGGAGGGCGGAGGAGGATTTGTGAGGTGATGCATTTGCGATGGGGGTGTTGGCTTGGGCGATTGTTTGGCGGAGGGAGTTCAAGCTTGTGAAGTACAGAGCGGAGCCGAATCCTGTTCGGAGGGCTGAGGGGAGAGTTCCGCGCCATAGGCTACGAATTGGATGTTGAGAGGAGAGGATTGTCTTCAGTGTTGGGAGGAGGGCTTGCTGTGACTGTTGGACTCGAGTTTTCAGCAAGTCGGCGGGTTGGAGGAGGATGGATGACGTGAGGCCAGAGCAGAGACCGGCTGCGAAATGGAAGACGGTTTTTGAGGCTATATATTTCAGTTGTTGTTAGTTTAATGCCTCATGCGAATTGTGCATTCATAGGGATAGAGGTGAAGGATACATTTTGAGGTGCTTGTTGTCACCGTCGGCACAACATATGCGCCATTGTTGGACATCTCCACTGAAGCCCGCGGCGCGGTCTAACCGCTTTACTTATTTCGTATCCCAAGTCTAGCGACTATTTGATATCGAGAGAATCGCATGAAGAATGCACACAGCTGTCGGGAGGATAGGAATGCACTGATCGGAAGCGCAGAGAGGCGGAAAGGCCGGGCAGAGCCTGGAAGTGAATGAAGGTGAGATATTTCTGTGATATGAAAGATGTACTCGGTCAGTAAGGAGGCAGGGTAGAACGAGGGGAATTCCAACATACCTCGTTGAGATGGGAGTCATGTAAAAACACGACGTCAAGTCATCATAGCCGCGTATCTCGGTATCGATAAGGCGCTCCCGATTAGGCTTAGTACGGATCCTTATGGAACGGCGATTCACTTTTCAGTCCATTATTATAGTAGTCTCCGACATAGGGTTATGTCCTGTGACAAGGACTGTATTTTGAGGTCTTCTTAATATCTAGTCATTGCCAAGGCTTTAACCTGGATCACTGCAAGATGCAGATTTGAGCTCCGAAACACTTTGGATGAGGCCGTGGGGCGGGTGCCTAACGGTTGCCCGTAGTTCTACATGAGCAAGTCAGTCTGTAATATAGACCAGTATTGTTAAATAGGCTTCGGAGACTCGGGAGCCTTACGAGAGTATTGTCTTTCTTTACACTATTTTGCCCAGTCCCGAAATATTTTGTTTTGATTCTTGGACTGCAAGCAGCCCGGCATCTCGCGGAGATCAGCGGGAGCCAATCAACAGCCGCCAATTGCGTTCCAGCTTAAACGACGTCATGTGCTGATCGCTCGTTCTTTCTCGTTGCGACTTTCATTTCTCACTCTTCACATCCCCCAACTCGGAGACGCCATGCGCTGGCCTCTTCCTTCTATTCCGTATCCTCCCTCGAGGCCCGGGTTTTGGAGTCCCGTTACTTCCACTCTGAACTGGTGTGAAGAGGTACGCTTGTGCTCTATGGCTGCCCCACCGACTTAGGCTCCCAGCGTCAAGACAGTAGCTGATCATGGATAGGATTACTATGCAACCATATACTCTGCCGAGATTGTCAATACGTTGACCAACCTACTGTTCATGGCACTTGGTGTTTGGGGTATTATCAGCTGCCGACGCAACCAGCATGACCAGATCTTCGTGGTAGCTTTCCTGGGCTACCTGGTGGTCGGCACTGGGAGTTTCTTGTTTCATACTACCCTGAAGTGTGAGTCTACTTTACTGGTGCTATGCCAATGGCTTAATTCAGGCTCGACTCTTTTGCGCAAGTCTAGGTTCAACGCTAACATCGGCTGTCATGCAGATCCTATGCAATTGGTTGATGAGTTGTCCATGATCTACACGACGTGCCTAATGGCCTATGCATCATTTTCCTTCTCCCGGCCGACAGGCGTGCGAGTAGCTTTGGCTATCGTACTAACCGCGTTATCCGTCTTCATCACGCTCTATTACCATTACCTTCAAGATCCTACCTTCCACCAAAATGCCTACGCTTTATTGACCTTCGTCGTTGTAGTGCGCAGCATGTATACCATGGAGGTGACATTACGGCCCAAATGGCGCAAATCTACAGAGGAGGACCGTATAGAAAGACAAAGACAAGGGTTACCCGTCCCATCCAAGGAACGCCAGCACTTCGAGAACGTCCGTGATACGAAGCTCCTCGTCACAATGTGGTGCATGGTTGCTTACGGCCTGGCTATGTTCCTCGGAGGATTTGGAATTTGGAACTTGGACAACCACTTCTGCTCTGACATTCGCCGGTGGAGACGGCAAGTGGGCCTGCCTTGGGGGATCTTCCTAGAGGGTCATGGTTGGTGGTATGTGTGCAAGCTTCCTCCCCGGTGTCCCCTTGGGCCAGTTGGAAACTGGCCGCTAACTCTTCTATTATAGGCACATCATGACAGGCATTGGTGCGTACATGTATATCATCTGGGGCATTCAACTCCGACACTGTCTGCATGGACAGCAAGATGAGTACCAGCTCCGTTGGGCGCGAATTTGGCATTTCCCCGATGTGGTTCGTATAGCGCCTCCGTCTGGTGGGAAGACTAGCCGTGAGAAAAAGTCCTCCTAGATTTCCAATTTCCGGGATCTCTCGATATCCCAATCAGATCATTCGCAAGACCCTGTGTCAGCTGTAAATGGTCGTAGAGCTACGAGTACAACATATGGCGTTCGGATGTACCTCAAAGCATACTTCTTTTCATCCCGCATTGATATGACTTGATTCCTTTTTTGGGTGAAATTACCCTTGATAAGAGCACACGCTTCGTCCTAGCGACGAAATTGCCACTTATAGATATATTGTCCCCCCAGTATATTATTATCTGAGCTGGGCGAGGACACGTTTGACGCAGGAATGTTGCTATAGACGAGCTTGAAGAGAGACTTGATAACTGATATGATACAAATGAAATGTTGGTGTTAAAGACCCCTCTTCCCCCGGTCGCAAGATTTTTAAGGATCTTGAACGCTTTACATAAGGGGACAGTGTTCCGTTTGGTGCTTTAGTTGTAGACTCCTACCTTAGAAGTACGATTACTTTCCTTTCACGGTTTTATTTCTCGACCATCGAAACTTATTGAGCGCCTCAGGTCATTGGTATAATTCTAATGCAACAGGCCAACCCAATCTCAAGAGAAACGAAAAGACCGGGAGTTATCTAACAGGGTGAGATTACTCATAGCTTCGACGATGCTTTCTCGCCATTCTTAGGCCGCCGCGCTGGTGCAGGGACATGTTTCAACCACTCGGCATCAACGGTCATCTTCTCTTTTCTCGACTTCTTATCCCATGATATCCGATGACTTTCCTCTTCATCCTTCCAGCGTCGTAATTCAGGTCCCAGCCAGCATACTGCTGCATCTGCACACTCATTCACAGCTTCCTGTGCAAGAAGATGTCCAAACTCTGGTAGGAAGACTTCTCGCACCCTCCCCTCAGCGACACCGCCGCTGCCACCAACCCCTACGCCCGTGTTCGCAAGCTTAGCAGCGCGCATATGCGGTAAACACATATCAGACTTCCCTGCAGCTATGAAGAGAACGCTTGGGCGCACGAAAGGGAGTTGTGCGAAGACCTTGCCCGGCTCGGGCCGATAGAACGGGTGGGCGTCGGTGCTTGTGGGATCTAAGTCTGGGTGTGTGACACGGTTGAATGGTTTCCCGCTCCCTGGTACATAGTTGTAGTTTGGTCTGGAATATGTAAATACTTCCTGATGGAGCGGAGTGCGTAGAGTGACAGGGGGGTTCTCGGGGTCGATTTGAGCTTTCTCGTCGTGGGGATGGATGGCTGTTGGTAGGTCTCGTAGACCGTATTTCACCCATTGCTTTAAAACGCGAGGGTCCCATGCTTGATAGAAGGGACTCCGTTGGAAGCCTTCTGCTGCTGCTTTTCTAGAAGGCCAGAGCTCGCGTCGGTGGGTAGATAGCTGCGTTGTTTTGGCGATAACATGCTTGTTCTTTTCATATGCTTCTCCGTCGAGGGTTGTTGGTTGGGGCTGGATTACAGGGTCCAGGAGGACTAGCGTATGGAGGAGTCGAGGGTGCATTAGGCTCAGTTGTGTACTACAGATAGAATGTTAATAGACTCTTCGCAAAGCGTATAGTTACTCGTTGAGGTGAGACAAACACTTGGGCGCCGCCGAAGCTGTGACCGATTCCGACGATCGGCCGAGGCATTTCAGATCGTTTCACATTGACAAGATGTAGAAGATCGCGTGAGTGGTCCAGCCAACTTGCTGTATGCTTGTCAGTGGCAAGCTTCTCGGGTACAGTCAGGGACAAGACATACGGTCATTCCCGAGCACATTTTCGTTTAACATGCTACTTGCGCCTTGATGAGCAACATCGGCCATCCATATACTTCGGATCCGAAAGCCAGCTTCTTTGGATCGATTATGTATTTCCTCCCAGAGAGGCTCATACAGTTCCTTTGTGGCGGTTAGACCCATGTACAAAACCGAGACGGTCGGCGCGAATTCAACGCCCGCTCTTCCTGGTCAAGGATATCCATCCTACCTTGGGGAATCCATTCGCATGTGCTGCGAGGATTGTTACATCTCCCGGTTGGGGATTCTCGTTATCCAGTGGGATGTATTGTTTTACAGCGAGCTGTAAAGCTTGTTCCTGGTCGTCGGCCGTAGCCCCTGGGTACTCGCGAATGTGCTGTGATGGCACAACATGCTCGACGACACGAAATGGGAATGCCATTGTATGAAGAATGCAAGATAAGAATGATAGAAGTTGATTTCCCCGCGGGGAGCAAATAAATGGAACCTCGCGCGTCTAACGAGCCGAGGTCCCTTCGCAGCCGTGGCAAAGGCCAACTGCCGGGCCCACTTTTGTCAAGCCGAAGTACTCGGCAACGCTGCATTTCTGAGTCGCTTGTCATATGTAGATTTAATTACTTCAAAGATTCCACGGCGTAAAATGCTTGCTCTCATTTTAAAATCAAAACTTGTTCTTAAACGCTGGAAGACGGCCTATAATCACACGCTTTCAATCTCATATGAAATTCCCGGCAGAAGCTCCCCTTTACCAGCCTTTGACCCATTGAAAACCAACTTTATAACGAACTCTCCTCCAGAAGATGCATCGACAGAGTGCTTGGTAGCTTTGGAGCCCGAAGGGACCTCAAATTTTCCAAGGCCACCGAGGAACTTGTCATAGATATTCTTCAGCCTCTCACTGTTTTGCTCAGGGACTTGAACGATGACAGAGCTCACGCCCTGTACACCGTTAGGATGCTGAGTGAGTCCTGTCTCTTCCTCATAAGGGACACGTATCGATCGAGGAGTTCGATCAAGGCACCAAAAGGGCAGATAGCCTGGCTGAACAGCATTTCCTTGGCCATCCTTCACGACACTAACCGCCCATTCCAGGACGGTGCCGTCCGGTTTGGTACGGCCCCCAGGGATGGGATCTGTATATGAGACACCTGCGTTGGCATTTTGAAGTCTTTTCTGAAAGACTTTGAATTCATCATCCGTCGGAACGGTAAAGGCCCAATCTATGATGGTGTTTTCCTTCTCACTTCCCCAGCGATGTTGACGGCGCTTCTCAGGGTCTGCATCATCAAAGAAGGCAATTAATTCGAGATAGACTCCATCCGGTAGTAATATCAACTTGTTTGATGTAAGTCCGTCAGCATGCGTGCCACCGGGCGCCAAAGTGAATTGCCCGTCGGTGTATTTGTTGACGGCGAGAAGATCTTGGTGAGAAACGAGGATAACAATATGGTCTAGCAGAGGATACCGGTCTGCCATGATTGGAAGTCAAGCGACAGGAAACTATTCGTTCTTGTAAAGATATATAGGATCAAGGCTGAGAAGAGCATGGGAGGAAAGGGTTGTTTGAAGAGCTCATGCGAGGCCAACTTGCGTGCGAGACCATCCCCGCACCGTCATCGAGAGTTGGAGAAGGTCCCCACACCGCGCCCGTCCACGGGAAACTCTAGAGTAGGTAAAGAGTAGGATATGATGATTTGATATTCACTACTTGTTCTTATTGGGGTCAATATTAAAATCCAAGTGAATGCGAGTGATGTTAGACTGAGAACCAATTCTAAACTTGGAAATCTCGAAAACTCGCTTATAGGACGAAGTACCTGTCGACGCGATATCAAGTATCAAGACAGGGAACCAAAATCGAATTGTCGGATTAGTGGAAGATTCTTTTTAATTTAGATAAGTTCTCCTCCAAATGTATCACAGGGCTAAATATTAGACTTTCTTAACATTTCAACTTTCAATTCACTCAAGTTGTGGTGATGAGTGCGCCAACAATGGCTTCGGAATTGAACTTACTGAACTCGAGTTATAAGAAATACAATATCATAAACTTCCAAGGTATTTTAGCAAACTGCCTATATTCAAAATTAATCAATCCATGTCGTAGCTACACGAGCCACGCTAAAGATGATCGCACCGACAAGATCTATAGATCCCCGCGGCACGTGACTGGGCGTCACTTCCACGCGCGTCGCGTCTTCGCAACCCCCACAACCAATCGACAACATCGCTCCTCATGGCGCAACCAAATGAGGAACCCAAGCTCTTTGAGCAGCATCGCATATGCATAGTATGCACAGACACTCTTCCCCTAGAAACTGCGGAGCAGGTATGTCATCGCTCTTGTTTTCGAAACCCATAGCCAAAACTGTTCAAAAATCTCGAGGGATGTCGCGTTCAACTTCGTCCCTCCTCCCGATTTTCCGCAATATTTCCATCCCAATTGCTTCTCTACTGATCATGTAATGGACTCTCTGCTGATGACTGTTGGACTTTTAGCTTGCTGCGACTATCGAGGAATTCGGCGGCGAACCTTCCATCCACCAGTCAACGCCGACTGAAGAAGACACGACTTCCGCCACCCACATCATTTCCAACACGATCAACTTCCAGACCTACGATCTTGCAAGCGCAGCTTTGATTCCTGTCGTCAGACCATCATGGCTCCACGAATCACTCAAGAAGCGAAAGCTATCTAACCCGCGACACTTCAGTCCCGACCCACGCCTTTTCATGAACGATGTGATTGTATGCTGCGGTGATATTCCGGAAGGAGACAAGGAGGCAATTGTTGCCGGAGTTCTTGCAAGAGGTGGTCTGTACAGCCAACGCATATCAGGCACTGTAACCCACTTGGTTGACTTAACAGTCACGTCTGATAAGGCGCGTCTGGCTCAAGCCAAGAAGCTCAACTTGAAGATTGTGCTACCACACTGGTCGGTTTAATTTACTTCGACGGCTCTATGACTCTAGCTAACTCAAGACAGGTTTGACGACTGCCTCAAACTCGGACAGCGTATCGACGAAGCGCCCTATCTTCTTCCAGACCCAGAAATTTTAAGTGCAGGGCCCGATGATCCCCTACGTCGGCGCGAAAATAGAGGCTTAACGGGTGCCTTAGCGCCCAATCCATCAGAAATGCCAGACCTGAACGGAATCCCGACTCCGAGCACCTCACAAGGCGGAGAACAAGGAAGCGTTTTTGAAGGAAAGAGCATCATGCTATCTTCGGACCTACGCATCGGCGAACGCTTGTTGGACTCTATAAAATCTGTAGTCCAAGGAGGCGGAGCTACTATAACTGGGAATGTCGCCGATGCAGACTGGGTTATCTGCCGTTTTCGTGACGGGTTCGTGTACCGAACTGCTTCGCGACTGGGCAAAACAGTCGGTAATCTCGCCTGGCTCTATTCTTTGATGATTTTCAACAAGTACACCCGGCCTCTGAGCAAATTGCTTCACTACCCTGTCTCCCGTACACCTATTCCTGGATTTGAAGGACTAAAGATCAGTCTTTCCAATTATGTTGGCGAGGCCAGAATCTATCTTGAGAACTTGATTTCCGCTTCGGGCGCTGAATGCACAAAAACGCTGAAGCAAGAAAATACTCACCTCATTACGGCACACGGAGCGAGCGAAAAGTGCACTGCAGCAAGGGAATGGGGTCTCCAAGTGGTCAACCATCTTTGGTTAGAGGATAGCTACATCAAGTGGAGGCATCAGCCCGAATCCGACCCATGCTACAGTCACTTTCCGCCTCGAACTAACCTAGGCGAGATCGCCGGTCATAAGATGCTGGATTTCACTGTCCTCCAGCGAGTGTTCTTTGCCTCAGAAGATTCAGAGTCAGCGAGCCCAGAACCCGCGATGCAAGAAATGGACCAAAATTCCACCTCCATGCTGCCTCCGCAGCAACAGAATGGCGATGGCACCGCCGATGCGCCTGCCAAGACTCCCAAAGTGGCTCGAAAGGCACGTCGAGCCTCAGAAAACAAGCAACTTGAAACACCGGCCCGATCTCGTCTTATTCCTGAGGGTAAAGAAAACGATACACCCTCATCCACTAGCAGCCGCAAATCCAAAGAAGCAGCCACAGCGCGTCTTCACGAGTACGCTCCAGATCTAGCTCTGTACGAGAAAGAACGAAAGCGTGTTGGTGGCGTCATTTTCGGCGGAAGAAGGAAGTCTGACGAGGATCGAGTTACATTGAATCCTAAGAAACGACGCTCGGTTGAGCCTGAAGAGGAGAGTGATAATGAGCCGGTGAACGAGCCCAAGCGAGCGAAGAAATCCCGGCCCGAAATATTGATGCACCTTCTCATTACTGGTTACCAAAAGTGGGTTGGGAAAGGCAACGAGAAAAAAGAGGATGCGGACAAGGTATGTAAATTTCTAGCGACTAGAAAGATGGGTTCTAATATTTCAAATAGCGTCGCCTTCGAGACTTCGGTATAATGGTGGTTCAGGACCCCCGTCGGTGCAGCCATATGGCCGCTCCGTCGATTCTGCGAACCACCAAATTCGTCAACGCGTTGGCATACGCACCAACTATCATCAGCACAGACTTCATCACTGAGTGTCTCAAGAAAGACGAGCTAGTTGAGGTGAGCAAGTTCAAATTAGTCGATAAAGCCGCCGAGAACAAATTCAACATCTCGCTCGCTAAATCCCTGAAGAATGCAAAGGGTAATAAGAACAAGCTGTTGAATAACTTCCGCGTTTACTGTGTCGAAGACATTCGGGGTGGATTTGAAGCTTTCAAGTCCATTGTCGAAACAAATGGAGGGCAATGTCTTCTCTTCCGAGGACGCCTAGGGCTGACAGCGCAATCACGACGGGATGAAAGCGATGATGAAGACAGTGAGATGGAGGATGATGAGCCTGGGCGTCATGAGGTCTTCCTCATTAGCGGAACCGAATCCAAGCACGCTCGCCTTTGGCCTAAATTCCGACAAGGGGCCGGCGAAGTCAAGAAGACTCCACGAATTCTCCGAGTAGACTGGCTGCTTGATATGGCCATGTCTCAAGAGTTGAAGGCGGCGGATGGGTATGAGCTGACAGAGGATATGGTTGGTGACGAATAGGCCTTGTTGTTTCAAACTGTTGGCGATGCACATGGCGGATCTCAAATTTCAAGCGTTGCCATTACGAATACCATGATTGTAACGCAGTTTTCTTTTCGGAAATGGATTGTTCAGAAGAACTTGACACCTTCTTGGCCTTCTTCGCCAAAGACTTGGGCCTTGCCGCGCTTCACAAGGACATTGAGCGTCTTCCGCATAACTTCGGCATCCATGCCGTGGAATTCTGCAAATTATCCTTAGTAAATACCCTACTTCATAGCTTTTTATTATAATACGTACCTTGAGACATGGTTGCATCTCCCTCTAACAGTTCGTATACTGTTAAAACAACCCCACGCTGCCCTGTACCATCCACCCAGTCTCCCACTACATCCGCCCATTCCTCGGGTCTTCGCCACCAAATCCATGCGACTTGATTTCCACCAGCTGAGCTTGCGTCGATCCATTCCGCTCTTCGTCCGCCGCCGCCCTCCGCTTCGCTCTTCACCATCCAGTCTATCACGGCACGAGCTTCGCGGAGATCAAGACGCTTGCGCAACGTAGCATTATGGAATAGCGGCGTATCAATAGCTTCCGTGAGTGACAGCTTATATTGACGATGGTGTTTACACCAGGACTGAATCAGGGACGACCATTTCTCAAGCTGGGCCTGGCGGGTATTGGTGTTCGGCTGCGGGGTGAAGAAGGGCGGAAAGTTATAGGTCGAAGGAAAAGGAAAGGGGGTAGATACTGCCGGTACCGTCGCCATAGCTGCTCAAGCTTTGAACTTTGCGTATGCGCAGAGAAGAGAAAGCAACAAGAAGGTGGACGTGGGGAAGCTTCGGGCTGATATGATGAAAGGTGGTGGGCCAATCGGGGTGGGGCAACTCCCGCAAATAATTTCGAGTCGGAGTCACCTTCACCACTTCGCATTATTTCAGTCCAAGATCACTCCTCAGCCATGGGGAACCAACCTCCACCTAAGCGCCAGAAGCGCGAGGCGTATCGTCGCATGATCCAAGAACAGCACGACACTGCCAATGCCAATGTCACGGAGGTGCAATTGCCGCAGAAGAGATTCTTTCGGCAGCGTGCGCATGCGAATCCCTTCTCGGATCACCAGCTTGACTAGTATGTATCTTGCGCGTCTTCAAGACCAATGCCTGTGCTCAAACTTTATTCCATGGTCTATTTCCTGGTACTCATATCGTGAGCTCGGCTGACGGACCTTTACGAACTTTAGCCCACTGAGCCCGGCGCATATGGATTGGTCTTCTCATTATCCCGCTTTCATGAACCCAGACCCTTCAGAGACAAATCTTAGCGGAGGAAGGAAACTCCTCAAGGATGTGGAGGTCGTGGATATCGGCTGTGGATTCGGCGGCTTGCTGGTTGGTCTGGCTCCGCTGCTACCAGAGACATTAATGGTTGGTGAGTAAAATGATGCTTCCGAGCTACGAAGCGGCGCAACTGACTCCAGACCTAGGTATGGAAATCCGCGTTTCAGTCCTAGAATATGTGACTTCCCGAGTCAAAGCTCTGCGCCTCCGCCAACAGTACCTCAAATCCTCTACATCTCAAGACCCAACACCCGCGCCTGAGCCGACAGCGCCATCACAAACGGCCGAGGCACCAGAAGAAGAAGTCGGCACGACAACCAGCCTGGTATCAGGCAATTATGAAAATATCTCGGGTATCCGAGCAAACACAATGAAGTTCCTGCCAAACTTCTTCAAGCGCCATCAACTTTCCAAGATCTTCATTTGTTTCCCAGACCCGCACTTCAAGGCGCGCAAGCACAAAGCACGCATTGTCTCCGAGTACCTGAATGCCGAATACGCATACCTACTGCGCCCCGGGGGCCTGCTGTACACCATCACCGATGTCGAGGAGTATCACCACTGGATTCTCAAGCATTTCCACGTCCACCCCGAAGATCAAGAAGACGGCAGTACAGACGACGCGCCTAGCATCAAGGATCTTTGGGAGCGGGTCTCCGAAGAAGAACTTGCGGCTGACCCCTGTGCGCAGGTAATGGCTTGCGAGACTGAGGAGTCGAAGAAGGTTACCCGCAATAATGGAAACAAGTACGTGGCTGTTTTTAGGCGCAAGGCGGATCCAGAGTGGCCGGCTTGAATAAATGATATCGACGAGGAATATAATCTATCATGCATGCATTCTTGAATAAGATGAACTGGAATAACGCTAATAAGAAAGACCCAAATCAACCCGCGGTCAATGGCTCCAAAACTTGAAATCCATGCAAACAAAACCCGAACCCAAAAAGCTCACAAACATCATCGCAATATTCTAATCATAACCCGAAATCAAACGTGTTCATAAGGCAGTAAATTCATCAAATAGTAGGCGGCCGGGATCGGATAAGAGTCTTAACACATTCCCGGTGCCTTGAGGCGGATACCTTCGCAGCGCTCGCAAACAGCGTGCTGCACAGGTCCACCGATTATGCGGCCTTTGGCGGTCCGCTTTGGTTCGCCCTCGCGGACGAAGAAGCGGCCCTCATCGCCAAAACTATCGCCGCACTCATGGCAGACAAAGCATTGTTCGTGCCATTGTCCACCAATAGCACTGACGACCAGGTCATCTAGGACATGCTGCTTACAACCAAGGCAGCGGGGTGAAGTACGGCGCGAGTGGCATTTGAGACACCAAGCAAAGCCGTCTTTCTCCACGAATGGCGTGGTCGAGTTGAAGGGCTGTTCGAGTAATTAGCATTTATTCGTTAGAAACTGTTATCTTACTTAGACTTACATCTCCACACTCGGCACAGAAAAAGTGTCCGACGTGCCACTCTGCGCCACAGGCAACAACCACTTCGCCCTCGATTGGAGTCTTACAACTCTTGCAACGAGGGCTGTAAAGTTCATGGAAGTCCAGATGGCAGTAGAAGCGAGGCAAGCGGTCTTCTTCTGGGTTACTCGCCAGTCGTTCCTCCCGGCTGGCCT
Organism: Tympanopsis confertula; assembly: GCA_026745395.1. Lineage (NCBI taxonomy): Eukaryota > Fungi > Ascomycota > Sordariomycetes > Coronophorales > Scortechiniaceae > Tympanopsis > Tympanopsis confertula. The sequence goes on along the minus strand of JAOYNU010000008.1, from coordinate 1,400,892 downwards.
GGGGCTCCTCGTAGAATGCAACGCACTCTAGGGGTGTTTGGCAGTGGAAGCATGCAAAACATTCTGGGTGGAAGCGGCAGCCTCCTGCCGTGACAATCTTCCCAGAAATTGAGAGCGAGCAAGACTCACATCGCGCTGTTGGTACTCCGGATCGGCTGTACGGGGTTTGCCAGCGGTTCTGTAGCTCTGAAGGGTTTCTTCTCACGGGCGCTTGTTGGCTGCCCCGGCCTGCTGGTGACGGGACAGGTCTGGCCTGAGGTCTACCCTTCTGCTGCGCTGGGGCACTGTATTCCGAGATTGTCGGCTCCTTAACATCTGGGACATTGATGACGGGAACAGGAGCGGGTGGTTCATCGCCTGGGGCAACGATGGTTGGAACAGGAGGCGTGGAAACCTCGATACTGGGAGCAACCTCGATGGTGGGCACTGCAGGGGCAGCAGGAGCCGGAGCACGGCCAAAAGACTGTCGAGATTCAGGCTTGGGCTGATCACTCGGCTGCCATTTGGGATCGAAGCTGACGATTGGTCGTCCAACTCTGTCGCTGACGGCAGATGGCTTGGGCAAACCTTCACTTCGATCTTTCATCTTCTTGCTCGTAGCGGCTCTGATATCGTCGCTCCGGATTTCGATTCCGTCCTTGGTAGGGAGCTCTTCTTGAGGCTCGGGTGGCGGGGTGGACTCATTGCTCGTGTATCCCGCATTTCGAGATTGTGATGGTGGGTTCTTATGGATATCAAATCTAGAAATCTTGTCTCTGACCGATCCGTTGGCTTTCCGGTCCCTTAGCCAGGGGAGAGGTTTGGTAGCACGGGGAATAGCGTTTCGAGGAGCGTTTCGTAAAGCTGAAGATTCAGATCTGGAAAAATCGGGCTTGCTATCGGCTTCCTTGGCTGGGTCGACAGGCTCTTCGTATATGTGGTCATCGGGGTTTCTAAAAACACCCCTTGAAGAGTCTCCGCTCACAGTCCTCGGTTTGGCGGTCGTGGGGTTGGCTTGAGGTTCCTCTGATGGCAGCGCAAAGTTCACTTTCAGGTTTTTCTTAAAGGCACCAGCTAACGAAGACCGTCTCCGCGACTTCTCCTGGCTAGAATCTGACTCCGGGCTTGATGGGTTGCTGGATGATGCAGTAGGGCCAACTGAGTGACGGAACTTCTTGGACGAGTCGCCAGAGCTCTTTCGAGACTGACTACCAATCGAATGCCTCACCGAGCTTTGGCTTCCTCCGACATCTGGGTTACGGTATGGAGCGTATGGGTTCTTAAAGGGCATTCCTGGGTTTTGATGCATCCAAACAAGCTCTGTAGCTTCGTCCTGGGCTGCGGCGTGCACACGGACTTCATCGTTCAGGTCCAGGTCCTGCAACGCGTCTCGCAGCACCCGCGCTTCTTCCTTCTCATAGAGCCTCGCATCATTTTCTCTATACGATGGCACGGGCGACGCTGCCAAAGACCGAGAGAATACTTGGGATGGGAAGACCGTTTTCCGTATTGAGGCTGGGCGAGGAGCTTGGGCTAGCGGGCGACCTGCCGGTCCATCTGTTGGTGCATTCGAAGAGATGCGGCGGTGGGACAGAGCGCTCCCGGATCTTGGTTGTTCTTGGCGTGGTTCTTCTGACGGCCGGTGCATGGAGAAGGCCGAAGCAGCACGAGGGGGTAGATTGGCTTGGGGATCGGGCGATGGCTGGGTAGGTTTGCCGGGATACGGACGAGATCCCGTGGGACGCGCTGGGCGATTGCTTCGAAGGTCTTTCAAGTAGTTGGCTGACATGACGCATTAGCTGTTGTCGTTTATGGCTCTGGGCTTGATTCGAAAAACGATCAAGGAGAGAAGCGCATAGTTGACTCACCGACTTGGTCGTCGGACATGCGAGTCGGGCCGGGGGGAGACACCCTCCGCTGGCCGATCTTGGTATGTTTGTCCATCATGATGCAGAACGGTATAAGAGGTAGCAATAACCAACAATAACCGGCAATAATGTAGCAAGGGAGAAGAGACGACGTCAGGATCAACTTAAGTTATGGCAGCAGATGGGCGGGTCAATTGGGTCGAGATGTCCCCGCAACGGGCGGGTCCAAAACAACGACGCCACGGCAACCAATCGAGTCCAAGCTTCTATGCTGCTCTAGGCTAGTTAACTACTAGGGCTGCTTCAACTTGCTTCCTGTTGGGCATGAATTCTTTTATACTCCGTAGTGAAGATGACTCAATTTCAAGTGATCGCCGTGGCCTATTCCTCCGTGCCTGTCATGTCTCCCATGCCCTGCTCCCCTGCTCCCCTGCTTCCCCTGTGCGCATCATGCAGCAACCCTTTGGGTCTATTCTCCGGTCTCCAACTCCAAGTACAAAGTCCGCGCCTTCTCACTAAATTTGTCTCTGCTATAAACAATCTAACTTCTTGTTCATCCACTTCTAAAGCTTGTTTTGTCTGTAAAACAAGCCCCTATAACATGAATATTCTGAGGCAGCCACTCCAGGGCTACAGATTACCAAAATTAAGACCGCTATACATGAGGAAGGTTTGGCAGCATGATATCTCTCCTTAATATGAAAGAAACACTAGCACGTTATTAAGGTTATTCTGCGAAGGAAGAAAGTCGCAAGGATTGACACCTCCAGACCACATGCATATGCGAGCTCTCCAGGCTGTCCAAATTTTAGGGCTTCGGCGGATGTATAAACCCACCCGGGCAGTATTCACTCGGTAGGTACCCATGAATGTTGTCTGCACCTGGCTGGTAGTGCGCCTAGGCGTGGAATAATTGTTCCCAGAACGCCTCCCTTTCTAACCTTCAAATTTGGAAATCCATTCTTCAATCTAGATTCCGGATGTCAGCACTTTCATCCCAAGTCATAGCTTCTCCGCATAGGGGTCCTCGGCCAACCCCACATCGCATCAAAGGAGCCACTTATAACCCCTCCGACCGTTAGCCAAAGATTACTTATCTCGATCCTGCAACCGACGAAGCTCCGCAATTGGCCTCTGTTTGCCGAGCAAAGATGGCAGCCCAAGCGCTGGTTGGAGATGCCGTCCGATCCGGGGAAATCGGTAACAAGTCCGGCTATATTCCATCGTCGAACGCGCTAAGGGCCACGGGCACTAGAGAGCTAAAATCTGACCCCAATTCTTTCACGGAGTATCTTTTATATGTTATTGTCAGAAATTCCATTGTACTTGTCTTTCCTCCTGCAATTATCTTGAACATATGGTGCGACGCAAACGGTAAAAGGCCGCGGCCCCACAAAGAACCCATCGCCACTGGAGACTAGAGGTCCCCGCTGTCTCTCCGCGTTTGATTTCTTTTATTTTGCTGCCGAGGTCATGGCAGACCCTGCTCCAATCGATGTGATCAGGTCGCATCAGGATTCGGTTAGAAGTTCTGGACGGGAGGCTGAGAGGGCCGCAGATCAGATCGACGAAACGCTCCCTAACGAAACAGATCCTGATGAGAAGTACAATCGCGATGTTCCGCCAGACGGTGGCTATGGCTGGGTTTGTGTCGCTTGTGTATTCTGGATCAATGCGCATACTTGGGGTATCAATAGTGTAAGTACATCAACCTGTCATTTTGCATTAGCAACATGGCTCCTCCCTTTTCTTCTTTTTTGTCTAGCTCAATTGACTAATTACAACTTTGGCAGAGCTACGGCGTTTTTCTGAGCTACTACCTCTCCCATAATGTATTCCCGAACACAAGTGCCCTGTCTTATGCCTTCACCGGTGGTCTTAGCATCTCTTGTGCGCTGCTTGTAGCTCCTCTCGCTACAACCCTGATTCAACTTTTCGGCACTCGATTCGTTCTCAACCTCGGCGTTTTCTTCGAAGTTCTCTCTTTAATCGGGTCCTCATTTGTCACTCAAAAATGGCAGATCTTCCTAAGTCAAGGTGTCTGCTTTGGCTGGGGTATGGGATTTCTCTTCGTGGGGAGTGTCGGTATTACTTCACAATGGTTTCATAAACACCGAGGTCTCGCACAGGGTATCACGGCTGCTGGATCTGGAATCGGCGGTTTGATTTACTCGCTTGCTGTGGGTGCTATCATCCCACGTCTAGGTTTGGGCTGGGCATTCCGGATCCTGGGTATCATTTCCTGTGTTGTGAATCTTGTTTGTTGCAATCTTCTTCGAGATCGCAATAAGGCTGTTGGGAGTCGACTCAAACCATTTCACCTTCCAATTCTGCGCAGACCGGAGTTCGGTCTTTTCCTCGGATGGGGAATCCTCAGCATGCTTGGGTATATCGCTTTACTGTTCAGTGTTGCCAACTTTGCTCTTTCTGTCGGATTAACATCGCACCAGGGCAGTATTGTCTCGGCACTACTGAATCTTGGACAAGGACTTGGTCGTCCTTTCGTGGGGATCTTGAGTGACAGGCTTGGTCGCATTAACATCGCTGTATCTCTCACTTTTATCTGTGGATTCTTCTGCTTGGTCATCTGGATCTTCGCCGATAGCATGGGCGTGGTCTGCTTCTTTGTTATCATTACGGGCACTGTCAGTGGAACTTACTGGGCATCTGTGAGTCCTGTTCTGGCAGAGATTATTGGGCTTAGAGACCTTCCATCCGGTCTCAGCCTGACATGGTTATTCCTTGTTGCGCCGTGCACAGTCTCCGAGGCCATTGCTTTGGAGCTTCGGCGGCCTACAGCTAATGGTGGTACTTCGTACCTCCATGTTCAACTATTTGTTGGATTTATTTATATCGGCGCCTCTATGTGTCTGTGGGTTGTGAGGTCGTGGAAAATTAGGGAAGTGGAACGGGCCGAGCAACGACAGGCGTCAGCTGCTCGTGAGACCCAGCTAACTCAGGGCATCGACGCCAACGAAAAGCGAGATCGACAGGCGACGGATGCCTCTGTAACTGCTGTTCCAGAGCCCAGTGATGCAGAACTATGGGCTCCGGCTGGCTTGGTCCGCCGAATGGTCGCATTAAGACGTGTATAGCATATAGTCTGTCTGTACAGCTTGACAGATGACATACGTAAATAGCTCGGAACTACCAGACTTAAACATCAAAACAATACGTCAAACAGATATTCATTAAATTCATGACCTAGTTGTATTTGGGAAAATGTAACTTTTTGTTCTATGATCATTTGGAAGCCTCGAGGATGAGGATTCTGACACGCCTCTTGCCAGCACCGCGACCTTCTTCCTTGATAGAACTGACATTCACATGAACACGCTGGAAGAGCTCAACGGTGACAGTACGTTCCTTCTCGGGGTGACCCTTCTCTTCCACGCGAAGTGTATATTCTTCAGGATCGAATTCCGTGGTACGGTGAACAGCAAGATCACGTCTCTCGGAGGCAGAGAAGGAAGCAGATTCACCCGGTAAGACGAAATCTTCAAGTCGGACCACACCTTCGATACCAAAGCGAGGCACGAAGACCACGGCTCCGTTTTCGAAGACACGCATAACATATCCTTCTTCTTTGATGCCACCGTCACCCTCGATATTCTTCTTGTGCTCCATCTCTCCACGAGCCTTGAGTGCCTGACCAACGTAGTACTCGATACTAGCACGACCGGCGAACTGGGCGTTGCGATGACGATAGTTGATATTGCGGCAGATATCTTCCAACTTGCCCCGTGTCGCGACACCCTCAATGACCGCATGTCCATCTTCACCTTCGTAGCCAATGGCCGACGCGAGCTGTCTGTGGACCATTATATCCGCATATCTTCGGATGGGTGACGTGAAGTGGGTATAGATAGGCGAAGCCAGACCGTAATGGCGGAATTCAGACTCAGCGTGAGCGCCAGCAACAAAATAGTCGGCAGAAGTCATGCATCGAGTCGCAAGAATACGGACGAGGGTATTGAAGAAGGGGTTCTTAGGGTCGACGCAACGGTCCAGAGAGCTTGCGAGAGCACCAGAGCTGGAAACATCAAGTTCCATGTTACGCTTCTTTGACAATTGGCCGATAAGGTCCTCGAAGTTGGCGGGAGGTGGGGTAGCGTGGCGTCGCAGCAGAGCAGTTTGAGAAAAGGAGTCGTAAATCTTAGAAGCAACGGAAATATTGGCGAGAAGCATGAATTCTTCGACCAAGCTGTTTGTCTCGAGCATTGCCTTCGTCTTAACATCGTTCAGAGGGTCGCCGACCTCATCGGCATCGGCTTCAATCCGAACCTCTGGGGAGGCAAGGTTCAGAGCACCAGCGTCGTAACGCTTCTGTCGCAGAATCTTGGAGAATCGCAACAAGTTGCGCATACTCTCTGTTAACTCTGTGGTGTCGGATTTGTCGTCGATTTTCAGCTGCGCTTGCTCGTAACTGTAGGACTTGCGAGACAGAATCACAGACTTGGTGAAATCGGATGATACGATTTCTGCATTGGGAGTCATTTCCCAGAGGACAGAGAATGCGTATCTTTCAACGTCACATTTAAGCGAGCACAGGTCTGTACCGAGGAGATGAGGAAGCATATCAATACGCTTGTCTACTAAGTAGACTGTCGTTCCACGAACACTTGCTTCAAGGTCCATTGCATTGTTGGGCTTGACGAAATGTGACACATCGGCGATATGCACGCCAACTTCAAAGTTTCCATTAGGGAGAGGTCGTGCATGAAGTGCGTCGTCAATATCCTGACATCCAGGAGGATCGATACTGCAGACCTGGAGGTGACGAAGATCCCGTCGGCCGTTCCAACCCCTGTCCTCCTTGGATTGGGGAACTTTCCAGTCATGACCCTCCTTGGGCAAGCAATCGAGGACAGACTTGGGGAATGGCTTATATTGTACGTCATATTCGAGAAGAAGAGCCTCTGTCTCTGCTCCTTTCGTCTCGAGCTCTCCCAGAGAGCGAATAAAATGACCGGTCGGGTAGCGAGAGTCTCGGTCCCATGAATCGATCGTGACCAGAATCCGTTCACCGATGAGGTTGCTAGCTTGTCTGGTACGAACACGAATCTTGGGGATTTTCTTGTCCATAGGCAGAACGAAAACATTCTGCTGTCGCCGACCAGATGAGACTTGAGACCCAGAGGAGTTCGAGTCCACATGGCCAACGTATTGGCGCCAATTTCGCTTGACGATACCCACGACTCTAGCAGTTGGTTGTGGGTTCCCTTCCGAAGTCTTTCCATGGGCTTTCTTCACCTCATCCTGAAGGGCCTTGCGTTCCTTTTCTGTCACAACGGGCTCGGTGTTCTCGGTGTCGGGGTTGTCATTTCGGGTCACAGCTTCCTCCTCAACAATCTTGGTAGAGGGTGATTTCCATTGATCTTGGGGCAAGACTTCAATAGCAACCACGTCACCTGAAATAGCGCGATTGCCATTGTCGCGGCCCAGAATCAAAAGAGTCTTCTCGAATGCTGGCACCTTGACGGAGCTCTCCAGATAATTGTAGGGAGACACGTTGAACACGCCCTGGTGTAAGGTGCCTGCACGTAATCCAGTCTGGATTTTCGACATAGAGAAGTATTCGGGATAAAACAACTCGCCGCGACCAGCAGTGCCCTTAGTCTCCCGGACTTGTGCTTCTGTGATCATATCCAAAAGTCTGTCCGAATCCTCCAAACCCTCGACATAGTCGGACAATGACAGAGCTGTAACGTTTTCCGCCTTTGCCTTCTCAAGGTTTCCCTTGTCGTTGGTAATCACCACAATTGTAGGGACGGTCTTCGCTTTTTTACCCTTCTTCGCCGCAGATTCTCGTAAATGTTCGGTGTACCAACTTGCGACTGTACGGACAGCGCGATCGTTTCTATCGTTGATTGACTCATCCGCATCGCGACGCACATGAGTTTCGAGGCGGAATTCGTTGAAGAAAAGGTAGAATCGTTTCTCGTCGGTTTTGATGAGGGAGAGAAGTCGGTTGTAGAGGGGAAGCGATAGGTTTCGGAGCTCTTCAAGGACAGTTTGCAGGATAACCACATCATAGAATGCGCCGGTATGTTCAAATAAGTCCATGCCATTCATGAGCGCATTGGTATCGGGGACGAGATAGTGGCCGCGGGGGAAAGCCTTAGTGCCAGCGGGCTGGGCCGAAAGAACGAAGGAAGGAACTGCATGGGTTAGCTTTGGCGTCGATTATTTGGAAAGATGGTTCATACTGTTTCCATTGGAGTCCGGAGCGGCTGTTGAGGGGCATATTGAGCATGCCTTTGACGAGCACGGAATGTCTTGTCGCAGATAAAGCTCTCGAACGATCTTTTGGACCTTTCCACTTCTTGTTGACCTCACAAAAACTTTGCTGGCAACATTTGCCGACTGTGGGTTCGAAGACGGGTCCCTTCGTAAGCTCTTCATGGCGACGGTAAAGATCTGCAGGTGCAGGTCAAGCTGTCGTGATGCAAAATGAGAAAATGATATTTGCGGTTGGTTATCGGTTATCGCGCCGCGATAGCTGAGTCATCTCTTTATCGGCGGACAGCGCCTACTTATTGCGTGGGTTCCACCCCAGATAACGAATCTCAGCTGTTGCTTTCTCTTGTGATTTCCCTCTGAAGGCTAAAAATTGATTAGAATACAGATATATCGATCGAAAATGGTTCTAGCCGTGAGTACCAATGGTAAACGCCGAGTGGAATGTCCGACACAGAGATATTGACTATTCGAGATAGGCCGTGGGGCAGTTATGCGCGACAGCGAGCATTGCGTCCAACCTCGCTCAATGTCAGAGCCTAGTTCGAAAAGCTGCTTCTGCAGGAGCTAAGGTGAGTTATCTGATGTTCATATTTTCTTTCATGCAAAGTATATACTAACACTTCATCAGGTATTGTTTCTGCCCGAAGCCGCGGACTATATCGCTTCATCTGCCGCGGAATCGTTGGCCCTCTCCCGCTCGAAAGAACAAGAGGAGTTTGTGAGCGCTTTGCAGAAAGCAGCAAAGCTTGAAAAGATTCACATCAATGTCGGAGTTCATGAAAAGGCAGCCGAAGAGAGACTTAAGAACTGCCTGATATGGATTGATGATAAAGGTGTGATCACCCAGAATTACCAAAAGATCCATCTTTTCGATGTAGACATCAAAGGCGGCCCAATACTCAAAGAAAGCACGCAAGTCACACTTCTGTTGGTTGTTCGTATGCCGTGTTTATGCTAACGTATCACAGGAACGTGCAACCTGGGAGTCAAATAGTTCCTCCTTTTGAAACGCCCGTTGGACGCGTGGGTCTTGCTATATGCTTCGATGTGCGTACTTTGCATTCCAATCCCTTGACACACTTCATGCTAAACCCTCTTCTTACAGCTGCGCTTCCCCGAAATCGGGCTGGCTTTAAAGCGCCAAAAAGCTGATATAATTACATATCCATCAGCATTCACTGTTCCAACTGGCAAAGCCCACTGGGAACCATTACTTAGAGCCAGAGCAATCGAGACACAGGCTTATGTTATTGCAGCCGCACAGGGTGGTGCTCATAATGACAAAAGGCGGAGCTACGGACATTCTATGATCGTAAACCCTTGGGGTGAAGTGATAGCTGAGCTAGGAGACGAGTATGACGAGCCACAAATTGCGACAGCGGATATTGATCTCGATCTTGTATCCAAGATTAGACGGGAAATGCCTCTGTTGAGGCGCACAGACCTGTACCCTGAGGTATAGATTGGAGCTTATGATCTGGAGTACTAATTTTACACAGCGTCACGATGAGATGCAAATTTGGTATCCTGTCTGGACATAGAAGAACAAGAACTGGGCTAATAAATCCGGTCAATTGCATACTTTAGACCCATGAGCACGTTATTTGACAATCGCTTGGGCTAACCATGCCAAGGCAAATGTAATTTTGAGTCCATGAATCTTCATCTGCAATAAACTTATGCCACCATCTATAAGTTCCTCAGCAGTCCTTTGCAAGGTTGCGGACCCTTGGTTGATTCTTCCTTGTAGAGCCCTTTCATTGTGCTCCTGCGCCGTCAATTACTTGTAACCTGTAGAGAAGAAAGACTGATGTAATTTTATCACTACCTGATTGGCATGATGGAAGTTGCTTGACACAAATAGGAAAGTAGTACAGCAGGTAATCGAGTGTAGAAATAGGAAATGAAACATGCGAAAGCCCCAATCTAACAAGGGCCGAAAACATCATGCCTGCTCTGGCTGGTTATACAAGCATCGGCCCAAATGATCGCTTTCCGATCTCTCTATGTACATTGTACAGATTAAGCCAAAATCCATCCACTTATTTCTTGACCTTGTCAGGGTCTTCCAGGATACCCTCTGCTTCCAGTCTTCGGCGAGCCTCCTCGAGGGCCCAGGTTTGAATGCTGCAAGCCAGTTAGTTTCAATGCGTCATAGCTCCGAAGGTAATGCTTGATGCCATGAAAGTCGTGTTCAGAGTATCAAGGAATCTTTTATACTTACGAAGTATCAGGCTTGAAGACGTATGCAATACCGGCAGCCACGAAAGAGCCAATGAATCCGTAGTACCAGATGTTCTCCCAGCCCTCCTTCACATACTTCTGGCCGGGTCGAACACCGAATAGCCAGCCAGTTGGTGGGTCGTAGTGGTCGCCATGGTCTGCGGCACGGAGGCTGCTTCGGGTAGAGAGGCCCTTAATGTTTTGCGGCTGGCGAAGGAGGCAGCGCGAGCGAAGGAGATGGGAAACTGGCCGAGCAGGCATCTTGAGAACGGGTGCGCCGACGCGGCTAAGTTAGGTCGGGGTGGCAGCGGTCAAGGTTGCGTGATCGAATTTGAGACTATCGAGTAGTTGCCTTGGCCAGCGAAGCAACGTAGTCTCTCAATTGGTGGTGGGAGCGACGTCAAAGAGAGGGGCGGGTGTCGATGTCGAAGCCGCAAAAGGCCGATGGGGAAGCTGGTTACTCAGAGCGCTAGTCCCGATTGGGCGAATTTTTCGTGGCCGCTTTTGACGCCTGAAATATCTGGCAGAACACCAAGATTGTTCCTGCCTGGAAAAGATGGCGCCTACTTCCGACGCGCGACGCGTCTTGCATGCGTGCAACCGCCAGCGCTAATTACTCTTCGGGCCATTGACAACAGATCAGACCGGCAACTTTGGCTTTGGCTTTTACACGAACTAGAGAAGCGTGCTACATCTTGCTTATTTTTACTGGTATGGACAAACAATTCCGATCCGAAGTATGCTCTACCACTAACATTTCCGGTCTATCAGTCCAGAATGTACAGTCATCCGATCTGAGGCATTTCTCAAGATTATACCGAGGCCATGGCGACAAACAACAATCAGCCTCCGATATCCTCGAACTCGCGCAACAAACTGCATGCTTTTCGTTACCAACAAGAACCTTCATCAGACGCCAATCCTTCGAAGAATGGAGGCAAAAAAGCCCACGGAAACAAGGAGAATCAGAGTTCGTGGCTGAACGGTGTCGTGGATCCAATGCAGACCTCCCCCAATAAACGAGAAGCCTCGGAGGCACCTCTAGGTGTTGCTCAAGAGCCTATGGCCCAGGAGACTGAGGAGCTCAAGTCGATCAAAGATTGTCCCCAGACACCAGGGAATCGCATCCCTCTGGCAGATTTGATTAGCAATGCTGAAGATGCCTTCGACCCCGCACCTGGGCCAGAAGTGACACCTGTAGATCATGTTATCTGGCAGCACATACCGGCTAGCTCGAACCCTGATACTTCATCGCAAACACCGGGTGGTCGTCGGAAGAAACGTCGCCATAGCTCCTCTTCGGCTGGATCACCGTCTCATCCCAACTCTAAGAAAGGACAGAAAGAGCCTTTGGATCTTCAATCGATTCAAGCTCTCTTCAAGACTCCTCAGCATGACATTGCCGCAGAGCTATGGAACAACTACATGGACAAGAATATGGTCGAGAGTTCAGAGGAATTGCCACCACCTCGATTAGCGAACCTTCTTTCATCATCGCCTCAGACACCAGGCTCGGGTAGAACAAGTCGAGACTCCTCTGGGGGTATGAGACGAGCGATTAGCTGCGCTGCGGAATGGCCTACCTCTCGAACCAAAAGGAGACGAGTAAATCGCCAAGCCCCAGAGTCTGGCCGAGGCATTTTCTCGCGTGCGAACAGCAATGTCTTGGACTCGGGTAATTCAGGAAAAGGGAAATCGTCCCGTATCAACTTTCTTATAGACAAGATTGAGAAAAGCCTGCAACCATCAAGGCCTGCCGACGCGGTGCCATCAAATTCTTCTCCTCTGCGGAAACAAGTTGACGCGGAGCGATGTCGTTCTTCTTCCCCCACCATGGATCGCAAAGGACTGGGAAACTCGGGTGACCAGCAAGCTTCTGTTCGTGCGCCGACCCGTGAAGCCTCCGGAGTTTCTCAGCTTCCAGTGTTGCGAGAGTCGTCTTCTGAATTTGGAGATGACGACTTGGATCAAGATCTCATGGATCTAGCCGATGCTGCGGCTGAAGATCCATTTGTTGCGGCACCAGCAAGCAATAATGAATTTGATTCATTGGGCTCATCTGCTTGGTCGAAGCTTGCGGCAGAGAAACCACAGTCAAGTTTCACGAAACAACCACCAGTTGCTGCCATGAAGGCACAAAATGTGTCTAAAATCATGAATGGTGAAACCAAAGTTGACGTTTCAGACGAATTCGATGATGATTATGGAGACTATGCAGAGAACTTTGACGAGATTCTTGCTGGGGGTGACAAGAAACAGACGGTTCAAGAACAGCGAGCTGTGGAAATGAAGCCCGCCGCCGCCCCTCCAGCAGTCGTTGCGCCTAGCAGGACGTTGAATGAGAAGAAACAGAACCCTGAGGCTACATTCTCTGAAGATGAATTCGACGATGACTTTGATCTTGATGCGATCGAGCAAACCATGAAGCAAACAGGTGCAGATGAAACCTACGTTGGTCGCTCTTAGTCAATTCTCTTCTTAGTATATATGCTAAGACAATATTAGAATATGCAAAACCGGCAGGCTATCAAGCGGTATTCAGTTATGGAGTCTGTTGAGGGCACATATGTATGTCCAAGAGGACGTACTCAACCTGAGCAGGTAAATTTGCCACGCCCTTTGATTCCTCTTCCAAGTACTAACTAGGTAATAGGTTTTGTCAGTCGAGGACGAGAAAACTCGCGTTCGCAAGGTCATTATCTTGCGTGAGTCATGGTCTGATACGCCTTGCACCAAGGGGTCTTCGGTTCATCTTGTCGGAGACTTTGATGCATTTGGTCAATGTGTTGTGGACAATGCCAGTAATATGATCATTCTGCATCCTGATCATCTCATATCCGCAACTGTGGTGGCCGATGCAGTTGACTGTCAGCGAAGAGCTGTACTACAAGATCGCGTCAAAGTATTTAGTCAACTTGAACAACCACAACTTTTCGGAACCCTCTTCCACGAGGTTTTTCAAGAAGCTTTGAAGGCGAACAAGTGGGACTTGACCAACCTTAGGATTCTTGTCGACGGTGTCCTGTCTCGACACATTGAAGATCTGTACGCCATCAACATGAGTGAGCAAGAAGCTGCGGAGAACATTATGAGCAAGATTTCTACTGTTCAAGCTTGGGCCGATGTCTTTTTGCATGGTAATCCACAGGTACGTTCTTTCTCCAATAATTCTCGTTCTGTCTTACTCATCTCTCAAATAGGCCAATTCGATGGTCGAGGACCGCCATGGGGCTAAACTAAACCTGAGCATCAATCGTCTCCTCGAAGTCGAGGAGCATATTTGGTCTCCAATGTATGGCCTTAAGGGCAATATTGATGCCACGGTGCAAATCGCTTGTAAAGATGGCAATGATCAGAAGAATCTGGTGGTTCCGCTTGAGTTGAAAACCGGAAAGCGAGATACGAATCAAGCTCATAGAGCCCAGACGGCTCTATACACGCTGATCCTTTCCGATCGTTATGGTGAGTCTTGACTTGTTACAGAAGTGAAATACCCCTTCCTGACTGATATTGACCACTAGACGTTGATGTTACCTTTGGGCTTCTTTACTATCTTGAAACCTCTCGCACTTTAAGCATTCGCGGCATTCGGCATGAACTTCTTCAAATGATTCAGGTTCGCAATCGACTATCTGTATACATCCGGGAGAAAACTCAGCTTCCCCCAATGCTTAAGAAACCTCGCATGTGCAGCAGATGCTATGCAAGAACCCCATGCGTCCTTTACCACAAGCTTGCCGAGGACGGCAATGGTGAGACGAGTGGCTTAGGCGATGACTTCGAAGCCGACACGAGCCATTTGACTCGCAAGGATCGCGACTTTTTCCAGAAATGGGATGCGCTCTTGACCAAGGAAGAGGGCAATCTTATCAAGTTTCGACGAGAGCTGTGGACTCTTTTGAGTAGCGAACGAGAGTCTCTGGGCCGATGCTTCGGAGATGTAGTCATTGATCCCCGAACCAAGTTTGAAGATGACAAGGGCGCGAAGATCAATCGATACCGCTATACATTCCTGAAAAAGCAGGCCCAGCCGAACTTCTCCTTTGCTGAATCGCAGATCGCTGTAGGAGAACCAATTGTTGTTTCCGATGAAAAGGGCCACTTCGCTCTTGCCAATGGTTATGTTCTGCACGTGAGCAAGTCAAACATCACGGTTGGTGTGGACAGAATGCTTCATAATGCAAGAGCGAGAGCCGCTGGGTTTCATCCAGTCACGAATCAGTCTTACCGAGGCATCATGGACATTGAAGGGGACGAGCCGGCAGCGCTCGAAGATCCCTTGGAGCAGACCACATACCGTATTGATAAGGATGAGTTCAGCAACGGCATGGCGAATATCCGGAATAATCTCATTTGCATGATGGACAAAGATCTTTACCAAGCAAGACATCTGAGACGACTTATCATCGAGCTTGAACCTCCTGTTTTCAAGCCATCGTCATCGGCATACACCATTGCAGACCCAGCGAGCCTCAATGTCGACCAGAAACTAGCAGTGGAGAAAGTGATGAGTGCTCAAGACTATGCTTTGGTTCTCGGCATGCCAGGAACTGGAAAGACAACGACGATCGCTCATCTCATTCGCGCACTTGTCGCCCAAGGCAAGAGTGTTTTGCTTACATCCTACACGCATACCGCGGTAGACAATATTCTACTGAAAATTCGTGATGACAACATTCGCATCCTGCGTCTAGGAGCAGCCTCCAAGGTTCATCCAGATGTAGAAGAGTTTGCAGATCTTGCAGCGATTCCTAAGAAAACAATGGAGGAACTGAAGGACTCGTACGAAAACACTCAAGTTGTTGCTTCAACTTGCCTTGGTATCAATCATCAAATTTTCAACCAGCGCATCTTCGACTATTGCATCGTTGATGAGGCCTCACAGATCACGCTCCCGGTTTGTGTTGGCCCGATACGCATGGCCCGAACCTCCATTCTCGTCGGTGATCATTTCCAGCTACCTCCACTGGTTCAAAATAAAGAAGCACAGGAGGGCGGTCTTGATGTCAGTCTCTTCAAATTGCTCTCCGATGCTCACCCAGACTCGGTTGTCAGCTTAGAGCACCAATATCGGATGTGTGAAGATGTCATGCTTCTTTCCAACGAACTCATTTATTCGGGTCGCTTGAAGTGCGGCACTCCTGAGGTTGCGAAGCGGTCTTTGGAGATACCAAATATCTCAGCTCTTGAACAATTCCATTCCCAGGGCACGTTACCATCGGGGACATCCATCTGCTTCGGTGCTCATAACCGATGCTGGCTGAATGACTTACTAGCACCGGCTGCAAAGACGCTCCTTGTAAACACAGATCCACTAGGGACATCAGCCCTCGAGATCGCACAGGGGCAGCGAATTGTGAATCCAACGGAGGTCGTGCTCTGCACGCAGCTTGTGGAGGCATTCATCGCCTCTGGCGTACCGGCTCGCGATATTGGCGTTATTACCTTCTATCGCAGCCAGCTTTCTCAGCTGCGCCAGAGCTTGCGTCGATACGCTCCTGAGTTGGAAATGCATACTACAGACAAATTTCAGGGTCGCGATAAAGAGATCGTCATTCTGAGCTGCGTTCGCAGTAATGCCGAGAGCCATGTTGGTGAGCTGCTTAAGGATTGGCGCCGTGTCAATGTTGCTTTCACTCGTGCCCGCACAAAGCTGCTCGTTCTCGGCAGCAGGTCAACTCTGCGTGATGGTAATGACCTGCTTCGCAAATATGTCCGACTCATGGAAGGCAAGGATTGGGTCTACAACTTGCCTCCTGGTGCTACAGAGAATCACAACTTCCAGTCTGCTTTGCTCGACTCATCGCAAATGCCATTCTCTCCTACTGCGGTGAAAACACCCGGCTCGGCCAAGATCAAGAAAAGCCCGACCAGCAAGGTCGAGGCCTCGTCTCGTGAACCGCTCAGTCCGCTTGGGTCCCGAGGAAATCAGTCGGGTCTGCGACAACCAGCCAAGCGAGGGACTAAAATCAATGGCAACAAGATGCCAACAACCTCACCCATACTACAAGACCTGGTTAATGATATCAGCGGGTAGAAGGAATGGCCCATCATTGGTTATTTTGGCACATTGTTTCTCTCCCAAATATTGCATTTATAGCGTTGCTGGATCAAGGCTATAGAAATGATTACGCAAACCACTTCATAAGTTGGCGTTCCGCTTGGCTTCATTATCATCATGTTAACTATTATGTCACATAATGTTAAACTTACACATCTTCATTAACGCTACGTGAGCCAAATCCATGTAAAGGATCTAAGTAAACCCACTTTCTTGAGTCCCCATCAACTCCGGGTTGATGGTTAAAATGCACTCGCCAGCACTGGTTACTGCTTAATGCCAATTGGGTATTCTTGTAGCTTCTCATAATGAATGCAGATCTTATTGTTTGTTGGGTATCTAAGTGAATCATCACGGACACATGTTTTTCTTTCAGCCTACCATCCCTCTCATTTCTGATAGTACTCGGCAACCCAGGCCTTAATCTGAGCAACCTCAGTATCAATAACCTTCTGGACGCCTGCATTGGCAGCGCCGTTGGACGCTGATAAGTCAGAGCAGTGGATTCCCGCAGGAATCATGTTAACAGGGGCTTGTGGTGTCGATTGCAAAGGACCACCGGGGCGGAATCCAGAAGATATACCCGATGTCCTCCAAGGGTCGTATTGACTTGAAGAAGGTTAGCGAATGTTTCAGAAATAGTCTCAAGAGATGAGAAAACTAACCCATTGGTCCATACTAGCCGAGTAGTGTCTGTTAGATCCCAGCCCTTGGTCCATTTGTTCACATCTTCCGCGGTCTTTTTCCCCTTCGCGCTACCATAGGTATGACCATTGACCGTCGGGAAATAGAGAGGACACTGTCTCTGGAAGTAATCGGCTGAGACGGTCCGTGACACGAGGCTAGGAATGTTTGATGGGGCGCCACTAGTTCCGTGTTACAAAAGGACAATAGGATCTGGGGATGAGACTTACTCTTGCCAGTAGAAGAATGGCTCGTTGCAGAGGAACCATTGCCATTGGCGATCGTTTATAGCCACAACGGAACTATTCACAGATGTCTCGGTATAGTAGATGCTAGACGTGTTGTATGTGTTGAGACATTCAGTGCTGTTTTGCGGGAAGCCATAAGAAGTGCAAGCTATAAATTCAATGGTTAGCAAATTCATCCGAGAAAGCTAGTGATATTACTCACCTTCTGGTAAGTAAACATTCCGGGTCCATTTCGCATAGTTCTTCAGAGCCTGCTTCAGGCCAACTCCCTCGGGACCTGGGACCTTGCTAGCTCCTGGTTCGACACCCTAAGGCAGAGTCAGTATCAACTCCTGTTAGTTCAGACTAGAGTAACGAACCTCGATCATATCGCAGAACTGGTAAAATTCTGAATATCCGCTTGTAAAGGAGTTTGACTGCCAGAGCCAGGGCCCGTTTTCAAGCGCACTAAAAATGTGAGCTTCTGCGAGTTCCATGTAGTATTCACGGAAGCTGAAAAGAAAGTCTGATTCTTACCCAGCGAAGTCATCAAATGTGTCGATATCTCCAAGGCCAAAAAGCTGGAACAAGTTGTGGAGATCTGTCTTATTTCCTGCGGAGTTCACATGGTCGATGTAGTTTATGACTCTTGAAATATCCTTGCTGCAGTTTCTGGGCATGCCTTCTTGGATAGGAACAAAATATTGCCACTATCAAAAATAGTCAGAATCTCAGTTTGAGTCATGCCAAAGGAACTCTACACTCACGTAGTTGTAAATTGCTTCCACGGGGGCACTTGTTGCATGGTATGCCCAGAAAGTGCCTGGGGAAACCGATGCTGTCCATGCTGAGAGGGCACCACTGTATGATCCACCAGCGAGAACCCATGGCTAGAATGAAGTCAAGTTAGAATTCATCACTTCAATTTCGAAGATCATTAGATACTTACGGCTTTCTGTGCGTTGGTGGTTCCGTTTGTGTCGAAGGGAAGCTTAACATTCTCCGCGAAATAAGTCAGATCCGCAATAGAGTTGTTAAGCGTAAGATATTGCAGCGTCTCTGCAGTCAAATCAATATAAGGAGAGGATTGTCCCCAATAACGATCTACACCGAATTGTTCCGTCAGCCTGTGTTTCGTCTCAACCAGCTACACTTCATATGCACGATACGCACGCTCAATCAGAATGACTGCACCGTCAATTGCCTGAGCAAACAAGCCAGTCAAAGTCTTGTTTGTCAAGTAGCCCTCGTAACCATCAGCTGCTGCTTCTCCTGGTGTGAAGAGAACAACCTAAAGGTGCATGTGTCAGAATAGCCGACGTGTATCAGATATCGCGTCAATTCGTACTGGTGATCCAGGACCCTTCCATTTCTCCGTGCTATACCAATATCGCTGGGAAAATGTCCCTAAGCTCGGATTGCTATGATCTAGCAGCTGCTGGAAAGTCGCCTGGCCAGTATAAGCCTTCGACAGGCTATGCTCTAAAGGTGGTTTCGGCACTGAAGGCTTCTTCGGACCAACAGCACCCACCAAAGGCGCGGCCAACAGAGAGAAGACCAGCCCACTAAGGAAATGCATCGCAGCTAACAAGATCAAGCCTTCGGAGGAACTCAAAAAATCCTAACGCATGACCCAGGCCGCGCCGGGCCTCCTTATGTATAACCCCCCATCACATTAGCGGGTGGGGCTCGCAAGCGGAGCGCTCACGAGGCTTCAGATATTGGCTACGAATGTTCTTCCCAAACCAGAAAAGCTGAGATCCCAAGCCCGTGTGGAGCTTGAAGGCGCCATTCCCGCCCGGGGAACCGTGCCTGTCCCATATGTGTCTCGCAATCCTGAGGTGGAGATTGGAGCAGGAATTTTGGCGAGAGCTATCGAGCAGTCTTCTCAGGTCCACTTTCAATGAAAAGTAGTATCGGCTCGCTTGTTGACTAGGCTTATATTAAGCTCCATACAACTCCGGGAGTGCGGCATGATACCACCGTCGGGCTCCGATAAAGGCACGTAACGTGAACACAGATAATTGCTGCGGGCGAAGGTTGCTGAGTGGTCGATAAGGGACGAACTAGCGCTGGCTTAGGTTGGTCTTTTCCAGGGGCAGTCACGATGGAACATTGGAGCCTTATCGTCACTTGGCTGCGAATCATGATGGGAGGGGGGACTCGCACGGCCCACGGGGTTTTAGTAAACGCCGCCTCATGTTGTTCTTCAGATCGGATTCTGGGAAGCCAAGCATTGACATCTGCTGGATTAGCTGCAGGATGGGAGACTTCTAGGGAAAATCATCGCTTGATTCATCTTGGACATCCTTCTAGAAGAAGATAACTTGGTCGATCAAACAACCTTAGGAACTTCTAACCTCTTGTCTCCGCTGCGGGGCAGGGGATTCCTCCGCTTTGAGGTCCATATCGGCGTTAGATTAATGATCGATCTTCAGGTCCGAGCTGCTTGTACCTGAGTCTCATCTTCTTGGGATCGGGTAGTTCTTCGGTCAAGGCTTTGTCCCGAGATTGAATCAGGCATGCGTTCGGACTCGCAGGAGAACAACAGGGGCTGGGCGAAAGACCGATCGAACAAATACGTTTAGAATGTCTCGTTTGGAATTGAATAATCAAAGATACTATGTTCAGTCTCGTTAGAATATGCGGGATGAAGAGGTATTGTGTTGATCGGCGTATCAGGGATGTAGATCTTGTTGTAGTGATCGCTTTCCATGTCCAGTGCAGTTGATGCAGCCAAGGGATCCCCCTCCATTATGGCTGCATAAGTACGGTAGTATTCACTATCGAAGTAATCTATTGATGAAAAGGCGTAAATACATTCCCCATTGCACAAATTAGGGTTACTGCCAGCCGGAAATACACATGCTCGGTCTACATTGTTCATGGGGGCTCTATGGGTCTATATTTCTCATGGGAACTCTATTGGCAAATGTGGAGATGGCAATGATGAGCAACATAAATGAATGAAGAAAAATATGCAGAGCGCTGGCGTGCTAGATATAGGGCACGAGACGGACTCCAGCCCGCGGATCTCCATTATTTTTACCGGAGTTTACGCAGTCATACACTCGGATTTATCATGCACATAGACCAGCGCTTCAAAGTATTCACTCTATAGTTATAGCTATTGCTTATATCAATCTCTCACCAAATACTGTACTATTCAAAGTGAAGATGAATTTATGGCGTTCGCCGCAGCCGCGCGGATTCGGATCCAGAAAAAGAACAAGAAAAAAAATCAGACGGCAACCCCACCATCCGCCAACAGTCCATGTCCAGAGCCAGCAAATGATACCCATTCGTGTCAGATTATAGAGTAGAGATATTTCGGATAAGTCGCATTCAAAATGGAGTTTCTCATCCGGCTCGCGCATTGCCATTTCTCATTCCGCCAACCGGAGCTAGAGGCCCTGGCCTCGCTTTTTGATGTCGAGCTTGAGTTTGTCTACTACTCCGACGAGGTATGTTCAGCCATTATCCGATTTCACCTAATAAGCCTTTCTCTTAAGAAGGGATAAAATCAACGCATCGTTCCTAACTTCTTCTCAGTCCCCATACTGCATCGTGAAACTGCCCGATGAAGATGCAGCACGTGCTCTGGTTGCACGCAGTATCCTAGCCAAAGATGTCTTCGAGCTATGGGGTCAAGGCTCGAATTACGAAGAGCTACACGCCGATATTACAAAGCGAACATCGAGTCGCTGGCCTGACTTCCGGCATCGCACATTTTCTTTCGTCGTGGAGTCATACCTCGGCAAGCGCAACCAAGCAAAGAAGCAGGAGATTATCAAGTCCTTCTCCTATACTGCCTTTGAAGGTCCGATTCGCATGAAAGATCCCCAGGAGAAATTCTGGGTCATGGAGGAGTTCGAAGAAGAATGGAAATGTCGAACCGTTGACCTTGACAAGCCGCACGAGCCGCGAAGGATCTTCATGGGACGATACCTTAGAAAGAGCGCTCGCGAGGCTGTTCATAATTACGATCTGAAGAAACGCAAGTATATCAGCACTACTTCTATGGAAGCTGAGTTGAGTCTTGTTACTGCGAACATGGCACTTGCTGCGCCAGGGAAACTCTTCTATGATCCGTTTGTGGGCACTGGCAGCTTCATGGTTACTGCTGCGCACTTTGGAGCGCTTACTATGGGCTCTGATATTGATCCACGGAGTTTCAAAGGGAAGGATGAGGATAATTGGGGTCCGCCGGCTGTTACGCATAATTTCAAGCAGTACGGGACCGAAAGCAAGTTCGTTGAAGCCTTTACGTCGGATCTTACAAATACTCCTCTGCGGAATTCTCAATTACTGGACGGTATTGTATGCGATCCGCCTTATGGTGTCCGTGAAGGATTGAGAGTTCTTGGAAGTCGCAATGGAAAAGCCAGTGAACCTGTCATAATTGACGGAGTCCCAGCCCATTAGTATGTTCACAACCGGTCCTCTTAACGGTGAATTCGCTAATTTTCTCCAAGCCGTCCGGGATACATTCCACCAAAAAAGCCTTATGGATTTGAGGCGATGCAGAAAGATGTCCTTGCTTTTGCGGCCCGTATGCTCGTGCCTAATGGTCGTCTATCGATGTGGATGCCGACCGCCATAGAAGACATGGACCTACCGCTTCCCTTACACTCGGACCTCGAGCTGGTCAGTGTTTCTACGCAACAATTTAGTAATTGTGAGTGATCGTTTCAGTGTCTCATGATGTTTTGGTTTGAATAACTATGATACTAACATGACACGCACCAGGGGCTCGGATGCTGTTGACCTACCGTCGCCTCCCAGATGGGGAGGTGTCTGACACTGCCTTAGCAAGAGACGTAGCGGATGATGAAGGATCTACAGCGGACGATCTGAATGCTTTCCGGAGAAGGGTATGTTCTTCTATTTATAGATTCGATCATATGTCTAATTTTTTCAATCCAGTTCTTCGGACATTATCATGAGGAGAAGCTGCGGAAACAACAAGCCAAAGCCGAGCGAACACTAGCCTACCAAAAGGCTAATGAATGATCGCATGCGACCTAACTCTCACAATTCCAGACATAGTGCATAAAGGCATGTTTTGTCACAGCTTTCCGTGAGGCTTCAGATCTTTCCTAAGATCGATACCCTCCTCTTTCAGAATGCGAGACACTTCACGCGCAAGCTCGGCCCTCATCTCGCGCGCAAGCACCTCGCCTTCCTCATCATCGAGCTCCTCGCGCTGTCCACGGCCGAACATGGCAAAGCTCGGTTTCGCAGCACTGTTTGTGTTTGGACGCGGAACGATGTGGAAATGAACATGGGGGACAACCTGTGCCGCGCGAGCACCTGTGGGTTCCGGTTCAGTTAGATTAAATCACCATAGCTCCTTAGTTGTTCGGCAAGGAGATGAACGTGCGGGGACGGCAGGAGCATGGAGAATATACATGGCGAATGAAAGACAGGGGCTTTGCTCATTTTGTTCCTCGCAGGCTTAAAGACATGGAAATTACGTACCGTTGTTCTGGACCACATTCCAATGTTTGTCGGGGTCGTCGCCATAGACGACACTGGTGACGACTCTTGAGAGTATTGGTAGCCATTTCCCTAGCTGTAGGTACTTTTAGTATATTATCTAAATTGTGGTTGGATGTGGAAAGTACGGGCGGATCAACGCACCTCTTGCCCTGCTTCGACCCCCATGTCCCCTAGCATCTCGTAGTGCTGCCTCGGAGTTACCAAGACATGCCCTCGATTCAAGGGCATGATGTCTAGGAAAGCTAGCACATGCTCCGTTGAAAGAATTAGATGAGCTGTGGGTGTGGCATCTGATTCCGACGGCTTGGTGTCGGGTTGGTCCAAGGGGATTGGCGCACTGGTGGCGGCAATGTTGCAGAAGGGGCACGGCGGGGAATCCATGGCAACTTTAACCTTGGAACGGCAGAGGCCTTGAATATTACCTTAGTACCAAAATATAGTCTCTAATTGCTGTAGAATGGGAGTATCGGCCGCTTCTAAGACTCCAGATGTCCAGGGTTCCAGACGAAAAAATCCAGTGGGTGTTGAGAGCACACATGCAGCGATCGGATGTATATTTTGGGGGTACCAACACGAGGACAGATCGAGACCGGATGACGCGAGCTCGAGATGATATCGGAGCGTGAATTGAGCTGTGCCTAGACCAAGCGATGCATAAACTAGCCGTCAGGAATATATTGATATCGCGGTTGTCGCCCGACCCTAGGTGTTCGTAGGAACCAGAGGCGCGTGGTCGGTCGCAAAGCCGTGAACCCGCGACCTCGGCTAATAGAGTTGGCCGCGAATCAGTCATCCCGACATCAACAGCGATTCTGCAGCGACAAGGAAGATCTAGCACTCTCAATGGCAACGGAAGACTGGCCGGTTAATTGATGCAGTATTAAGAAGCTTAGAGCTACCAGGAACCAATTTTTGATGATAGATCAGATTTGCAACCATTGCCTGCGCCAGATAAACAACGCAGGGAAAACCATGTAAGCTATTCTAACAAAAAGATAATAGAAACCCATGCCGAACCAACCCAATGCTCATTACCCCTACCCACACCTCCCGATACCTATGTTTGATATGAAGGATCCCAGGTGACGCTGGATTGAACGATTCCAGTAACCAGGAATACAATCCATGTCCCGATCCTAGAGTTCCAAGGAACTCGATCTCAAGCTTTTTTGCCTTGCACGATGCCATTATCGATGGGCTATGAGTCATTCACAAGAAGCAGACGGACAGGCTTCCACAGGAAGCCAAGGACGCGAAGCAAAAAACACAATTGAATGATTGCAATGAGATAGCATTCCGATCTGAAAAAAAGAAGAAACATTGGAGAAAAGAATAAGTTCCGACGCCGATCAAACCACGACTGTTAAAAAGGTATCAGGGGAGACAAGAAACAAGGCACCCCATGCAAGAAAAAGTAAGAACAGAAATAAAAGCCTGAGCCCAAAACAAAACCACAGGGCCGAGCGCCGGACACCCCGTCACAGAAGACAAATGCGGAAACGCACAAATAATCAAGTCATCGTAAGAATATGCAAGAGGTATTCGATACCAAAACAATGAAATGCCAACATATGGGACTAGAGTTTCCCTGGCCAAAGGTTGAGAGCGCCTTGGGATCGTCATGAAGGCGGCAACATGGTGGACGCAGGGATATCATAACATCGTTAAATGGCATCATTACTGTTCGCTGTCCTTGATGTAAGTGTACGGCTCCGAGAGTGAGCTGTCAATGTACAGGTGGTGGTATTTCTTGGCCCATTGACGCGTCAGAATTGAAGCTAAGAGATGAAACGTTAGTTCAGAAACAAAACAATGGATTCGAGACAGAAAAACTCACCCTTCAGGAACTTCTTGCTGGCGTACTTCTTGAAGAAAGCCTCGTGAGAGACAGGACGGTGGAGGTAGTCGACCATTAAGCGGAAGACAGGGTCGATCTCCTTCTCAGTGTATCCAGCGTAGTGGGCAATGGTGGCGTCCCAAGAGCCACGGTCGAGAATAAGACGGGCAAGGTACATAGCAGCGGCGGAGATTTGGCTCTGGGGGTAGGCCATGAACCGATGGTCAAGAAGACTGATCTCCATCAGATACTTGCCGAGAGTTCGGGTCTGGATATCGTAGTTGTCGGCCTTGGAGATACGTCGAAGGAAGTTCATAGGGTTGGGGAAGCTCATGTTGTACTGGAGAGTGGCGAGAACGTGACGCTCGGCGTCGAGGATCTCCTTGTCCGAGAAGGTTTCGTCGGCGACGTGGCTGAAGTTCGCAACATGGGGAGATAGAACCTCTTCGTACTTTGAGGCAATGAACATGGCAGTGACACCAACCAGTTGGAGGCGATCGAGGGCAACGACCTCGGCAGAAAGGAACCGATCGATAATGTTGACGGCGAGGAAAAGAGTCTCGGGAAGCAGACGGAAACGGGTGTGGACCTCGATAAGCCAGTCGACGAGGATGCCGCGCATCTTCCATTCCAGATCCGGCTGGTGCTCAATGTATTGAGGGTTAGGCAGAGTCGAGAGCTCGAGCTCTTGCAAGTAGTCGAAAATCTCCACAACATATTCAGCGGCCATCAAGGGATCATCGAGATCCTCACTATCCAAGTCTTGCACGATATCCTCTGGGTCGCCGCTGACCTTAATCTCTTCATCGACAACAGCCTCGATCTTGATCTCTTCCTTGACAGCTCCCAGCTTCCTCTTGCGAGGGGGCTCCTCGGCTTTCACTTCCTCTTTCACGATATCCTTGGTGCGCTTGTTGTTGTTGACGGGTGTTGGCTTCTTGGCTCCAGTCCGTGTTGAAGTGGTGCGGTTCAACTTCTGCACACCTCCATTGGTTGATGGCTTCGCGATGGAAGACTTGGTGCTTTGCAGTGGCTGCTTCTTTCCATCCTTGACAGTAGACACGCCAGGCTTGTTTCCATTGTTGCTGACGTCTCCAAGGGCTGCCCGGCGTTGAGTTCCATTGGTACCGGTCGCTCGCTTTGTCTGGAGGGCGGGCTTCTTGGCACCGTCGGTCGGGCCGACATTGATGGAGGCCTTAGCTCGCGTCATACGCGTCGCCGGGGCGTTCTCGTCATTCTCGTTCATGGTGCCTCGACTGCGAAGGCCGTGGGCCTGCGGAAGAGTAAGTACATTGGGCACAGTATGGGGTAGAGACGCGTTCGAGTCACTCATCATGTTGATGATTGAAGCTCAAAACACGTGAAGGTAGTGGGAGCTTACCGGTGGCATACTGCTAGAATCAAGAGAGAGACAAAGGCGAGACACAAAGTTAAAGGAAGGGAGGGGAATATAATTCTCCTCGTCCTGCTTAGGTCAGGTCAGCATTCCGAGCGACATAACGTCCAGTGGGGACCCCGAATACCGCAGGGTCGAAGTTGAAGTGCACGTACCACGCGTGAATATGCTGTTCAGTCAAAGGAACTGCAGCTGTGGAGGGTGGTTGAAGGTGGTTGAGTGTTGATATTATCCAGTTTATGTCGTGTCAACAAACAGTAGAGGTTGTTGACGTGAGTGGTGGGACGTGTGAAAAATCAGCTTCCAGAGCACAAAAACGCGCGATGATCTGGAATTGAAGGGCACTGAGGTATTCAGAGCACACGTGGAAAGAGTAACGGAAGATTGTCCCGGGTGACGGAGGTGGTGGGAGGGGGGAAAGGGTATCTTGAAGTTGGAATGATGGAGGGAAGAGGAAGAACTTGAAGAGGGTCGAGCGATGTTTGGGCCCTACTGTGCTAGCGTGGAAAACCGGTCAGACCTGAAAGACGCCCCACAGTGACGGCGTCGCGGCTTGATATTGGCTCTCACACCACTGCCAACACAAGGAAATATGGGATGCTGGGTATGAAGATTTAGAGAAACGAGTAATGAATAGAATCGAAGAATTTGTCTGGACTCGATGTGGGAAAGACGATCCAAAAATGCAGGGGAAATGAGATGGGAGGCAGGGGCTGTATTTGGTAACGGTGGATACGCGGCGCGGACTGAAGCGTGAGTCGCGGAGCAAAACAACGCCGTTGCGCGGGGCAACGAGGGGTTTGGCGTCTGCGGGCGGTGGCTGCGGCTGCCTGCGCCACGGGGTTTCTGCCAGTGTGGCTGCTGAACTGCGGCGGTGCGCTCACGTGAGCTTTCCGTTGGGAACTTTTTGTCGGCAGGCACGATCGCCCGAGAACGCCAGAGCAAGAAAGTGCTGGGCGAGTGTGGGCAGAAGTCGCACTTGGAAGCAATTGGAAGCCATTGGGTGGTTCTTATCGATTGAGCATCTCAGCTGCGCGATCTTGACCCATCAAATGATGCTTAACCCCCGAATTGCCCTCCGGGGCATCCAGCTCCCCTTCAGGTGCTTACCATCAATTCCAGCCCGACGCTTCGCATCTGTCATCAACGAAAAAGAAAAGCCCTCGGAAGCTTCGTCAACCCCCTCTTTCGACTCCGCGGCCTCGTTCGTCCCCCCTCCGACCCGTGATGATTCCCGTGTCCTGTTGCGTACATACACACCTCGCACCCCCGGTATCCGACACTTGCGGCGACCAGTCAACGACCATCTGTGGAAGGGCCGTCCAGTCCACAAATTGACCTTCCCCAAGCGTGGACATGCCAAGGGTGGTCGTAACAACAGCGGTCGCGTCACCGTCAGACACATGGGTGGTGGTCACAAGCGTCGAATCCGAACTGTTGACTTCTTGCGCATGGCCCCCGGTCCCCAACTCGTCGAGCGCATCGAGTATGACCCCGGACGTACCGCTCATATCGCCCTCCTGCGCAGCAAGGAGACCGGCAAGCTGAGCTACATCATCGCTGCCGACGGTTTGCGGGCGGGCGAAGTCGTGCAAAGTTACATGGCTGGTATCCCCGAGGATCTGTGGAAGAGTATGGGTGGAACTGTCGATCCCGGTGTCATGGCTGCTAGAACTGCCTGGCGAGGAAACTGCTTGCCTCTTCACATGATTCCTGTTGGCACTTTTGTCTTCAACCTTGGCCTGCGTCCCGGAAAGGGTGGCCAGCTCTGCCGCAGTGCAGGCACTTATGCCACTGTCATTGCCAAGGGCAGTGACTCCCGCCAGGCTGAGCTGCAAACCACTGAAGCAGCAAGTGCGGAGAAGAAGACGCTTACATCATGGGAGAAGCAGAAGCAAGCAAACGAAAAGCAAATGCAAGATCATCTTGCTCAGCACATCACAGTTCGTCTGTCTAGTGGTGAAGTTCGACTGATCCATAGGGAATGCTGCGCTACCGTCGGCGTGGCGAGCAACCCTAACTACCACTACACTCAGCTCGGTAAGGCCGGTCGATCGCGCTGGAAGAACATCCGCCCTACGGTTCGTGGTTTGGCTATGAACGCCATGGATCACCCCCACGGTGGTGGTCGTGGTAAGTCCAAGGGTAACGTTGACCCTAAGAGTCCATGGGGTATCCCGGTACGTGAAGTTCCTAGCTATATACTGGTAAACATAAAGAAAGGCAGACAACTAACAATGCAAACTACAGACCAAATCTGGCTACAAGACCCGTCCAAAGTGGAAGGTCAACAAAGCCGTTGTGCACGCGCGACCACGCAACCAAGGCCAACGCCGTCGTGGATACCACTAGAGTCGCTGTGTATCAGTCGCATTGTCTCTATCCCATCCCGAGACACGCTTTTTTGATTCATTTCCGCGCATATCCTGCCCCCAGTTGGGATTCCTGTATGATATCTTATCCTGTTCCTCGCATCGCCATATTTCTTCTCCCTTCTGCTGTGCATCATGTTTGTTATAATTGGCGTGTGCTTGGGAAATAGGATTGTATAGTATGATGGCCTATGCCATTGGCACAAAATGGAAAACACCATAGAACAAGCTTCAACCCAGTAATTTCTCGATTAGTGAGCCAGATTTCACAGCTACTCTAGCATATGTATGCTCTTCGCAGAAGTGCCGAGGGGAGATCACACGTTCGCGATAGATCGACGTGCCGCTCTGCCAAGCCTTTCCAGGCAGCGCCGTCGTGCGTGTTCACTGTAGTCCCCTCCTTTGGCGTAGGAGCCAATAAGGGAAAGCTCTTTACCCTTTTTTATGGGGAAGCTACATGTTGATCTCAAAGTTCCCCATAATTTCAAATAGAAAGCAATAGAAAGTTCTGACTACATTGGGGGAAGTGGCTTAAATCAGGGGAAGCGATTTGGGGAGGTATGATTGGGGCCGAAGAAAACCATCCTCACGGTTGAAAGTGCCCGTCATCCACTTCGCCCTTTCGCCATATCCCCGCGAATTCGTCTGACAACTCACTCGCGCGAATTATGATCCCTCCGCGTCCGGCTAGCGTATGATCTATGCTTGCCTGGCCTCTGCAGTAGGCGCTCGCTCACGATAAGCGGTGGGATCTGTTATCTCCCCAGGTCCAGTAATTTGTCATTCTTGATCTCGGCCTGATCTACGATCTACACTCGCCATGGACGACTTTGCGGCCTCGTCGTTTCTCGAAGGGTCGTCGCAGTACCCTCCGACTCAGGATCCGTCACAGACAGACTTGCAACTTCCGGACGAAGGCCCCGGCGAGTCGAACGGCGCGGGCGATGGCAGCTACGTACCCCGACCGAAGCGCATCGCATGTGTTGTCTGCCGGCGGCGAAAGCTGAGATGTGACGGGAAAAAACCAAGCTGTGGAACATGCTTTCGCCTGGGCCACGTGTGCTCATATGATGAAGTACGCAAGAAGAGTGGACCGAAGCGGGGGTATGTCAAGCAGCTTGAAGCACGACTAGGTATGCAAGCCGTTAGCAGTCACTTAACCACGTGGGCGATGTCGCTAATCTTGATTCCGTTTAACAGCTCAGGTTGAAACACTCTTGAAAGGTCACGACTCGGATACTGCGCAGCGACCTTCTCCTCTAAAGTCACAAGAGAATACTTTCCCAGCATCCTTTCCAAATGAAGCCGATCTCGCGTTACCCGACATTGCTGGACTTGGAAGTGATTTAGGCGCTTCGATCTCTCAGCATGCCAATAGCTTCAATGGAAACGATTTGCCGCAACCCTTTTTTGCACCCCCGAACGAGATCCCTAATGAGCCCTCAAATAATATTCCCTACATATCTCCCAACATACCCAGCAACACTCAATGGGATCTGATAAGCCTAGGACTCGAAGAGCCTCTTCCAGCCCCAGAGGTAATCGAAGAACTGTAAGTGAAGACCTTGATCACGGAGCTCACTTGAAACTCATATCTCCAATTTACCAGCGACAACATTTTCTTTGAGAAAATTTATCCTATGATGCCCATCATCCATCGTCCTCGATATCTCGCAAGTATGAATTTGGCACCCCAATTGCGCCCACCAATATGCCTTCGATACATCATGTGGTGTCATGCAGCGTCTGTCACAGACAAATACTTCTTCTTGCACACCCATTTCTATCAACGAGCTCGCAAGTACGCGGAAATAGAGGAGATGAAAGGGTTTGGAGAATCAGTTGTCGGTCTAGGATACTGCCAGACATGGATCCTGATCGGGAGCTACGAATTTCGAATGATCTATTTCCCCCGGGCCTGGTTGAGTGTTGGCAAAGCCACCAGGCTGGCCCTCATGATGGGTCTCAACCGATTAGATGGCATGGGACTTGATGTGAAACAGTCCATTCTCCCGCCCAGAGACTGGACTGAACGCGAAGAACGCAGGAGAACGTTTTGGATGGCTTTCTGTACAGACAGATACGCCAGTATCGGAACTGGATGGCCTGTGGTCATTGATGAACAAGACGTGGGTCACATTTATTGAAGGTAAGATGAGTATCACTGACTCTTTCTAGATCATGACCAACCTCCCGGCCACCGAAGAGGCATTCATGCAAAGTAAGCCACAGCGAACCCTTCGACTTGCAGACATAATGGCTGGAGAAGGTGTCTCGACGTTGGCGCCCTTTGCATGTGTCGTGGTATTGGCAGATCTCTTTGGCCGCAATCTTATCCACCTCCACCGACCTCAGGCGAATGACAACGACCATGATCTAAACGGAGAGTTCTGGAAACGACATAGAAGCCATGACAACATTCTTCTCCATATTGCCCTGTCTTTACCAGAACACCTGCGGCTTCCAGGTGGCATGGACGACGTCAATGTTATTTTCGCGAACATGAGCATTCATACCTCCACCATCTGTCTCCACCAAGCTGCAATCTTCAAATCTGAGAAGAACAAAATGCCGAATCAAATCACAACCGAGAGCAAACGCAGATGTCTCGTTGCAGCAAACCAAATTTCGAGTATCATGAAAATGGTCAGCCACGTGGATCTCTCTGTTGTAAGTCCCCCGCTCAACAATGAAACAAATTAGGAAAGAAAGAAGATCACAAAGCTAATATACTGCAGCTCAATCCATTCATGTCATTCTGTCTCTACATTGCAGCCCGAGTATTCGTTCAGTATCTGAAGGCGAGACCTGACGATTCAAGCGTATTCTCATCGCTACAATTCGTCGTTGGAGCTTTGAATGCCATGAAAGTCAAAAACCCGCTGACAGAGTCTTTCCTGGTCCAACTTGACGTTGATCTTGAAGGAGTTGGCATTAGGGGCACTGATGACAAATCTAATGTGGCCTATATCATCAACGCAATGGTAGGTCTTCCAAACAGCATGGCTTTTGTGTGTTTCTCAAAACTAATTTATTGTTAAGCAGAACCCCAAAGGCCCTGATGTTGTTGAATGTGCCCCCGTGTATCACATTCGTGACACGCAAGGAATGGGGACACAGGCTGGAAACCCTCCAAAGGGTTCAGACATAAGAGGCTCCAAGCCGACCGGCCTGAACACATCTCTTCCCAGTAGAATCCGAGATTCTTCTGCGGCCCTACCATGTCAGCACCCATCTAATTACGGCGATCCTCATTTGTTCCCAAAAGCGTTCCCAAATACCGCTGCAAATGCAGACTCAAATGGATCATCAGGCGCTCTGGATCTTGAGATGGACATCCCATCCGAGTTCAGCCTTGAGAGGAATCCACCGTCCGACCATCCAACGCCATCGACGTTGAACTCATCTTCAAATACATCATATTCAATCTCAGGCCTTGATAATCAATCACCCGGCCAAAACCAGCAGAAGTTCGCTGCTGCTTCCAAGCAAGGCCCTGGTGTTGGCTTTGACAAAGTTCAATCTGTCCATGTTTCTCCAGCAACCTCAGGCTCGCCCCAAATGCCCGATGTGGGAACCTTGGGGGCCATGGGAGCGCAATCTTTTTCAACAAATACTACCAGCCCTTTGACTTCAGGATCGGGCAATGCTTTCAACATGCCTTCTGTCTGGGAAATGAGCACTCCCAACGCGGACGTTCACAACGTCGATTTCAGCGGTGTCAACCTTGATGCTGGTAACATGGACAGTCTTACTGATGCCCAGTGGGCACAAATATTTAGCAATAGCGGCAATACTTCTGGATGGGGCGATTGGCGCCAATCTTGAAAGTAGCAAACGCTTTTCCTTTTTGTCAGAAAGGTCCCACACGAAATGAACTCTCAACTCACGGGAAATCCTTGTACAATACGGAGTTTTGGAACGCACTCTCCCATCTCTTGAATCAAGACCCCCGAATGAAATACAGGGGGTTGACTGTCGGTTTGGACCTTCCCATCAAATACATTTCGATTTGGCCTCGCGGTGTTACGGCTGGCTTGCGAGGTTGGTTTTGTCGTCCAAGGACGGCGGTTTAATCTAGGATATTAATTGGAATGGGCTTTTTGTTTTTTGTTTTGGAATGATATCATGATGAACGATTACTATTTGCGCAATTATCTCTCCATTCTGACTTGATTCTTTTCATCTACAAGGGATATTTGCTTATCCTGGAGTTGTGAGTTTAAAGATCATACTGCATCAAAGAACAATCCAACATTGAAGAACTAGATTCTATTGCTCTCTCCGTACTAGCCCTAGGTTAGCTTAGGCTCGCCTGTAAGCTTTCTGCTTATTCAAGCTGTATTCTACGTATCTCTTCATGTACTCATCGCGAATGGAAATCTTCGTCCTGATTTAGTGACATCTTTTACATTTGCGTAATCTGCGATTCAACAAGTCGTATAAATATCCGAAGCCAATGTCCCAATTATTCGTGAGGTCAAAATCTTCCATTCACATTCGTCTCAAAGATTGCCTCCGCCAGCACCAACAATCTTCAATCCACCATGACCACTATTACTTTGTCCATCGTTTGTAGTCGAATAAGCCAGCCAATATCGTGACGGATGCCATGCCACAGCCGGGATACCAGCATGAACTCCCGTCGGTGGCACGGTATGCACCAGCTCCCCAGTCTCCGCGTGGAAAATATCCAAGCCATGTCCACCTGTTCCCAATTCATCCGATGCACCGCATACAAAGCGGCCATCGAAACTCCAGCTTACGCCGCGTATGGCACCGCTGCTCTCGCTGGAGAGAGTGCGCTTACAGATCCAGTCTGTTGTATCCCAAAGAGATATTAAGGCGTCGCTGCCTCCCACGGCGAGATAGCGGCCTGTTGGAGCGAGTGATATAGCAGCACAGGCAGATGTGTGAGCGTTCAAGGTATGGAGGGTTTCGAAGGAGGGGTATGACATTATTTTGACGCGGCCTTCGCCGGTTGTTGCGAAGAAGTGGAGGTCTGGGGAGGATGGGGAGGCGATGTGATGTGAGAAGGTCGTCGCATTGGTCTGGACGGATTGAGGATGGGGAGAAAGGGCGGTATATGTTGAGGTGATTTTCGAGGATTCGCTTGGGACGCCATTGGTGAGAATATTAGGAGTGGAAGGGGATTGGATGGAGATGGGGATTAGGATGTCGTCCTAGAATTGGGTCAGCCGCGTAGCCATGAACTCTTCGATATAAGTGAATTACCTTTCTCCCAACCACCATTGTACTGCCATCAGCAGACCAGGAGAGCGTGAACGCCTCGCCGCCGACATCAAGACGACTAACGCACGTCTTTGAGCGTACGTCCCAGAACCGTACCGTCCCATCAGCAGAGCAGCTAGCTAACTCCGCATCTCGCACCGGATTAAAAAGAACGTCCTCAACAGCCGCAGAGTGCCCACGTAGCTCCGTCGAGTATCGCACGGCAGGGCGCTCAGGATTCCAAATGCGCAGCGTTCGATCTGCCGATCCCGTCGCAATCAGTTGGCCAGCAGGGTTCCACGCCAAAGTTCGGAGGCTGCAATAACGTAAACGACTGAGCTTCAGATGACTTCTAATTCGCGCAACTTACGTGTGAGAGCCAGGACCCTTTGCAGCAGGATCGTGGTAGTTCTGCGTCTTCACCCCGCCGAAGACGAACCCGAAGTGTTCCTTAGCTAGGAAATTGGGTCGCTGAGCAGGCGCCATCTGTGGCGGTAGCTCTAGGAGGGAAAGGTCGAGGAAGTGCGATTGGAAGCCCAGAGCAGACCCAGCTGCATCTGATTGCGAAAGCGAAGGTCCAAGAGGCTCGTGAAGTAGCAGAAGCTTGCAATCATGGCTGGGGGTTTCGGCGGATGCAATCGCAGCTTTATCGCGGCCGCTTTCTTGATGGATGCCTCAGGCATGAATATATCAGTCGGTGATTGCAAACACAAAAGCCTGCTTGAAGAACCTTGGAAATGCTGTTACCCTCGATGGTCTAAGTACTTGAATGAAACGAGCCATATATACTTGTTGTATCTCACAGACAACCTTGGAAGGTGAGTTCACTGATTGGTAAATGACTCCAGATGTCGGTGTGGGTATATGTCCAAGTGAAGAATGCATTTGTACGCTCCTGGTAGGCTCCAAGGCTATTTTATTGGGGGCAAGCGGAGATCCCCGATACACGATATCCTCACCAATCTCCTATATTCCAAATTATATTTCTATTATTCTTGATACTGGCCAACGAGGAGCCAGATGCAAATACAAGATTGTGCACAATGGTAGACCGGGCGGGCCGGGTGCAAACAGCCATCAAGGCCCAGCCGATATCGATTAGAGATAGGGATGGCTTACACATATTAAAACTGCTGGATCTTTCATCTGTTGGCTCGTAATATTGTTTGATCTGTGGCGGGGAGCAATTAGTTGGCGACCTGGTCAGATTCAAGTAGCGCTAAGGACCCTTTTGCACTGTTAACCCAAGAAAAGCAATTAGATTGAACACAAAGCATTTCCCTGGCAAAAAAATGACCAGAAATTCTACAGAATATGGTAATTACAGCTTATTCCCTCTCCAAGTATAGTTTAAGGTCTCATTAACCCATGGTTGCAGTGCGTAGATATGAGGCGTTGATACGCTATCGATAAGGGCCGAGCTTAATCCAACTTCAATTTCTTCCTCAATTTTCTTCGAACCGCGTAACTTCAACCTCTGCAGGCTTGACAGCGGCCGGAGTTTGACTTTTCGGGCGACAAGGACCATGTTGGACTTCGAAGATGGCGCGTCAAGACGCGAAAAATGTTTCACGAAAATTGTGCAGCTCCCCGCGTTTATCGACCCAAAGCAAGTACCATCTAAGAAGCCACCTTTTTCAACAGTCCTTCACCACCCATTCGTGCATACGGTATTGCCTATCTCATGAAATCCACTTGTTTCGCATTCATTCTAACGGAACTATGTAGGTTGAGGCGATCTTGCCTAAGGAGATCTACGAAGCCATCCAGCCCACTCTAGATTCAAGGCTGGAGAAACCTCGTTCCGCACGAGTGTTCATGTCTCCGTCGGAGATTTTAGAACATGAGTTCTTTAATCAATACATAAAAATAGGTATTTTTCATTGTTTCTTTCTACTCTGGTTCAAATCATAAAATCTTGCGGCTTTTTGAGGAAGTACCGACGCTGACTACAATTTAGGAAATATTCTCATGATCTCCGAAGGTCTTGCGGGATCAGATACGGTGTACACCCTCCATGACGGTGAGTCATCGTGAAAACTAGCACCTTGATCATTCATCTCATAGTTCAATCTTCAGGAGTTCTTCGAATAGAGCTTGGAAGAGAGATATACGAGCGAACAGGGTTAAGCGGAAAGCCTGTTCGAAGCGGCGGTAGGAAACATGCGAAGGAAAGATTTCGTACGCTTGATCTCCCAAACTATGCTCCGATGGATGGAAAGCTCATTCCCAGATAGTCATCGAGTTGAACTTGCGGCTGCCATCTATGCTCCATGGTAAACAAGGCTTTGAAAGAATAGTCTGGGCATTCAAGAATGTCCTCAACCAGTCGGTAGCTTGGTTGTTCTGCGATGTCACATCCAACTCTCCTCAAGATGATGGTAAGGGATGCTCTAATTCATGAGTTGATCCAGTTATTGACACGCATTACAGAGAATAAGCCAATACACAAAAAGCATCCTCAGTGGATTGACGCCGCACCTGTTCGAACAGATCATTGTCAAGTCCTCGTACCGCCATTTTCAGGGGTAGCCGCAGCGGACATGCCGGCAATTGAACTGCAAGAAAATCTTGGAGATCTCTCAGAATGGATCGGAATGCTCCAGATTGGGTCTCCCCGGGTTTCTGCGAACGATGACGTCGACCCCTACCTCAGCCGTTATGAAGTGCCCAATTCAGAAACCTCGACTACGACAGACTTGATTAGTCTGAAATGGAGGGGCCTTATTTCATCGGCATGGATAATACAGTTACTTCAGTCTTTAGTGTGAGTTCATTAATTAAATACGGCAGCCCGGCCCTGGGGTTAAGTTCTATGAGGTGCTGATATAGTTCCCAATCGGGAAGGGGCAGGTCGCGAACTACTAAATCAGACAACTCCCCTTTTTGGTTCGTTCTTTCCGCCTCAGCTCTAGACAGGCAAGCTGTTGAAGGGAAATATGGTTTTACTGTTGCTGCTGGCCCGGATCTACTCGAAATTGGCCAACATGCGGCAGACGAGCGCAAAGCAAGTCAAGACCGACATTTGATATGCTGGGAGTTTACGGGAGCAACTAACTTTAGCTCCTAATCCATTTCAAGCCGCCGAGGCCTTACAGGGACGCGGACCTGCGTCATCTGCATCATAATATCCTCACGTTGATAATATATTCACGTCGCCCTGCTCCCGTCTTTCTCTTCTTGCACCAACCACTCCTTGCTCGCTCACGCGTTGCCTCTATATCGCTTCCAGCTATCTCTAGCTTCCAACTCTCGCTTCACCTTCGCTTTCAACTAGCTTACTCGCTCTCTCCACTACTCTCATTCATAAGACCCGCTGATATTAGGTGGTTTCAAACCATACATATCATGGATTCCGATCGGGCTACTTTGCTTGAGAGCAATGCCGCTCCGGCTATGACTCTCGACGAAATGGATGACTTTCATTCTTCTGATTATCTCCATTTTGTCGATGACGCCGATCTCAGCATGGCGAATCTCCTGACTCGCTATAACAATGACGAGTTCTCCGATTATGTCACCTTCGATGATGCTATAAATCAGTATCAAACTGTAGATTCCTCGGCGCTGGATCTTTCTCGGAATGGGGTCTCTTCAACCTCTCAATGGCAGAACTATGCGACGGACTCTGCAACTCCTGATCTTTCTGACGTGCCTCATCTGTCCCCCTCTTCAATGAGTGATGAAAATGATGGACTTCGAAATCCCGCAAATGATCCGTTCCTCGGCGTCTCATCGCCTATGCCCTCTCGACCTGTCACACCCTTTGCACGAGGCACTTCTCAACCGCAAGGACCAACGGTGCAGGCATCCCGGCCACCAAAGGACTCCGCACTGCCGACCAACGCCAACCAAGATGCAGTTCGCGAGCAACAGGCCTTGATGCCTCCTCCTTCACGCCCACCAAAGCGCGTGCACAAGCATCGCCATCATCGCCA
The DNA here is from genome assembly GCA_026745395.1 of Tympanopsis confertula. Lineage (NCBI taxonomy): Eukaryota > Fungi > Ascomycota > Sordariomycetes > Coronophorales > Scortechiniaceae > Tympanopsis > Tympanopsis confertula. Next base: position 1,363,330 of record JAOYNU010000008.1, on the reverse strand, counting down.
TGATCGTCACGATCGCCAGAATCAGCCGGCTACGCAACGCCAAAACTCTTCTGTTCAGGCATTGCCCCCTAATCAATTGGCGCAAGCCCAGCTTCCGCAGGAACAACGGGCCCAACCCGAACAGGCGCAACAGATTCAATTCCCAAAGACACAACCGGTCCAACCCCAACACGCGCCACAGCGTCAATTCCCACAGAGACAGCCGAGTCAATTCCCAGAGGCACATCCGGGTCGACTTCCACAGACACAACCGGTCCAACCTCAACAGGCGCAACAGGGTCAATTCCCAGAGACACAGCGGCGTCACCACCACCCAGAGACACAACGGCATCAGCATCACCGTTCCCAAATGCAGAGCCAAGTGACCCCAGGAAATCAACAAGCAATTCCACAAAGTCAATTCTCACCGCAAATGTTTTCAACCCAAATGAATCCCAGCTCAATGCCACAAGGCCAAATGCAAAACAGGAGAGTGCAGACAGTTGATATCGCTATGCGTGCCATCCCAAACCCATCAGGCGGATACCAGCTTGTCCCTGCCTCCTTGACGTCCGCTGAATTCCAGATGTTGCAACAAAACCAATCGGTCCCCCGGGTGTGTGTGCAAGTTGATCAGCCATTTCAACAACAATTGATGCAGGGTAACGTCCCATTGACTATGGGTTCCATGCAATTCGGGTCGATGGCCCCTGGATATATGTACCAACAAATGCCTCAATCGTCAATGCATTCTCAACCGCAGACTTCATGGAATATGCCACAGCCACAGCTTAGACAACCCACTGGGCCGGCAAACCCTGCACATATGGCACAGTATCAACATACTTTTGCAGTCAACCCCCAGAAGAAGCAACCCAGGCTTACGAATTCTTCCATCCGAAACAATCCTGGGAGATCTTATGAGTGGATCAATACCACCCCCGAGACCTATGCCGCCAATCCCGCGAACCACGCCCGTTGGGGTGTTGATGAATAGAGCCATCGACGCTACCTGAATGGATCTAGAACTCACCGAGGCTCTCAGTCTCTCCCCCCTGAGCACTAGATGAAACAAGACTGAACAAATTTCCTTTCTCTTTGGTTTCCTTTCTGTTAATTATCTTTATTTGCTCCTATGACAAGATGTCTTGAATATGCCCAGCCGTGTGGCTGTTTTCTTTCCTTGGTGTGATTACTATGCTTATTATCTCCTTTCCCTTGCTTGATCGGATGCGTGAGACCTGGCCCTGTACTTGAGATACCTTTTCCTTTTCACCTTTCCTCTTCGGTCTTTGCTATTGAGAACGTGATCTTGATCGAGAGTTTTGTTTCTTCCAAAGTGTTACCCCTACGCGCGAGATCGACGATTGGCTATTGCCACGTTCAGAATGTATACAATGATTCAATGGAGACTCAGATAAACAATATCCGCAATGTGCACAAACTAAATCTATGTGTAGTCTCTTCAATACTCTACCCAGAACAGACTAAAGTATCAGAGTAGTAGGAGGCATGAGAATACTACAAATTAATGCTGCACATCATAGCAAAACCACGCATTCCAAGGTTCCTAAGTTGAGTCGACTATGTTCATAATAACCAAGGATACAATGCGATCATTGAATCATCCTGAAAACCCGAGACCCAAACCTTTGACGCCGTCCAATCCTCAGAGAAGCTAACCTGAAACTCCACCGCTATGCGCCAACCACCTGAAACGTATGTCGTGACTCGTATCCCTCGACGGGGCTAATTTCTACTCTTTCATCTGCGGGTATCATATGGTGCTGTAGATCCCAGCCGGCCCGACGGCTGAGTTCTGACACAACTACGTCGCAATCGCCCAGAAGATCAATATCAAAATCGGTGTGCGATACCGGCTGAATAAGGGTTAGCTGGGTAATGTGAATGTTAGAGAAGGGATCATCAACATACAGTGCGCGAGATATAGATCTGAGGAATATCACGAGGTAGAATCCCCGGCACTTCTGCGACGGGGGCTACCTTGAGTGATGTTCCGATGACGATGACTAGATCTGCCAGTTCTCTATCATGGTGAATCAAGCGTCGACCGAACTCATCTGGAAGGTCCTCGCCAAAGAAAGTTATGTCGGGCTATGGAATTTGTTAGTATGAGACAGGTGCAATGTCGATCAAGCCATATTATACCTTCATCACGCCAGGAGTTGGGATCTCATAGTCATCTTCCGACGAACTATCTTCAAACTCCTTACGATCTTTCTGTTGGCCATTCGAGCTACGCTTGCGCTTGAGACCTTGCGGCTTCAGAGCATCTTTCGCAATCGTCTCGCGACAGACGTTGCACTCTGGGATTTTCCCCTCTTTGATCTCAGCAAAGATCGCATCGCCTGGGACCTTATGATGGCATTGGACACATGTAGCAGTTGCGAAGGAACCATGGCATTGGACCATGTTTTCCGGCAGGACACCTGCATTTGCTTCAATGTTGTCAATGTTCTGGGTGTAGTTGGTCAGAAGCTTTCCCTTATCTTGGAGAAGCTTTATGAAACCATGCGTAGGTGAGTATTTCTTCTCCGTTGGAAGGATATCTTTCGCAATCGAGAAAAAAATATTGGGGTCTTCCCGGAAGACTTGGATGTCGAACACCTCTTGTGGATCGCTTAAGCCCAAGTGCTCCAATTTGGAATAGAGACCAGTATCCTTTGAACGAAAGTCAGGGATTCCGAGGCTAGTTGAAATCTGACAGCAGTCATGTTAGTCATTGTTCTTCATTGAAGATACTTTTTATAGATATACATACACCCGCACCAGTCAACACGATGATGTTCTGAGACTCGCGGAGTAGTCGCACCGCATCATCGATACTATTGTACTGGGGAAGCTTGGGCCGCCTGGAGAACTCCCGCGAAATCGCGATTGCAAGAAGCGGATGGTACGCCTCGTCTGGTGCGCCCTCTAAGAATGTAGGTGGCAGTATACCGAAGGCCGTACACAGTTTCTTTGCAGTCACGGTCTCGCGAACGATAGTCTCCTGGACAAACGCGGCCTTCCCAAGCGCATGCAGGCGCTTCCTGAACGCGAGGGCCTCCTCCAGCGTACAGGCGTCGGGGACTATAATATCGCATAAAGAAGTTAGCAGGGATCTCAAGTGGCGGGCCGATAACGGGGCCACATGGGGCTGGGGAGATCTGAGATGGAGAGCACGAGCGCACATACCAAGTCGATCGCGCAGCTGCTCGTCGCGCAGCAGCTTGATGGGGTCGCCGTCGTGAGAGAGGGCATCTAAGCCCTCTGAATCATCGCTGTCGGTCTCATACTCGGACGACGCCTCCTCCAGGGCGAGCATCTCGGTATTAACCGGCTCCGCGGCGTCCACGGCGTCCACGTCGACCATGGGGGTCTTGACAGGATTATCCCCGCTTGGCGCTGGTACCACGTCCATCCTGCAGGAGTTCTGGCAGCCTCGACGATTGAACCTGTAGAGAGGCCAAATCTCGGCTTCTGCTTGCTCGGATAAATCTGCTTCCGGGGGCCGAGGCGGTTCGTGTGGCGATGATGATTAAGAGGGCGAATGACGATGGTGAGAGGACGAGGGGGTACAGTGTTGCACTTTTCATGCGCTGAGGTGAGAGTGCTTAGTACTTACTTTGAGCTCCTCTTCAAAGCTGAGGTCATCGTTCACAGTTTCTATTTGAGGTATCAAAACAAAGAGACAAAACAACAATTTCCACATGTACGCATTTCAGGTCGTCACAGCTCTAGTTCTCTATGAATCCGCCATTTCGTGGTCATCGTCTGACTCTACATCGATTTCCTCGTTATCCCATTCTTCAGCCTCCTTCTCTGCTTCGTCATCGTCCATATCTTCCCCAATTTCTTGGTTCATGGCCTGCACAAGTTCCAAGGCGTGATCCCGGAGACGATCGTCCTCGTATTGGAGCACTTCGTATAGCGACAAGCTCGATTTAAGCCACTCACGACTGGCTACCAGAGATGCATGTCGGGGTGTGTTCTTAGGGTCGTCCTCCAGCACGTCTTTGGGAGCTTGTTGCTTCTCAGCCAAAAGATATAAGCACCAACCGCCGAGGTACCAGGCTTCCACACTTTGGTCGTCCTCAAGAATGAGTCGTTCGAGAACCTCGATCGCCTCGAATTCAAGCGTCACTTCCATCAGAAGTCGCGCAAGACTAATTCGTACAGCGAAATCAGGAACCTTCGGGTCCTCTGGTGCCAAGTCCTTCCACAAACTAATGCTCTTCTTTAATGCTTCTTGAGCTTCCTCGGTTCGTAGTTGTGAAATTCGAATAGACGCAAGTGTCTGCAAAACCTCAGGCGCTTCGGGTGTAGCTGTTACGGCTTCTGTGATAAGGGCGTCGCATCGAGCCTCGGCATCTTCCTCCCAGCTAAGCATATTGTTAGTATGAAGCTCGATATTGCAAATCATGGAATAATAAACTCACGAAAGATCGGTCATATAGATCTCTGCAACAGCACACAATGCATTGGCCAATTTGACCTTTTTCTCCTCCGCTTTTTCAAGATCCTCCGGGCTGGTTCTCCCTTCGAAAGACTGCAGGACCTGTCGCAATGTAGAAACACCCTTCTCAAACCATTGCACACTGTCCACACCACCTTGATCACTCAATTGAGCGAGCCACATGAACTTCTCAGCACCTCCACCTTCCGATTCTGGTATTGAGCCATTGGAATCAATGTCGACGGCACGGAGGAAATATTCTCTGGCAGTGTCGATTTCGCCCAGTTCAACATTAATTTCACCCAAAAGGTTCAATGCGGGGAGCTGTGCAGCTCCTTCTGGTGATGCCTCCAGCGCCTGCTGTGCGTTCGCTAGGGCATCTTCGATGTTGCCAGTCTGAAGGAGGATTGTCGCTTGGTCAAGGAGTAAAGAGGGTTCTTGTGCCATTTTCTGTTTCGAGATCGAGCCACCGGGGCCGAGGACGGATTTCGAGGGTTTGGAGGATTTCTTCTTCTGTGGCCTAGGCTTTCCCATGGCAGGTCCAGTAATTATCGAATATAACAGATGCAGTAGACGCGACCTGTAGCAGACTCGCGAAAATTGAATATGTGCAGAGAAGCGGGGACAAATGCGGAATTAATTCGAAAAAAGTTGAAGCTTCCAAAAATTTGAGGCTGTTTGATGGGTTTGCAATGCGGGACCGCAATCACTGCGCCCGCTTCGGCTCAAAGACGCCATGCGACCTTCGACAAGGATATAAACTTTTTGTACAGTCTTTACTGGCTTATATCCCTGAAGCGAGGGGTTCATACTCATAAGCATCCAGCCGCAGGTCTTTCATCCCGTCACGGCCCCTCGAATCCAACAAATTACCCCTCCAAGACCGCACGCGGATCATACACCATGGGTCGTGAAGATCAAGTCGAAGAGCGCGAGGTGCTGGACTCAATCTTTCCAGAAGAGATCACAGGTAAGAAACTTGCTCACTTTAATTCTAGCTTCTTGGCGCAAATCACTGACATTCCGGCTATATAGACACATCCGAAACCTCATATAAGATATCGATTTCGCTCGAGACGCCAGACAATGACGAAGAGGAAGAACAGCCATTCATAATCCTGGAGGTTTCATACCCAGAAGAATATCCAGATGTCGCCCCCGAGCTCAATATCAGCGCCCCGCCAAACGCACCTAAGAGCCCACGCTTAGATATTCAAGAAGACCGCGATCACCTCCTCCAATCATTAGAGCCCACAATCGAAGAAAACATGGGCATGGCAATGGTTTTCACACTCGTGAGCGCGCTGAAGGAGAGCGCAGAAAACCTCATGGTCGAGCGTGCAAACATGGTGCAGGCCGAAAAAGACAAGGTCGCGGCTAAGGCAGAGGAAGAAGAAAATGCCAAATTCCGGGGCACAGTCGTGACGCGCGAGTCATTCACAGCGTGGATGGCCGGTTTCCAAAAGGAGATCCAGGACGAGGAGCTGCGGTTGAAAGAAGAGAAGGAGGCCGAGGACAAGAAGAAGAGATCCAACAAGGAGGAAAAGAAACTCACTGGCCGCCAACTATGGGAGAGAGGATTGGCTGGCAAGGGCGATTATGATGAAGAGGGCGAGGATGCTCTACCGGCTGTTGAAAAGCTCAAGGTAGCCGCCTAAGAATATGCATACTTATGTTGATACGAGGTTCCAAGGTTCTGCTTCATGGAAATAGTCATTTTGCTATTAGAGCGCATGCGAGTCTGTTGGACGCTGCCAAATGCATTCAAAAGTTTGTTAGCTATTTGTGATGATATAATAATGTACATGAAAAATATACAAGGCTTCATTATAATGCGTGCCCTTTGGTGCGGTGTTATTTGGCAATCTCTGCTGAAGCGCATCGTGCACTTCCAATGTCGAGTTTGATCGAAGCAGGATGGTTGTCAAGGTATTATAATAAGGGAATCCATTCAAGGCCCCGTATCATTCAAATATGGAGTAGAGTGTCTGAGTATTTGCATTCTCATTGAGAAGATTGGAGAGGCGACGGCGTGATCCATTGATCATTGGTCGCTTAGGGAGGCAGATGTCATCAGATAAAGGAGTGCTGAGATGCCGGTCTGGGGGCGCGAAGATTGTTTCAAGTAGCTCTTCCAATGCGCCTGGTCATCGAATTGCATTGCTGACGCAGAATGGCTCTGAAAGAAGCTATCAAGTCTTTTCAGATCGACTCTCGCTTTCAACCTTTCTTTGCTCCTCTTCCTTCGCTGCCAGTTCGCGCTCTTTGAGCACAATTTCCCACATTTTCTCAGCTGTATCGCGTCTTTTATTATCCCATGTTCGCACATAGGAATTGACTTCATGAATTGAATTTTGAATGGCGGTTGTCCATGCTGGCGAGGGCGATCGTTCAGGCACCGTCAACTTATCCCAAGCATCTTCATCCTGAGCGAACAGAATTTCTCTCTCTAATCGAGTTCGTATCTCGATTTTGCGCCATCTTTTTGCGAGCAGATTCCGAATGACGCCACTGACATTCCTAGGCTGTGGTTTTTTGATCAGCAGAAAAGGCACCCCGCGAGCATTGACAAGGACTGGGACTCTTCGTTTCCCGCTGACTTGTGGCCGTGGACGCTCGAGTATTGATGTTGCATTTGGGTGCCGTCGCTGGGTGTCCACCTGAGCTTGGATATTCTTCTGTTTTCGAAGCAGCTTCGGCGAGAGAGGTTTTGGAGGGTTGAGTTTCTGGAACTCTCGTAAGGTCGCAGAATTTTCGTTCTTAATAGCTTGGGCTTGAGATAGGATCGTTGTGACTTGGTTCACATGTTGGTTGCTTCCTTTCGACGCCGATTCGAGTAGGTCAAGGGCCTATCGCATGATCGAATTAGAAGACGCGCATTGAACATATGCTTTTTAAGCAATACCTGATAGCCAGCTTTCAGGGCATTTGCTACCTGAGTCGGGCTCTGTAGATTTTTATATCTTGAGAACCGTTGTTTGACGAGGGATTTTGTTTTGGAAGTCCAAGGTGAATCGTTGTTCGTTATCGGGGAACATCGTCGCAGCAGCGCGCGATACAGCGCCAAACCTAGTACCATTCGCGTTAGCTAGGAACCAAGCTTCCACAGAGACCGTGACCAATCCACTTACATGCAAAACGATGCGCCCCTGACTTTTGAGGAATAGCCGACAGAGGCATCGTATTCGCAAGAAAAGCGCTGGGCTTCGTTCGAAAAAGCGAAGCTCCGACGCCTACGATAAGTTATCAGCACGTGACCATGCCAATGTATAAACCGTGCACGAATATTCTCATGGTTTATGGTAAGATGTGAATGGTAAAGGGGATGAGCTTCGATGATCGAAAAAGTTATAGTTCATTTTCATACAGTTATACAGAAAAGTTATCTAGATCGCAAAGGAGGCCCGCATCAAGCGAACTGTTCTTCACTAGACTTATCCAAAGTTGTTTGAAGTGCATCAAGAGATACATTTCCAATGACAGAAAGGCATTGCTACTTGGATTCATGAGATAGAAATACCTCTCTTAGAAATGCCCAATGCCTTCCATTACTTTCCCAAGAGCTTGGAGTACCTGCCCGTCGTCATTTTCCTTGCCTGCAACCTGAATCGCCTTGACCGTGAGTGGATACACCCATACTAAATGCTTGCGATGATGAGATAACGGCTCATCGGAGCTTGTTGCCATGGAAGCGTTCTTGATGATAGGAGGGGCCGGCATGGCTGATGGGTCGCTCTTCAGGTCGACCATCTGGTTAAGAAGACGAAGCAATGACTTGCGTGCCAAAGTTGGCTGAGGCATCAAGCCACGAAGAGGTTGATCGGCAATGAACCTCTTCAGTGATATTGAGCAGCGGAGTAAGAGGTAGGGAGAAACAGAACGTGCGAGAGTGGCCCACTGCGCGGAAGAGGAGGCATCCAGACTCGCGCTAGCTGCAAGCTCGAAGAATGTGTCGACAATTGTGGACGCCATGCTTGGGCGAAGAGTTGGAGGCGGGTCAAAAGTACGGCCGGGTCTGATTTTGTAGAAGTCGTGCAAAGGGTCTTTCTCTATCGGGGTACTTGGCAGATCAAGTCTCTGAAGAGGGTAGATGAAAGATGAGTGGAACAATGCACAGGCAAAATCGCGACAAATCGAGGTCGGAATAGTGGAAGCGCCAAGTGATGGAAGTATCAGTGTTTTTAAGCGATTGAAGGCCGCAATATCGAAGGCTTCGTCGACCAGGATGCGAACATTGGACAATTGCTGCATTTGGAAGCCACGGGCAGAGACGATACTATGCGTTTCGTCAACAACACATTGCCAAAATCGTGCAATCTCCGACTCGTTGGCCTTGTTGTACTTTTGCTCGACAAAAGGAACTGATGCCTGTAACACGTCCAGCGAGGCAGTCGTAGACTTTTGCCAGAGATACGGCTCCCTGTCCTTTCCGCGCCACGTATATTTTTGTGCGATGGACTCAGCGAGACGGCTAAGCACTGTTGTGAGTGTACCATCGGTAAAGATATCTTGCTTAATCCCAACTTCGGTGATGTACCAGCTGAGAATGTCAGTGGCGCTTTTTGAGAAGGCAACGAAAGCTGGCTTTCTGGAGTCATCCCCCACGTTCCACTTCGATAGAGCCGAGACAGATAAGTCTCCAAGACACAAAATAATAGCAGCCTGTGACTCTACTTTTTCAAGGCAGATATCCTTCAGACAATCGACAACCAAAGCTTGAACCGCTGAAGGACGATCGATATCCGGGGAATAGGGAGGGCACACCGAATTCCAAATTAGAAGGCGGAAATGATGGAGAACTTTTTCGATCTGCTCCGCTGCAAGGTGATCTTTGTAGAGACGGTATACCTGCTGAAACGATTGGATATAGGCTAATGAAGCATCTTGATTCGGCTTTTCAATATCGATCTTCGACTCGATTGCCGTAGGGTGACCATTTGCCCATAGCTCCCAAGCACATTCGCGTGCAGTCTTGCTGAAATCAGTGGAATCTTGTACTCGGATGAGGATAGCGGACAAGCTCGAAAAGGTGGCATCGGTGATTTCTAGCAGATGCAACCCTACAAAGCTTTGCAAATATTTGAGAAGTCGAGCCCAAGACTTGTCAAATGCTTCATCACTGACAATAGTATGGAAGAAAGTAGTAATCAGACTGGACACGCCCTTGATTGTAACAACAGCGGTCTCAATCCACGCCTTGAGATCACTTGTAGTCTTGACAGATTTTTGAACAGCGGCCTCGACCTTTTCTACCATCAGGAACAAGACACGGTTTAAACAAAGTCGCCACGCCTTGGGAGAAAGTTGTTGCCCGTAAGCATCGAAAATTCTCAATAAGGTTTGGATGGCGCTGTTTCTGACTTCAGACCGAGAGTCTGTTGCGATATCTGCATTTCGGAGAAGTAGCAACAGCCAGAGAGAGTTTCTTGAAACCGATATGTCCTCATCGCAAGCAAGCTCACTCAGATGCTCTTCGCTAACAGAGGCGTCGACGGTATCCTCGAGTGAGAACTTGTCAATTTGTCCTTGAAGAAAATCCGAGACAGTCCAAAAGAATGAAGTTGTCGTGAGTGATATGTTGAAATCCTGAATCTGAGAAGCGAAGCTTGAAAATGAGTTTACAAGACTCAAAAGACAGGGCGCCGGAAGCAAAGATAGGAAATCCGAAGTCACGAGATGTAATGACTTGTATGCTGCATGCACCAGCCGTGGCCCTGCGGGAAGCCCAGAGGCTCTGCGTTCGGATGGCGTTGCAAGCTTTTCCCCTGATTCAGCCTTGGCAATACCAGGGAACACCCCGGATATCAGATCGAAGGAGAGAGTCCAGCCGTCCTTGAAAGTTTCTGCGTACTGTTCGAGGATATTCTGGAGGCATTCCAAGCTTTGCTCATGAATCTCAATTACAGTGATCGGGAGGGAGGCGGACGAAACCTGATCCGAGTAGATGGAAGTCACTTGGTCCTTGAGGGCTTGTAAATTCCTCGTTTGAACTTTGTTTTGCATCTCTTCGGTATCACCATCTCTAGGTCTCATTGTTAAGAAAACCAAAGAGTTCAGAATACTGCTGGCTTGCAGCCTAAGATTTGGGCTGATTGTGACATTTGCCGATACTCTGATCAGACTTTGGGTCAACAGTTGCCAAGCCTCGATCTCTGCGTCTTCCAAGGAAGAAAGTCTAGTGAGGTTTGCCTTTGCGAGCTCGCTGGCCTTTTCGAGGACAAACTTGAGCTCTTCATCTTGCATCCTTGATCTGCCCACGGTATTTGAAACGCTTCTGGCGTTTTGATGCAAGCGACCAGGTCGTCGAGATGACTGAGGTGAGCTCGGCGTCTCAGATAATTTCTCTTCCAGAACCTTTGGTTCCTTTTCCGGCTCGGTGAAGGACGTTAAGCTCAGTAAAGCAAGTAATATACCCTTAAAGCAGTCATTGGGATAATCACTTGTGCTTTCAAACATCTTGCTCGAAGCTGACTGCACTGCAATGACTTCGGCACCAAGATTAGCCATAGGAACATCATTCCCGTATGAACCTGGTGTGTCTGCGGATGCGGTGGCTGATTTAATGATTGAACTAGAGGACACTCCAATCACTAATCCAGTGTACTGCAAAGTTTCGAGTAAAATAGACCAGGCCGGCTGGTCTAGAATAGGGCCCAGGGCGATTCCCAGGTTTATCAGAGCCCGCAGACAAAGGAGGTTCCTTGTACTGAGTGTGACGTTGGGCACATCTGCAGTTGTGTTGGCACTTTCTGCGGGCAATGAAATAGTGCGCGGCACATCGGAGCTTTTGCGTTTCTTTTGCGGGGTCTCGACACCCTGGGAATTGTTGTTTGAGCTAGACGAGTTTGGTGCTTTCAAGTTGCCAGTATTTGTTGGCATGGCCGCCTTTCCAAGCGTGGTCAGAAACGCATCACGGGGCACAGATAGTCTAAGAAGACCCGCTGTGTGTGCAAGCTTCTGGAACGACCGCACCAGATGATGATAGAACTCATCATCAAGTGAAGCATGGAGGAAAGTCGAACATGTCGCAAGAACTGCATGCCAAGAATTCTCAATAATTCCAGCACATGTCTTGATGGCAGAATACTGAATGTGGGAGGTCAATTCAAGGGGATTGATTGGAAGTGATGAGCTCGCTGCCGAGGGTATGGCGTGTGATCGGATAGCATCAAGATCCTGAGAAGAACGAGCAGAGTCAGGACCCTGTTCAGCGTTTGCCATACGATTCTTGCGCTTCTGTTTCATATCTGGCACTGTGAGAGGGAGGATGAACTTTGCCAGCCCTTCAGCAAAGCTTCCTATGCAGTTTAGAACGAGACTGTAGACGTATGTCTCTGGAGGTAGCGGTGGCTCTGCCTTGTCTAAGAGCTCAATATATGGCGTTCGAACAACACTCCACTGGCTGTGAATGCCTGGTACCTTGATCTCAGAAGGTGGAACAGATGATCCAATCACACCAACCACTCCACCTGCCTCGAGCGCAATTTGTTCATCAGTCAAAGTCCGCGAGTGCTCAGCCCGAGTTGGGATGGTCGACTGGTTGCTAACACCAATCAAAGAAGGCTTCTCAGAAGCTAATTTGACCAATGTACCCATGTAGTCCCTGAGAATGTTCTTGCGACCATCCTCTGCATCATACAACGAATAAATCTGCCGGACAACACCTGGCTCAGCAAACAGACCCCGGAATAACTCCATACACAAGACTCGCTTCCAAGGTGCTGTTCCATCCGGTTCAAGAAGGTGAGTCAAAAGGCCGAGCACCATCTCACACTCCGTAGTCAAAAGCGACATATGTCGTTTTAGGAGTAGGAGCAAGATCCTTGCAACTCGGACGCTTTGGGCGAAAGGGGTCCTCTCCGATAGGCATCGTATCGATAAGGGTATCAACCGAGTTCGTAGCACCTGCGACAACTCAGGATGAACGACAAAGAGACGACCGCCGTTCATTATAATATTCTCTATAAGCTCCAGAGCAAATGGGCGAGATAAAGTCCTTGTAGAGAGGAACTGAAGCTGTTCCCCATCGACAAGGCGGCATAAATCGTCGAGGACCTTCAACGAAAGTTAGTTTTAAATTCAGGTATATGAAGAATAGCCATACTTTCAGAGCATCGAAGGCGAATTGGCCCACTTCTACAAATTGGCCATCGACCTTGACAGTGCTCGTAGACTTGGCATCATTGGGCAGCTCTGGAAGCGACTTAGCTTATGTCTCATGATTATGCGAGAGATTTACTCACTGTCTTCACTCGAGACTCTGTCAAAAGTTGAAACTATGAGCTGTTGCAGCGTAGCCGTCGCTGTGCTGCTGACTGCGATAGTTTTGCTCGCCTGCAAAGTCGCGCAAATCTCCAAAGTGTTTGCGAGGAGAGCACCGCTCAGTTCATCAGAATAAAACTGTAGGAGTGAAGGTAAAGATTGCAAGATCTTTAACTGAATATCAAGGCCTACAGGGAATTAGTATGTGATCATGATGGAGCTAGTTAACGAGCAAGGAATCTTACTCAAGCTTGTTGTTTCCCGAAGGCCAGCGAGGACATCCTTGAGGCGATGAGAAGGAAGTGCCCTAGAGGCAATGAGCCTTTGCAAGCATATAACACCTATTCCGGCGAGCTTTGCATGACGAGTATGACATGCGATGGTGAATGGCTCCACAAATGTTGGTTTTCGGACAAGGTCTGATCACGTTAGTGCAAATGTTTCAACATACGGCACATTACATACCTGCTGCGATCTGTGCCTCAGACGTTGAAGGAAGTGCCTTCAGCTCATTCAATGACTGCTCCGCGGCCTATAATTCTGTCAGTATTCTCAGTCTACCAGGACCGTCTCAGGAATCAACTAACATGTCGCAAGTCAGAGTTCTTGCGGCCAGACTCTCGGATGAGATTGGCAAGCTCTGTCTGCAGAAACTGAGATGACATATTTTGGACCTATAGCTGCATTAAAGCATGGCCAACGTCAATGTATCTCCAATTGCAGGTCCCCGTAAAGAAGGGACCGGGAGCTTCCAGAGCTCTTGTCTTCCAAGGATTTGCGATATAAGCCACGAAACAGATGGAGCCGTATGAGATTAGCTCACAGACTTCATTTGACGCAACCTGAGTTGGTATCTCAAGGCTAAATCCTGGGTAAGGAGTGATGCTTGTCAACAAAACCCCCGTGGCATCTCTAAGCGCCAAGAGCGCAGATAAGCCCTTATCGCACGTGATCGTATTCCCCGGGCGGCTGCCGCCTCAATGAGGTGCCCCTCCATTCGTCACAATCCCACTTCTCTCAATCAACGTCAAATCTAGTCAACCTCTATCGGCTTTACTCCGATCGCTTCGCAAAATGACAGCTAAGGTCCCCCGAAACTTCAGATTGCTCGAAGAGCTCGAGAAGGGAGAGAAAGGTCTCGGCGCAGGTACGGCTCTTTCTCATGCCAATCTACAAGCTGAGTAAATGCTAACTTTTAAATGCTTAATAGAGTCCTGCTCCTACGGTCTCGCTGATGGCGAGGATCTTATGATGAGCAACTGGAATGGCACTATCCTCGGCCCTCCCCACGTCCGTTATTCCTCCTATGTACGACTTGTACATCGCTGATACCTAATAGAGCGTCCACGAGAACCGGATATACAGCGTTAACATTCACTGCGGACCTGACTACCCTGACAACCCTCCCACTATCCAATTTATTTCACGAGTCAACATCCCCTGTGTCGACCAGCAGTCAGGAAAGGTACAAAAGCATTCGTCCATTCTTTGAAGAAAAACGGCTCAAACGAATCGTCTCTAGGTTGATCCCAGCAAACTGCCCTGCCTCGCTCAATGGAAGCGTGACTACACCATGGAGACTGTTCTGATCGAGCTTCGCCGGTGAGTCCCTTATCAACAGACTGAAGGTACAACTAGAACCGCATCTAACAACCATATTTAAGATACATGGCCCTTCCTCAGCACAAGAAGCTGCCTCAGCCCGCCGAAGGCTCATCGTTCTAAGAAAAATAAAAATAAACCCGGCATTTCCCCACAGAGTCCTTATGAGCCCGGCATTCTGTGGACGGTTTTCTGTCTCCTCTTGTTTTACTCTTGCTACGATCTCCTAGAGCATGTACAGTTGTTTTTCTTGCATATCAGCATGGCGCGGTTTCTTTTGAAGCCCATTTTATCCCTTTCTTCAGGTGCATTGATGTCTTAGTCCTGTCAAGATCCGAAAGTGTTGGTCTCTTTATTCCACATTGGGTTTGGCTGCTTCCGTTCATACTAGTCCAATTGTTGTATTCTGAGCAACATGCCAATTCTCTTTGGGATAAGTAGTCTGCAAGGTAGTATATTTTATAAGTGGGTCTGCTTTGTCTGCTAAACGACTGAGAAACCTGGGATGTAGAGATTCATTGATTCATTGTATTGGTTTATGCTAGAACGAAAACGGTAAACTACAGTTGTATAGTGACATGGCTGGCTGGAGAAGTAGGCGTTTGCGAATTTTCTGTGCATAGAACTGTATGATGGGTATTAAATGAAGCAAGCAATTTAGAAAACGAAACCACTGGCCCTTTCTTCTCTGGCTGCATATACGTTCATTTGGAGAAGTTTATGCTGCTGCAGGTTCGGGAGCAGGCGGGTTCGCTGGTGGTGCTGGCTGATGATGGGTTGTTACTTCGCGCCCTGGGCCAGCAGTCGCGGACCCTGGTGGTAGAGCCTGCTGATTTTGGGCGAGGAGAACCTGTTGTTGGATTTGTTGCTGCTGGGCGATCTGCGGTGTGGCAGCGATCTCGGGCGCCTGTCGGTACAGCAAGATTTCGGACTGCTTAAAATAACGTCGAGCGTCTGCGTGATATACGTCAGTAATAAGGTCTCAAATAAAACTTGTTTAGCATCGCATGCTACGCTAATCCGTGGAGAACAGCCGAAGCCCCCAGTTCGGTTTAGTGTGGGGGTGAACGGTTGAAATCGAACGGGCCGAGTCATTTTGTTTCAAAAGCCGACCGGCTAAACCCAACCGGCAGATCATGCACGACATGCACATTGAGGATGCCGACCACGATATTATGGCAGAGTCAAGGACACGCAATGGGAGAGGGATATCCCGATGACCTGAAGTCGGGGATACCATGTACTCCCATGGTATGCGGCTTGAGCCTCTTGACGAAGACATGATTGGGAACACAGTGCGAAATGATCACAAGCATTCAAAAAATGCCAAATATAGCTCCGCCTCATGGAACATTGTGCGCGCGGGTCGGGCCGGGGTTTGGAAAAGGTGTGGAGGAATTTGACCACTAACCTTCATCAATCAGCACCAGGCTGAGGTAGTATCTTGTCGAATACTTCTTGTTAACGTCACGGAAGGTCGGGGTTAAGTCGAATCCACCGAGGAAGAGACGGATAGGAATGGTTTCGCCTGTTGAGAGATCAATATACTGAGCGTCTTGCTTGCATGTACGAGCCTCAAACGACCAAGCATCGCGGAAGAAACTTAAGCTTGGTATTGAGAAAACTCGTTTCCAGTGACTTACCTCGAGAGGGCGAGCCATCCATGATCTAGAGCAATGTTAGACACTCGTCGCCGCCGGCTGATGCAGTCACAGGCTCAGCAGGAGAAGGTACATACCTCGAACCGAACCAATGTCTCACTCTCGTTGTATTGATTGGGAGGAGACCCGGTTGTTTCCCGTCTTATGATAGACAATTCCATATGTTTGATCTTCAATCGCACGAGCAAGAAATAGATACGACCAACTATAACGTCCTTGAGGTGGTACTTGGACTTGGAGTATTCGAACTCAATGTGTAGACAGTCTTCAATACCGACATCCATCTTGATTGCTGCGTTTGCATCCGGTGGCATGCGGTAGGAGTATACCCAAAGGTCCTTCTCGCGAACGACGTCGGCCATGCGCCGCGAGACAGTCACCCGCACGAAGTAGCGCAGCTTAACATTGATTCCATTGTATGATTCGTACTGTTTCTCGACATTCTTGAAGTGGAACGGAAAAGTTTGAGGGTGCAGTAGCTCGCCGGGCGCGGCGAGTTCTTGGACGAGCGACAGAAATTCGTAGTGGTTGCCTCGATCGTAGAACATCTCTGGAGCCTGGTAAGCTCTGGGCCTACTTGGGCGGCGACGGGTTCTCGGGAGAAGGCCCCAAGGAGAACGAATGTCAGACGTACCAATTGTGCCAATAAACTGCACCTTAATTCCTGTGTGCTCCAATCGCTTGCCATCCTTTGGCCTGATCGTTACGGCGCCCTTGACGGACTCACCGTCCATGTACAAGGGGACGCGCTCTCGCCGTCCCTTGTCGAGCTTGACATCGACCGTCTGGCGATCATCGAGATCATCAAGAACAACGTCGATATCGACGGGGGTGGAAAAGAAGAGGGACGCCATGGTGTGGGGGATAGAGATGCGGCGTTGGAGCTCACGCGGAGATACCGAACGTGGCCTTCATGATTACGTAATAATATGCCAACGGCCAATGTAGGTGCCTCAGGACAGTAAAGAAGGAAGAACAAGCGGCCAACATTGTGATTTCGGCCTAGATAGAGAAGAGAGGCTATTTGCTTTCTCATTAGTGTGAAAGTGTCAATACTGTAAGGCGTTTGCGATTGATATGCAACGAGAGCACGACCATACTCGGGAAGCACACCCTGCAGCACCACGCTTTGGCCACTTCTTCAGCAAGAAGTGACGAAAGTTGTCAAGGTCAGGCCCCTCATCCTTGTAATCCTCGCATGTTGGAATAATCACCAGGAAGCGGGATGCAAGTCAATTATCATATCAAACTTTGCTGCCTATATCCCTAGCTCTTGAGTCGATGCTTTGTTGGCGAGGGTTTGAAGTATAAGTTAGCTAGCCGAGGACCTCGAATGGGCATTCTATGGCCATGACAAGTATGCAAACGCAATATTATTTGGATATGTAGCTTTTTGCTTCAGGAGTCTTTTTTTTTTGGAATATTGTGCGTGATGACTTTGAGCACGTCAGCAGTCTCACCTTATCAAACAATGTCAAGGGTTTGAATACTCATGGATATACATGGCCCAAGTATACCCCATGTGTCGGCACTTAGGAACTTATTTGATAGGCGTAACCTACTGCAGATATTACTTATTTTCCAGGCTACTGTTCCCATTGGCACGCGGACCACGAATCCTCTTTGTACTATATCACGGTCCACTTTCATATTGATCTGAGAGCCCGGATTCTACTTCCCGAGATCCTGCCAGCATGTATTTATTGATTACTGGCTTGTATTTCTGACCCTTGCACCCAATAGCCTGGTTCCGTAGCTCCGCGATACCCCGCTAGCTTGCTTCCCCGGACTTTTAGACTTTGAAAACAGGCTGATTGCGGTGAGGGGCAAGCCGTCTGACGCCTGACTTCTATACAAAGAGACGGCGTGTATCTGCAACATTCACCATTCTCCCGAGCTAGCCAAAGCTAAACACAGTCGGTGTGACTATGTAAGCGGTGTACATTTGTCTCTGCCTGCGGCGTCCCTGTGGCGTCCGCATGCCCTTGAAAGGCCGTGACTATGCTAGTCCCATGTCTGTTGGTCTGACCGCTGGCATTCGTATGGAGACACGACTGCTGTATACGTGGGCCTCGGACGACGAACGCTTCGACAAAGAGTGTTTATCCTCAGAATAGCCCGGCTGCTAGATGTTATCTGCGGCAGGGAATTGCATCACCCGGGTTGAGATATGCCAGCCCTGAATGCCGTAGTTTAACCCGCAGCCCCAGACTCCCTATCTTGCCTCCAAGTCGATCCACCGGGTGGAAACGTTCCGAACTGGCGGTGTTGACTAGCGTGGGGGGTACATTACCAGCGAAACAACAGGACAAAAGCACCGCCCTCTGTAACTGTGACATCACATCACAAACCGAGGGGCATCACTCCTTCCCAGTATGACAGCAATGTGGATAAATAGCATCACTCGCATATTCCTTCGACCAAACCCAAGTAGGATGGCTATCGAGGGCTTCAGAGGGAAAGACCCAGGGCGGTGGATCGATCGGGACATCCCACTCGCATTTTCCTTCGGGTAATGAATCTGCCCCGGGGAGCCAATCAACGGCGCGGACTGTAGCCCCACTCGGCTTCTGCTCTGTTTCTCCCCGACTCCACCGTCATACTTGGCCCTGAAATAAGAAGGTGTCGCCGCTGTCGCGCGACGCCTGCTTTCTCCTGATTCGAAATCCTAAGCCTCCTCTATAAACCTGGTTCCTTGCCAGCAAAATTTCCAACACCCCGAGTAACGCCCTATATATCCCTGCTCTTATACTACACCCCCTGGCTCCGTGGATCTACTGCGTCATCCGCTCAGCTTTCCGGCCTTTTTTTTCTGGTCGCCCCGTTTTCCCTGGGATCGCAAATCCAGAGGACCTTGAACTTTATACGAGCCTCTTCGCTCCTCTCAGAAATAAAACCATCTTCACTCTCCTCAGAAATAAATCATCATGCTATCCGCTGGCCAGCCTCAGCCTCCGGTCCCATCCGCAGTAGACGCGATGAAGACGAACGGTACCTCCGTCACCAGTCCATTGGCCCACAATTCGATCGCAAAGGGCCCAACCCAACATATTTGGGTAGTGACAGGCCCCGCGGGCTGTGGAAAGAGCACAGTGGGCCAAGTCTTGCGCAAGGCCCTTGGCACCCCTTTCCTTGAAGGTGATGATGTAAGTCTCCGCACTGTAATTGAGGTCGTCTAGGACTGTCCATTCGCTTCGAATGGGAGCGAACTAGAGGATTCAAGCGCAAAAGATAAGAAGAACGGAACTAACATGCGCTCTCGCAATAGTACCACCCCCCAGCCAACAAAGAGAAGATGGGCAACGGCATCCCTCTCACAGACGCAGACCGATGGGACTGGCTTATCTCCCTCCGCCAGGCCGCAATTGATGCTCTCTCCCCGTCCGAATCAAACAACTTCCAACCTCCTCCCGGCGTGGTCGTCTCTTGCTCTGCCTTGAAGCAGAAATACCGTGATGTCATGCGTGTTGCGGCATACGGCTCGCCCTTGGTCCAGATCCACTTCGTCTACTTGAAGTTGACAGAAGCTGTGTTGATGCAGCGTGTCAGCCAGCGCCAAGCACACTACATGAAGAGTGATATGGTCAAGTCCCAGCTTTTGGCGCTTGAGGAGCCCCAGGGCGAGTGGGATGCCATCACAATCAACGTCGAAGGCCCTCAACAACAAGTGGAGCAGAATGTACTGGATGCCGTAGCTGAAAAGCTCGCTGAGTACCAGTGATTATGAAACCCTCGACTATTGAAGGGTTGGCGTTTGCATATGGGATTTAAGGGAGTTTTCGTGATTTGGTGTCTTGGGATCTTTTTGATTGCACTAGCGTAGCTCGAGTGCTCGACTACGACTCTGACTATGTGACCATGCTATATACACTGGCGTTTAAACCCAAAGTTTTTCCCCATGTTTTACTTTGGGTCTTGATCTGCATTTTTTGCCTCGCGATTACATGAAGCCCTAGCGGCTCGTTTGTTTTGATACCCCCGTGACCCGGGGCAAATAGCATAGCAGCTTTATCAATATACGGTGACTGGTTGCCGTTCTTCCAATTTGGATATGCATAAACGTGTTCATGAGTATCTATGTCTGCTATTTTGCTTCTATCGTAGATTCAAAAGCATCAGCTCTGGTGATTCGATGTACTGTCGTACCCGATTGCCCATGCGTGCCATCGTAGCGCCGTCGATAACGCGGTGATCTGCGCTCCAGCTGAAGTTCACCATCTCGCCCTTCGCAACCTGTCCGGCGTCGTCGAAGACGGGAACCGTCTTGGTTCTACCGACTCCAAGGATCGCTACCTCTGTTGGTACAATGACCGGCGCCACATATGTCCCGCCGATGTTGCCAATGTTTGATACCGTGATTGTGCCTCCACTTAGATCTGCGGACGTCAACTTTCCGTCCTTACCGAGGGCGCTGAGGCGGGTAATCTCTGCTGCAATGTCGAAGATTGATCGGTTGGCGACGTCTTTGATGTTGGGAACAATAAGCCCATTCGGCGTGTCCATGGCAATACCAATGTTATGCTTAGCTCGCATTACCAGCTTTGGCTTCTCTGGTGTGCTGCTGTCGACGCGGGCGTTGAGAATGGGGAATTCGTCAAGGGCGAGGGATACTGCTTTTACGACGAAAGGCAAGAATGTGATTTTCTTGGGATCTTTAGCGTCGCTGACTAGCTTCTTGCGGATAGATGAGATGTCATTGACTTTTAATTCATCGGCGAAAAGGAAGTGTGGGGTGTTGAGAGACTTGGTCATGGTCTTGAACATGGCCGATTGGACAGGAGTAAGCTTGACTTCTGTCTCGCTTTGTCGGGTATCTAGTGTTTTTGGTAATGGTGAGGTAGATGTCGTGATTGATGGCGATGATGCAGGCGAGTCTCTTGTTTCCACGAATTTCAGGACGTCTTCTTTCAAGACCCGTCCTTCTTTCCCTGTTCCGTTGATGTCTAGTATGTCTAGCTTGTGAGTCTTTAACAACCCCCGCACCGCTGGTGTTGCGAGGGACGCATGCTTGGATCTCGTAGGCTCTGGATTGACCTCTTCGGCTAAGGATGTTTCCCCTGCTTGTCCGAGTGTTTGATCTGTCTCAATAATTCCAGTCTCGGGGCTGGCAGCCTCTGTTGGCTCGGGCTCCGCTCTTGGTACTGGGGCGTGATCATCAGGATATTTGCCATCTTCGACTTCGATATCACAAAGCGCCTGGTGCTTGGTAAGTCATTGTCATCTGGTCATGTGTTAATTCATTCAACTTACCTGTCCGGTCGGAACTGTATCATCCGTCTCAAAATGGAGCTTCTTAATTACTCCTTCGTACCGCGAGGTAATCTAGATACGTCAATCCAAATGCCTTTGAGAAGATTTGTGTAGAGTCTCACGTCATCGACCGCTTTATCGGACTGGTACTGGCATAATGGCTTCCACTCTTCAATATGTGCCCCTTCCTCCACGTACCACTGGATGATCTGAACTTCGGTGATACCTTGAAATTGTTAGCGCTCTAGTCACAGATCTCACGTATTCGAATAATCTCTCACCCTCTCCAACATCTTTCAAAACCTGTGACTTCGTTCCCAGCAAAGACGAAATGGCGTGAAATCCTCGGTTCGCGCCGGGTGTAATGGGGTTTCGAATGCGGAGAAAGCTGGAGGCTCGATGTGGGCGAAGTATGCGGGGAATAGCGCTCCCGCCACGAATGAAGCTCATGGTAAGAATGAAGGCTTCGAGGACGACGAGGAGGAAAGGAAGAATTGTCTCTTTGAGGGATTGTCAATATTGAAATTCCGCGGGGTGGACTTTATCTGGTGAAGGTGATTTGGGTTGCGCCGATGGTAACCGACGATAGCCACGTGACACCCCGCATTACCGAGCCCTGTCTTGCTCCCCTCATCCCCATAACTATGCTGATGGTTGAAGTGAAATTGAAATTGAAATTCAAATTCGAAAATTCATGATACTTACGGGCGTCAAGCTCTAGGGAAATATAGAGATGGCAATTATGAGTGAATGAAATGATGAGAAAGATGCAGAGCTCTGGCGTGCTAGATATGAGATCCAAGGGGGAATACCCCAGGCGGAGATCTCGATCAAGAGTGAACCTATCTGGTATTTACTTAGGCAGCACGCTAAAAAATGAGAAAAAAGCTCTTGAATTGCGAATATACGTCCCACTGTGCTATATGATAGGCTTCTTCTATTCGAAGTCCCTAGCTTAATCATCTTGACCAAGAATAGATGCAAGAGATTGACTGTTGTCCTCATATTCCCCTTCGTCATTTGTCGGAATTTTCTGCGATGCAAACGCAAGGAAGACGGCCTCCCAATGATCATCAGGAAACTTGAAAACCAAGGCGCCGTCTTCGTAGATGCCGTTGGAGAAACTGGGTTTGCTACCTTGGTTCATATGGATATCGTGAATACCAGATCCGTATGAAGATCCCCAAATATAAGTTGTCGCCTTCTGCTTGATCGCATCTTGAATGATCGGTTCCAGTTTACCGAGAATATCGTTGTTGGGACCGGGGGCATCGGCAGGCAGAACCTGGCCAGATTTGATATCAATGAGACCCTGAGTGCGAATGAAGTCTAGGCCTTGAAGTGTTGAGTCCTGGCGGCGCTCGTGGTGATGGCTGCTGGAATTATGGTGACCGTGATGCCCTTTGCTATGGCTTCCATGGCTTTTGTTGGCCGAATTGCTCGAGCTTTGCGATGATGCCAGATGGAAGCCAAGTTCAAGCTCGGAAAGCTGCTGGGTAACAGGATTGCTGAAGTTGCGAGTCACCCAAAAGACTAGCCGACTGTCTTTATCGGTTGATTTGACATTGATGGCAGCCTCGAGCTTCTTACTTGAAGACCCGGAGGCGTCATCTGTGAAATGAAGATAAATGTGCGGCGATTTCGGATCTTGCTTGGGAGTTTGAGCCTCGTAGTTAGTGGGGGTACAAGCCCAAACACCATAATGAGCGATAGTCATAGTCACTGAATCAGAGAATATATAATCAAGACCTTGTAAGAAAGGGGATTTAATTGAGAATTTGTTCGAGGTAGTGATTGAATTGAGCGAAGTGGACTTATTTATGCCATTTGGACCAGGTACCAGCAGGACATTTTCGCCTTATGGCGGCATAGATCTAGACTTTCGTGAAGAACACGATATTCCGCTAGCTTAGTGATCTAACAATAGAGATAGCTCAAATGCAACACGTGCCACTGCGCAAGAAGATTGAGTAAACTTGATTTGGGCGGAGCTGAAGCTTGTCATGCAGCTAATATTTTAGCGTGGAGACCCACTACCCACTATCTCAGATGCTGAAAGGTAGTTGGACGCAACGTGAAACTGGGAGCAGTTGATATTATCTTGCATTTCTGTGGCGTTTTTGAGCAGAATCGCAGATAGCAAGGCTTACATGTCAGGATTTGCTCGATTTTGCGATCCCTGACGTTGTGAAAGGCGCGGAATAGTGCTGTCAACTGTTTACCCCGCAGGATAGATCTAATTCAATGAACGTGATTCGCATCGGCGAGCCGAATGTTCCGCCACCAGAATATAGGACGTCTGTCATGCGTTGATCATCTTCGATTGACCATGAATTTTAATGAAGTTGTTTCAAAGTTTCCTTGCTTCCAATTGCATTAATGAGGGGCAAGAGAAACTCAGATCTTTCGCGTAACATCGGGATGCAGGTTTGCTCTATTATCCGAATAGATTAGATGCAAGGGGTAAATTTCGTGCAGATTGACTACGCACTTTCTTTGTGTTCCGTCTTTCTAGATATTGCGACGTGCAAAGAAACTTGTTTACGTAGCACGATGCCGACAACCCCCGCGGCAACACAGGGAATCCAGCCGAGGAACGTCTCCAGAACAAAGAAAGCAAAAATACCCGTCCACATCCGATGAAGGTGTAACCCATGGAGTTTATGAGCCTCCCTTGCCGGTAAGTGGGGGATTGTGGATAACATGCGGCAGTCTCGGGTGACCTTTAGCACGGTGTTTGGACTTGCATGAGATGGAAAGCATAAATAGGGCTCAAATCCTCGCAAGGAAATCTCAAAAATCAAATTCGCACAAAAAGCATCTGCAGCCCGAATAACAATCGTTTCACCATGACCACATCAACCGGAACGACACAATTGTCAGATCTGCCACACCTGACACGCTATATCACCGGCCACAATGAAAAAGGACTCGCAATCGTTCAATCGGAAGGCCCGTCAACCTGGCAGTCACATGGAAACAACGCAATGGATTTTAACGTGATCTATACAACATCCGAATTCCCAGCAGATATGAACAATGACACCGATATCACTACACATGAGGCGAGAGTTGCGTCCGGAGACCTGGGCCTTGTCAATCCAGGAGGAACAGTCTGCCGCGTGGTGGATTTTGCTCCTGGAGCCCCGAGTCTGATGCATCGCACACAAAGTTTGGACTATGGCATTGTTTTGGAGGGCGAGATTGAGATGCTGCTTGATTCGGGCGAGACCCGACTTCTCAAGCGTGGTGATATTGCTGTGCAACGAGCTACAATGCACGCATGGCGCAACCCGAGCAAGACTGAATGGACTCGCATGGTTTATGTGTTGCAGGACTCTAAGCCCTTGGTGGTGGGAGAACACAAACTTGAGGAAAACCTTGGAACGAGCTCTGATATCAAACCGAGCAGATAAAAGGGCGAAGAAATAAATCGGTACTATAGGATGGATTCTCATCTGCTTTCATTGAGAACTCTTTAGATTGTCTATTGTGTAGGGAACTGTATCGTCATAAAAATTGATCAAATGAAACCGTTTGAACACAATCCACTCTTAACTCCAAAGAAGAGTTAGGATGGCCCATTTAGACCTGGGCTCCTCTGGTGGGTCAAGGTCATTCTCAGCAATCTCTATGTAACGGGCAACAGGCGACTCGTCTAGGGAAACTATCTTGGTGCGGTACCAGATTTTGTAACCAAAGTAAAACGCCGCAAAGAAGCCAATATCAAGGTATGCGGAAATAAAAGTCTCAGTAGACCAGCTAAGATCAAAGTTAGTCAGCTGGAGACAGGAGTCAAAACATGCTTCTGGGGTCTTACTGTCCATGTATGAAAGTCGTATAACCACCAGTAAGAAGAATGATGAGAAGAGATATCAGAGTCATCCACGCGGCAAATGGTTGAAAAGGGGCTTTCCAAGGTAGCCTGCTCCGCGGGATACCTTGCTTCTTGAGGGCGTAGTAGAATCGCAGATAAGTAGTGCAGATGACAAGCCAACTCATGATTTGAGCACATGCTACTAAATCTTGCAGCCATGTGAATACAGTAGATGCAGATGAGTTGACTGACATGTATCCGAGGAACATCCAAACACCAATGGCAAGGACACCCATGTATGGAACGCCCCAGCGACTAACACGGCCGAGAAATTTAGGAGCCAGGCCATCGCGAGCCAGACCATAGAGAATGCGGGAACCACTCAGTAAAGCTATTTAAAGTTAGCGCTTCCTCATTGAGATTTAAATTAGTTCAACGTACTCGAGTTGCCTGAGCTCCACGCGCTGGTCAATACAAGAGCATTGATAATGTGGGGTACGTCGTCGATCCCCGCACGAGTTGCAGCGATAAGAAAAGGTGACTGCGATGCAGTTCCTGAGTCTCTTAAAAGTTTGGGATCGTTTGAAGGAACAAGAAGCGTAATCATGAAGATGGAGATAACTTTTGCAGTTAGCATGCATGCTAGTTATCCAAGAAGCGTGGGGCACATACCATAGAATAGTAAGATCCGTACAAACACTCTCTTAGCAGCCTTTGGAATGTTGCGACGGGGAGCATATGTCTCTGCTGCTGCCATTGAAATAGTCTCAACAGAAGAATATGCATATGCTGCATTTGAAAATACAGTCCAAAATCCCATGAAGCGACCCAACGCTCCCGGGACACCAAGGAACTGAACGAACGGTCCAGGGTCATTCCAGTATCTAAAGCCAATGGGTTTGTGGTTAGGGCCGCCGCCAACTGTAATAACGAGACCCTAAGAAAATGTGAGGCTCTTGCAATTCGATATCGAGGGCTCCAGCTTACCATTATGTTCATTCCAACAATCAAGCAGACCTTCAAAATGGCCAATGTAAACTCGATCTCACCATATATCCGAACAAGGAATATGTTACTCGCGAATAAAACGGCGCTGAATACTGTCACCCAGATTGCATTGTTAATAGTAACCCAAAATTGCACAATAACCGCGGCAGCGGAAATCTCCGCTGGAATTGAAATGAGGTACTGATAGGTGACATTCCATCCTTGTGCGAATGAGAATGCAGGATCCACGAAGTATGCAGCAGGTCGAATAACGCCTCCACTCAAGGGCACAAGAGCGCTTAATTCTCCGATGGATAGTGTGACGCCAGATATAAGGAAGCCCATGAACAGATATCCCATACTGCCTTTGATTAGTGTCGTTTCCCCGGGTGGAGATATCTGTGAAGACTTACAATATGCCGGCTGGCCCAGCGTTTGCCAATGCTCGACCAGAGCCAAGGAAGAGACCTGTCCCAATTGTACCCGCCAAAGCGATCATTTGAATGTGTCGTTGCTTGAGTCCCTTTCTAATCTATGCATCAGTCATTATACTATGGGAGAGACTCTCTGATACCGACCTGAGGTCTTTCATCTCAGACATTTCAGGAGCCCCTGCACCATCGGGGTCCTTGAGATTAGTTCCTTGCTCTGCATCATGCTGGAATTCGTTATCGTATGGCGGAACTGTATGAGAAATGCCGTCTGCTACGTCTGCCGTGTTTGCCATTTTGACCGTACAGCCGGTTCAGCTACTACAAAACCAAGGGCGAAGAGAAAGAAAAGCTCAAATAACGGGAGCCAAATAGATCGTCTACCCCTCATATGTACAATGTCCAGCCTAGTCTAAGATAAAGGCAACTCGAGATAAGATACCTTCATTTTCGAGTGGGGCTGGGTGCAACATCGTATCATGATTGCCTTTTCTACGTGGGATGAGCCCGGGGAAAGGCCGACACCGGCCATCCTCTAAGTGGAAAAAGTACCCAAGCGGTGTTGATCCTCCTGGAGAGGGTATTCCCCAAA
Organism: Tympanopsis confertula; assembly: GCA_026745395.1. NCBI lineage: Eukaryota > Fungi > Ascomycota > Sordariomycetes > Coronophorales > Scortechiniaceae > Tympanopsis > Tympanopsis confertula. Next base: position 1,336,290 of record JAOYNU010000008.1, on the reverse strand, counting down.
AATCAATAGATATTTGGTTGGCAGGTTGAAAATGGGGTAGGATACCCCCGCAAAATCCGGATATTGAGATTGCGGGGAAGGGGCTGAACGCCATATCTGAGAGATATAAGCGTATTTCTATTACTTGAGAATATCCACAAATTAGCAGAGCAAGCACTGAAAAGGGATAAAAGCTATCCTACAGTCTGCACTAGCGATGATCTCGACGCTCTGTGGGATGTAAGTCTACCAGTCAGCCTGGTTATCATATTCGTCAAATGAGGATGAATTTCCAAGTTTGTTATATACATTTTAGATTCTTGAAGCTGAGCCATCTAGTGCTTTAAGTAGCTTCTTCCAAGATTCAATCCCCCGAAGCGCATTAGCATCTGGTTGGCTGCTCTCCTCTCGCATACGGCGGTCAAAGATCTCAAGCGAAATCCACCCTTTGAATCCCTTCTCGATAACCCATGTTTGAACAAACTCGGTAATCGGCATGTATGCACCGAGTTCAGACTCAAATGGAAAAGGACGAGCATGTTTTGACCAAGTAAACTGCGAAGCTTCGCCTTCCAGGTACCACGGGTGTTCCTTGGAGAACGGAGGATCGAACTTTTCGCCATCAGATAACTGCACGTAGAATATCTTGTCCACTGGGCAATTTTTGAAATTGTCTAATGATTCCTTCAGTTTCTGGCCTGCGTCAGGGAACTTTCCAGATGGCGAAAATGCATCAGCCCATAATTTGGTCACAACGTGGAAATTGTCGAGACAGAGACCGAAATTACGCCGATTGACATCATCCACGACTTTCAGAGAATCTTCCCATGTAGAGCAGTGTGTACCCCATGAGAGTGCTTCGTATGCGATTGAAACAACTGGCTCTTGAGCACTTCCGATATCTGCGATTTGTTGAAGCTCGGAGATGATCACATCGTAATCGCCAATGGCGTCGGGGCCGTAATGAGAGGGGATTTGTAGATAAGGAGCTTGCAGGATTCTTGCAACTTCTATCCACCGAGAAGCTGTCTGGAGTCTCTCTTCCAAAGGAGATGGATCGCCTTCGAAATTCTCAAATGGTGCCACTGACAAAGCTTCGACGTTGTTTGCATCGCACAAAGATTTTATTTTTCGAGCACCTTCATGAACTGACAGGCCGTTCTTTTGGGAGAAATCTTCTAAGTGAGGGAATACAACCTCGAGACCATTGAAGCCAGCTTTGGCCGCGGCGAGGATTTTGCGATCCAGGGTATGAGAGGAGTGCTGGCCGAGGGAAGGCGTCGCGATTGCTAACTTGTTGGCGAGCATTGTGAATACTTGGATATTCTTGATAAACTGTACTTTGAGAATCAATGAGCTTGAAATAGTTGTTTGCTTCCCCGGGTTTTGGATTCCGGCCCCGCATCGGAGACCATGACCGACAAATGATCCGCGTGCCAACACATTTCTGTCGCTTCTGTTTAGTAATAAACGAAATGTACGGAGTAAGCTTGGATATAGTCTAGCCTTTCATGGTATAAATAAGGGGAAAGCCTATGTTTGAGCCTCATGGCTCTAACTAAAGTGTCTTCGTTTCTACATGGCAAGCTGTTCGCGGACTCGAAATATCGCACATAGCCTTGTTATATACAAGTTATTCTCGGTCATGTCGGGTTGAAGACTCAATTAGCTCCACATATACACTTCTACTTCATTCAATGTGAGGACATCTATTCTCGAAGGCCAGCCATGCTCCCAGTGCGTGGCAATCAAGGGCAACCACGGGTACTTGGAGAAGCGTCTCCACCACAGCTTCCTCAAAGGTTGGAACCTGCCTCTTGATGTCATCCACTTTCACAGGCAGGTCCAAATGCATGCAAATCAAATTTATGGAGTCGGCGGCAAGGGCATCGGGATCGAGGCGTCACAGATTTGTCTGTTCGAATCAGCAGCCGCTGCCAAGCGGGTCGGCTGCACGAACTTGATCGTCGATCGATGGAGGGGTAACTCGTATTCAGCTGCTGCCTCTTTTAGCGCCCCTACTTGCCAATTCCACTCTTCGAAGCTTTCTAGAGATTGTCTTCTCTTACACTGCCCAGCATGGTCGCCGAGCACCTCACTATCCGCAATGACACCAGCAATCCGATTACTTTGAAGCGCATCGAGCGCTTCAAGGCCGCGGAGCAAAAGCGCGATGACATTACCACGATGGCTACGAACTTCACTCGCCTTATGACAAACCAGACCCGCGTCGAGGCGCCAATTGAAGTACTTGATGCCGCTACCAAGCCATTCGAAGATATCAAGGACATCAATGTCGGCATTGAGCCTTTCGCAACTAAGAAGACCGAGCGCCGTGCCTTCAAGGACAACGACAATGAGCGACTTCGTATCACTTTCGAGATCGGAGGCGAACAGCACCAGATCCAAACCCCCGTGCCCACCGCCGAGTCGGCTACCATGAAGGCCCTGACCGAGCACCCCAAATTCCGCTTCACGGGAATCTACAACAAGGCCGAGTCCCACCTGACCCTCTTCTCGTCCTCAAACCTCCACGCCTGGATGCGCGAGCTTCACGACGATACTCTGCTGTCCGCCCTCTCAATTCCCGGAACTCACAACTCGCCTACCTGCCATTTAGCCCCGCCTTCAGTGCGCTGCCAAGCCGTAAGCCCGCACGAGCAATTGAAGAACGGCGTGCGCTTCTTCGATATCCGCGTGCAGCCTGCTTATCCGGAAGATGCCTCGAAGGACGAATTGATCCTTGTGCATAGCGCATTCCCGATTTCGCTTACTGGCAACAAGTACTTCCGTGATCTCATGAAGGAGGTGAACGAGTTCCTCGACGCTAACCCCTCTGAGACACTGATTATTTCGCTTAAGCGCGAGGGTACCGGGGATGCGAAGGATGAGCAGCTAGCGCGTATCTTGAAAGACCACTATGCGAAAGATGGTAGCCGCTGGTGGGTGCATCCTAAGATCCCGACACTGGGCGAGGCTCGTGGAAAGGTTATCTTGCTCCGCCGCTTTAATCTACCTGAGAACTTGAAGAAGGAGCATGGTGGCCATGGCTGGGGTCTTGACGGAGCTGCGTGGGCGGATAACACGCCCAATGCTACTTGTCCCAGTGGTCACCTATGCATTCAAGACTTCTATGAGGTCCAGGAGTCGACGAACATCGACAAGAAGATTCAGTATATCAAGGAGCAGATTGATCGTGCGGCCAAGGCGAAATACCCATTCGGTGTTCTGGAGAATGGGGACGTGGCTAAGAAGTATCCTTTCTTTATCAACTTCTTGAGTGCTAGCAATTTCTGGAAGACCGATACCTGGCCCGAGAAGATCGCAGCTAAAGTGAACCCTGCGGCTACTGATTATATCTGTCGGCGCCATAAGAATGAAGATGGCGATTGTGGCACAGGCATCCTGGTCACGGACTGGGTTGGTCTGGACGGCAATTGGGATCTGGCCCGCGCCATCGTGGGTATGAACGGCAAGCTGCGTCTGCGCCAGAAATGAGCAATTGCCCCAACAACGTAATTAAAAGCTTCGGGTTTTGTTCGGCTTGAGGTTGTGCGATTGACTATTTTCCTGTACTTTCGGTTGTGAGATATGAGTAGAAGATATAAGGTTGACTCCATGATATTTGATTCTTCACACGGTATACACTTATACACCCATCCTAAACGAAAAACAAAGATGCATAGGGTAATGAACCCGGTAGTATGACAAGAGATATTATACACAAAATGAGAATGATAATGCAAACCTAAGAGGACTCGCTCTTTTCGCCCTCAGGCTTCTGCTCCTCCTTCGGGTTCTGCTCCTCCTCCAAGACGCTCTTTCGGCTCTCCATGGTGAAGTACAGACTCTTACCAGCACCTTCCAGAGTCGTGGTAATGCCGGATCCCATGCTCTGCAAGGCTGTGACAAGTTGAGAGCGAAGACCATCCATACCGCCCTCGATGCTTCCAACCCACTTGGTTTCACTGATATCGAACACCTTGCCATCGACACGAGCGGCAAGCAGATTAAGCTTCTGCAAACCAATCTGGACAATCGGATCGTGGTATTCGGGGTTGGCTCGCCGGGTGGGAACGGGGAATCCCGCCTCCTTGGGAGTGAGAATTGATAAGGCGGCCTTCATGTGTTCGGGGGAAACGGCGGGAATAGAAAGGACGGCGATGGGGCCGGCGAGGATGTGGGAGAGCTCGTGTCGGCCCTTGAGGTGTTTCACGGCCGCGTGAGCTGCGCGGGACAGATCGTGAGTGAGAGCAGGGTCATCCTTGCCGCCAGAGATAGCAGGGAGCTCTGCAGAGGTCTGTGTGACTGGGTTAACAGCGCTAGGCGGCTTGCCTGAAGCTAGAGCTGCGTCGTTGGGGCGGAAGTATTCGACGATGCGAACAGCGACCTCGAAGATGCTGGTCTGCACGGTCTGCAGCTTGATATATGGGGCCAATTCGGGAGCTGTTCGTCCCTCGCTGGCGATCTTTTCGTCAACCTTCTGCAGGGCCTTGTTTAATTCGCGACGAATCGATGCCCATTCCATCGATTTCAGGTTGTTATGCTGGAACATTACGACTAGAGGAGAGGTTCGGAGGAGGGAGGTATATTGTCGTAGGAGCTGAGACCGGCGATATTCGGGATTGCGGTGCGAAGGGGGCTGGCTGGGAGGGAATCGTGAGATCGGGGCATGCGAGCGTGTCATTTGCTCGATGGGTGCTGCTGGTGTGACGGTCGGACCAGCGGCCGTGGACGCGCATCGAGCAATTGTGAGCTCGTATGGGCATCGCAAGGCCTGTCGCCGAAGCGATGAGACTGGTACGCGCGGAGGCATTATGTACCACAATGGCAATTGGGTGGACTGGAAATGAATGCTTGACCGGAGTGGATAAAGCCCCGGAGAAGACGAAGCCTCCCGAGAGATATTTTTTGGACCCTAATACGGCATAGCGCGAATGAGGCGGTCAGAGACCCACAATTCTGCCGGTCTAGCTTTGCGGTAAGAGGGGTTCTTTTTGCGGTTGACTCATGTCTATCTGACAAAGAGCTTTGCCCTCCCTTGAATTGCAATTGAGTTTGACAATTGCTTTTATATTGTTGGAATTTCTCCATTATTATATCATGCCGCCCTCCATGGAGAAGCCCAATGTGGTCTCTATATCACCTCTACTTAAACGCCTCGCATACCCCGCTACCGCCGATATCCGGGTCAGCGCAGAGGATGTTGCGTCTGCATTCGCTTTGATTTTCGAGAACCAGTTGTCAGACATTCAGACCGCGGCACTTTTAACTCTTCTTCATTCCACCGAAAAGGACAAGCAAGCCGATGTTATCGCGCTGTGCTCTCATCGAATGCGGGAGGCTGCCTGTCAGATTGACAAGCCTACTCTGAAGAAAGTAGTGAAATCGCGTGGTAAGCGCGAAGGTAACTACAATGGCGGCCTGGTGCGTATGGAAAGATGAATTGAGTCCTCGTATGAATGTGCAAGACTGATTGAAGTTCTTTCAGTGTGATATTGTCGGAACTGGAGGCGACTCTCACTCAACATTCAATGTCTCCACAACTTCTTCGATCATTGCCTCTCCCATCTTGATGACCGCAAAGCACGGAAATCGTGCACAGACATCTTTCTCTGGATCTGCAGATGTATTGAAAGCAATCCAGCCAATTGCGCCTAACATCGATGCTGTAAATGCGGACAATATTTCTCAGGTGTACGCCGAGACCAACTATGCCTTCCTCTTCGCCCCTAACTTTCACCCTGGCATGATGTACGCCAACTCAGTACGACGAGGCCTCGGACTCCGAACAATTTTCAACCTTATGGGTCCTCTGGCCAACCCTATCGAATGGGCCATTGAAGCTCGTGTTGTCGGAGTAGCTTACCAAAGCCTGGGTCCAGTCTTCGCCGACGCACTTGTACATGCCGGTGCAAAGAAAGCTCTTGTGGTCTGTGGCGCGGAGGACATGGATGAGCTCAGCTGCGCAGGAAACACCAACTGCTGGAGAATTTCAGAATACCCAAACCCCGATTACAAAGAAGTGGAGGGTGAAGACAGCGATGATTCCGAGGAAGACGAGACAAACCCACGCACCAAGACAAAGATCGAGTGCTTCCAACTTCACCCCTCAGATTTTGGCCTACAAACTCATCCTCTGAGTGATGTTTACGGTCGCAAGATGCCTAGAGACAACGCCATGAAACTTATGAGCATTCTTCGAAACGAACTACCCCGGGATGACCCTATCCTGGAGTTCGTACTCATGAATGTTGCTGCACTGCTTGTCACTTCCGGAGTCTGTGAAGCTGATAGTAGCAACATGGGACCCGGAGATGATGGCAATGTCATCAAGGAACGTGGTCCTGGTGGTGGGCGTTGGAAGGAAGGTCTCCGCCGAGCTCGCTGGGCCGTCGAAAGCGGCCAATCTCTCCATCACCTGGAGAAGTTCATTGAAATAAGCAACAAACTCCAATGATAGCATGTGCATTATTTTCAAAGGAACTCTTCTTCTCGTTTTTCCTCCTTCATTTTCATTTTTTTTTTCTCTGATTCCCTTGGAAGCTGTCAGATGGGCATAGCGACATCTACACTTCAACAGTGAAAAGTTTCGGATAGTACGGTTTAACCTTTACTTTCGGCTTGTGTATGATTTGTTTAATTTTGAGTTGTCAGGAGTGCTTAAATAGCACCGATCTCTGAGAGATTTAAAGAGAAATTATTCATGATAGTCATTGTCTCGGAATGAAGTTCTGATCATGAGTCCAAGCCAGCCCAGGGCATCCGCCGCTGTAGCCTTTTCGAACGCCATGTGTTTTTGGTAAAGCAATATGTCACAAAAGCAAAAGTTCAAAAAGTCCTGGCGCCAGTAGATGCATCGTCTCTAGATATGGAAAGATAGTCAATATCAAGAGGTTATTTCCTTCAACTCCTCGTTCGCGAATCCTTTAGCGGGTCGAATCGGTTTCGCGCTAAGCGTAGCGTCTTTAGCGAGCTTCGAACTGCACCATTCTATTCAGAGAAAACATCAAGTCAGCTTATGATCATAAAGAGAACTGAGTCACCGCGGGAGAGTATGTATCTTACCGCCTGGTGCGCTCCTTGTAAAGCACACGGTGACCGCAGTCCTTGCAGCGGATCTGGTCACCCCGCTTGAGAGGCACACGCGCTGAGCATTCGCCGCACAGGTAGACAACGGCGGGAGTGTCGACGGCCATGGAGTTGCTGTAGCCGGCATCGTTGCTGAAGGCGTTCTGGTTGCCCATGGAGGGGACCTGGTAGGTTTCACGAGACATGTTGGAGGTAGTGTCTGACTCGTAGGATGATTCGCGAGGAGGTTGGTTGGACGAGGGAGTCCGAGGACGAGGAGGTGCAAAGGATCGTTAATCGTGACCTGGCGAGGTTTTTTTGCGGGCGCCGATGCAGGCCATTTTAGGTGCTTAGTAATCCATATCTATTGAGAAGGACCCACATGGCTTTTCATCTTCAGTGATCGCGAAAGAGATATAGGATTTTATTGATATACAAAGCACAATAGAAGATGTTTGGAACATATGTACAATTCTGTTCGGATAGGGCAATCATTAAGCTCGGTCGCGAGAGCGAAAAAGATTTATACTCGCAAAGCAACCAAGAACCGCTTGAAGACGGTGCGAGGCATGAGCGAGAACAAAGGCTTAAGAAGTGAAATTTCGTGTGCTGAGAATTTAGGAGAATAAAGGGAATTTGGCTTCTGGATGTCAGGGGCTCCTAGAATTTTCATGCAGTTATTTTTTATCCGATTCAATCCACGGCGGTACCAGAGCGGCCGATGGCCGAACACTGTTCAAAACAGCGCAAGACCGGAAAGTATTCACTTTAGTGCAAATCCACTGCGTCTGATCAAATCACACCTGAAAGTACAGAAGAGCTACCTTCCGGCACTGTTGCGCAGACACTGAGACATTTTACCGAGAAAAGGGGTAGAACAGCTCTGAATGATGCCATCAATGAACAAATTACGCCACGCCGAGAGGCGTACGAAGCTCTTCCGCGTTGGAACAGATGTAAACGGCTTTATCCGTTAATTTATCATGGCTCGGGCCGCCTCATAGAATAATTATTGAGTCTATCATCCGATCAGTAAAGACATTGAAAGGCATTCGGCAACTGCAACAACAGTAGCATTGGCCGTCTTAATGTTGGCGATTTCCCAAAGTTTCTGATACGATAGTACACTCTAAACATTTCACGATGGGCATTTGAGTATAAGTAAGTGAAAATTTCTTTTCACGATATCTCTGAGCCAAATTCGATGTTGTTCTGGATCTGAAGGCCTAGCTACTAGTGGATTCCTCGGTGGACATTGGGTAGATGCCGTATGCAGAGCAGAAGGTCGCCCTACAAGATTCATGAAATGCAGGTGGGTGGGCCATTACGAGATTTTGAACGACTTGGAATTATCTTTAGCCTAATGTGTATTATCTGGGGTTGTCGGCCTATTTAGCAGCTGGGCAGGCGTTATCTCAAACAGTTGCGGGATTATAGAGGGTATTGCGCCATAGCACCTCGGACCTTTTTTCTTGTTCAAATTTGTAGCAACTGTAATATTTTGAGTGAAGCGGGAGAGATGGGATAAAGACAGCCATCCTGAGATATGTGTTTTGTTCGGTCATCATCTTGTCAGCGACACCCAGTAATGGAGACTCAGGACGCAAACCTAAACCCTAAGGAACTTGGATGTTGTTTCAAGAACATAAATAGAGCCCAGTAGCATATGCATATCTCGCCTGAAAATACCTCCACTCGGGAGTGACGTGATCTCATATGGCAATGGGATCATGTTCAACGCCGGCTCACATAAAAGAACGCTCCCTGTTCTAATGCCTCGAATTAATTGCAAAGCAAAAATGCCCGAGGATACAGAGAGCAACCGCTCGCAGGACGAGCAGCTCGTGAAGCCAATCAAAACATGGAAGGGATACGTATGGGACACATTCGAAATGCCCGAGGACCAAAGATGGCTTCTGTTCAAGCTTGATGCCTTCGTCCTCACATTCGCATCTGTGAGTAGCCTCTAGGCCTGCTGAGAGCCCTTGCTTATCGATTGTAGATTGGATATTTCCTCAAAAACTTGGACTTGCAGAATGTCACAAACGCCTATCTCAGTGGCATGGAAGAGGATCTGGAGATGTTTGGAGACGAGCTAGTGACGAGTACTTCCATCTTCACCGTGGGATATGTCATTGGCCAAATACCTGCCAACTTGTTGCTCACCCGAGTTTCTCCTCGATGGGTCATTCCAGCGGTATGTTCAAGTAGCTCTTCATAACTCAGAGTGTAGGATTTTACTGACAAGGTATAGCTCGAGGTCGGTTGGGGTATATCTACTATGTGCATGTCAAGTGTCAAGAGCTACCAGAGCCTTTATGGACTTCGATTCCTTGTTGGATTCTTTGAGTAGGTCAGCTCTTGTTTCAGCCTTCATGTCAAGCTAACCAATAGCTTTCTAGGTCTGGATTTTACCCTGGCATTCATTATCTTCTTGGATCTTGGTATACGCCCCAGGAGATTGGTAAAAGATCTATGATCTTTTGGCTCGCAGGCTCAATCGGCCAGCTCTTTAGTGGGTTTCTACAGGCAGCAGCTTATACAAATCTCAATGGGGTTTACGGTCGCGCTGGCTGGCGATGGCTGTTCATCATAGATGGCATCATTACCTTACCTCTTGCGGTAGCCGGATTCTGGTTCTTCCCTAACCTACCACAGAATGGCGTGAGGACTTGGTGGACTACTCAAGAAGAGCACGAGTTATCAGTCAAACGTATGGAGGCGATCGGAAGAGCAGGAAAAGAACCCTGGAGCGTCGCAAAAGCTAAGAGGATATTCCTCAGCTGGCATACTTATCTACTACGTGAGTATATCCACAGATTACACCTGACCATGGCGCATATCTCTAATATCACATCAAAGCCTTACTTTATATCGTGTGGAACAACGGCTACCTGCAACCCGGTATGGGGTATTGGTTAAAGAGCTTCAACGAGACGCCGCCACCTGTCCCTGGGGTCTCTTTCAGCGTTCCCGATATCAATAATTGTGAGCATTACTCTGAGGCAAAAATTGTGACCGTCAGAATGCTAACCTGTACATCCAGTGCCACTCCTTACGACAGGCCTGTTCATCATCGTCGCTTTCGCATGGGGCTGGCTCTCTGATGGTCCCTTGAAAGGGTCTCGTTGGCCTTTTATTTACATGGGAGCTGTAATATGTGTACGTTCAATCCTAAAATGAAGCCACGAAGCTACTAACAGAGCCTCTCTGCAGTTCGTATTCAGTATTTTGTTACGCCAGATGCCGCTTTACACTAACATACCTGGCCGGAAGGCTGTGTACTGGCTAAGTCAAATTGGCGTAAGAAAATCGGTCATTATAATTTATTTGAGACATACTGATTTGCTAATTTCTTTCATTCTAGAATGGCGCCGGGCCCTTGATCTTGAGCTGGATAAATGAAATCTGCTCTGACGATACTGAGAAGCGTGCTTTGCTGGTTGCAATGGCAAACGATTTGGCCTACGTTGTCCAGGCGGTGGTGAGTAGCCCCAGCACCTATAAAATATTTGGCAATCAACTCAAAGGATGCAATAGGCGCCAAATTTTGTTTGGAAGACCACCGACTTTCCCGCTGCGAAAAAGGGCTACCTATGGGCGGCTGTATTACAAATTCTACTGAGTAAGGTGCACAAGTTATTGGAAATGAGACACATGATACTAATCTTCATCAGTTCTGGTAACTGCAGCCATTCAGTTTGGGTTGTGGAGGGATAGAAAGAAGGCCGCCCAGCTCTCCGAGGCACAGCCAACGGACTTTATCCCGCAAACTCCAACTGATGCAGAGGAAGGGTCCGATGGGAACGATAAGACAGTTTCGACACATGTCAGGCCACTAAGTCTGAGTCAAGGGCTTTAATTTGAACCCAACAAATGTATCAAACTATGAACATCAATCCATGAGGTCCTTGAGAAGAAAATGAAACATGGTACTCCGCATATCTGCACATTTGAGGGCCTTTGCTTCATAACTCGGTAAAAATAGATTATCGCGAACTGGTGAAACACAACATCGTAAAATTTCAAGGTTGTTTTCTCCTTAGGCATTGCCTACCACGGAAAATAAAGATATGCTAAGCCTCTCGAGCGGCCCTACATGGAGTCTTGGCATACATATTGTCCGTATAAGGAAAGTCGCTTGACAGATCTATTGTGGAGACATGGCCCAAACGCTTGCTTTATCTCCTGCTAGCTCAGCCCGCAGTGGAGATGGCTCACCGACTCAGCCCTAGGAATAGTATCCCGAAAGCCCTTTTGGAATGTTCAATACAGCATTTCTCCAGTTCCAAGGCTGTGGGTATTCAAGACTATACCTCGAGAGATGCATGAGGCGTTGAAATCACAACTCTACAAGTAGGTGACAGCATCGCCATATCTACATTCAAATCAGCTATGACGAAGGGCTACATGCTTCGCATAAAAGGTTTTACGCTGCAAGGCGACACAACATGAATGCATACTGAGGGCTCGGATTAATGGGACCCACATCGTAATGCGTATTGTGTTGGCTGTTGATAGGTTTACAACCCCTAGCCCAGTCCGCAGTGATTCTTTGTCTACATCACGGCCCCAGTTTGCTGATTGGGGCGGGCTGTGCTCAAGGGTGTGTTGTGAAAACATGGCTTGCATGTCGAAGCTTTCAGTGGAGCCAACAAGCCACAGATCGACTTTTCTAGCCCAAGAGTAGGCAAAAAGACATGGGTTTTGGGCCCCTAATCTGAGGGCTGAGGCTAGGGAAAGCCCATAAGAATGGCGAATCATCCCATCATTCAGTAAACATTTCCTTCCGTCTCATCGTAACTGTTCATCTAAAAAGGGCGTCAATATTCTACGTCTTTAGCATCTCAAAACTCCGATTTGGATTCAAAATGGGGTTCTTAGGCCCAAGAGAGCTCAGTAATGGAGCATCTTGTAACCAAATCGCGGAGCTCGCAGTACAAACCGAGAGTACGTTTCTTGACCCCTGCCACACTGAACACAATAAGCTGATTTTTCCAGATGACGTACACTTTGTAGGGAATCTGAGTTTCCACCATTTCAATATGATTCTCTCGGGCTCTTGTACTGCATGTACCTGTTTGTTGAGCATTAGCCTGATGGCAATGCACGTATGCAGATTCAGCAATCCTAACGAGCAGGTAAAGTAAGCAAGCACCTCCCCCTTCCCTCTGCAAGCCCGTAGCCACTCCTCAGATGAGACTAATGATAATTGACAGGGTGATGAGAATTGTTAACATGCTTCCATCTTATTCGATTCTTTCATTCATTTCAATTTGGCATCCCGCAGCGTATGTCTACTTGACCGGATGGGTCGAGGTATTTCAGGCAATAGCTCTCTATGCTTATCTGATGCTCTGCGTTGACTTCCTTGCGCCGCGCGATCAAGATAAGGTTGATTTTTTTGCGTCTTTGAAAGTTCGGAAAAGTTTTAAGAAAGGGAAATTCCGAGAAGGGCTTTCGTGGTTCAAGGTAAAAAGCTCATTTTCACCAGTGCCTAGATACACCCAATTGCTAACTTTTTGCTATCCAATAGCTCACTTATTACAGCGTGGTTCAATATCCATTTGTTGTCTTCATATGCGCTGTAGTGTCATGCTTGACGCAGGCTTTTGATGTGTACTGCCTTATCTCCGATAGCCCTAAGTTTGCTCACATTTGGGTAATTTTTTTAAACAACCTATCATGTCCCATGATCTGACATTGTTAAAGGTCGAAGTCTTTACTAATCCTTCGGTCTCATTTGCTATCAACGCAATCTTCCGATTTTACATGAACACCAAGAAGTATTGGCAGGAGAAGAAGCCCATGATGAAACTACTGGCTTCCAAGCTTATGGTTGGTCTGATCTTTTTCGAGCAGGTGGGTCATATTCTCGAGTAATGTGTTAGGAAAATTTGAGCGACTGACTGAAGATATCAGATTCTTTTCATGGTTCTCGAAGCAACAAAGGTCCTTCATGCAACTGATACAATCTCCTACGCCGACATTCACATAGGCCTACCCAACATGATAATATGCATTCAGATGGTTCCCTTTGCATTATTCATGCATTTCGCCTACGACACGAAGCCGTATATGATCGAGCAAAACTTGAGCTCGAAGATCGAGCCTCAAGAATCAGACGACGAATACGAAGGTCTTACTCCTTCAGCCAGCGGTAGACGATTCCAGCACCGATCCTACCAAGGCGGACTTTTCGGACTGGCTGCATGGGCGATGTACATCAACCCATTTGAGATGATTCGTGATGGCATAGCTGTCACACGTTTACTCCATCACGTCAAAATTCGGAAGCAAACATACGAGGACCACCAAGAAATTCCCATGGAATCTAAAACGCAAGAGGATTTGCATGTTGAACCGATTCAGGAAGTGCGTCCTACAGCCGCCACGAATGACCAGTCAACTCCCTTGACCGAACGTCCTTCCAACACTGCCAATCAGCCCTACTCTACACCGACTCTGCAGCCTTATGATCAGCCCATGGGAGGATATGGATATCCTGACACGAGCTACAGCCACGCCAGCTCCGATTATTGTCACGGCCCGCACAGCAACAGGTATGGATAATATCATCTAGATATTCGATTTTGGATACCCTTTGGAAATTTGATAGTTGAAACATAGCGATGCCTTCATGATTACTGGCTTCTGAGAGATAAAATGCAATAATGACGAGATCAAGATAAATCCATGATGCGTGCTTCCCAAGATTCAGAGATTCTGTCTGACACGCAACATCTTACAAGGTGGATACTGTAAATAAGTTTGAAATCTTCCATGAATATGATTAGGTTAAGAACATTCGACGTCATAAGCAAATGCTCTAGCGTGAAAGATTGTGAGACATGCTATGCGATTGTAAACCTATCTAAGCAATAATGCGACCAACTTTGGTAAATGGTATATGACCCCGTGAAATATGCAACATGAAAACGATTAACAGGAAGATCCAAGCGCCATGCGACAATGATTTTGAAAACGACAAAGACAAGGATACTGCATAGAATCACCAGCCACCACCAATTTTGCCAGCGAGCTCCACCACGCGTGTCGTATCATTGTTGGTAGTTGGATCTTTCCCAACATCACTTTCGACTTTGCGATATGTAGTGTATACCAACTTAGAAAGAGGAATGCCCGTGAATTGAGACCAATTCCGAAGACCATCATGGATCCGAGCTTCTTTCTTGTCAACGGAAGGTTGTTCTGGTTGGGTATCCACTTCCATTTCAGAGTCAGATTCCATTGAGAAATAAGCCTCATCTACACGTGCAAGCCACGCCCTCTGCTCATGAGGAGATGGTTTAAACGATTCTGATGCGGCTGATAAATCAGTTGGTGGCGAGGGGTTTGTGGCCTCTCGCGCGTCTTCCACTCTTATTTGACCACCTCCATTTGTACAGCCACCTGGACATGCCATGACCTCCACGTACGCATAATCAGACGAGGAGGCCCCCGAAGAAGCCGCATTGCGTGAGGCCGCAGGTCTTCTATTGGCCAAAGGCTTCGCACCGGGCATTCGTGAGGCTCTGGCAGGCTTGAGTTTCCTGACAAGGTTTTGAATGTTTCGGAAACCATAGTAGCGGGCCGCCTTGACGATCTGTTGTCCATCTTTGGACATGAGAACGTATTCAACGACATCAGCATTGCGGCCTCGGTTTGTGACTAGCTCGCTGCCGGGATTTCGAGCTTGGAATGTCATGAGGACGTGATGGAGATATCCACCTGAAGTCCCTGTCGCGAGAGACTGCTCCGCCGGAGATTGCTTGAATGAGATAAAAGAGTCAAGAGTTTTGTCCGGAAATGCGAGCCTATAGCTCGAAGAAAGTGGCTGAAGTGGCAACTCTGGTAGCGAAAGCCCTCTCGAAGAAGCTAAAGAAAGTAATTCACGACTTGTGATCACGCAGTCCACGTCGCGAACAGTTTGGACCGTTTCTGTGCCATTGTCGGCACTAGTATCCCGCCATGCAATATCTGTGAGCTCTTCACGGCTAGCTTCTAATTTCTTATCAAAACATGGCATGATAGCCAGGTGCCAGATCTGCGATGGTGCAATACCAAGCGATTTGCTCAAAACAGTTTTCAAAAATGTCCCTGACAGAGCTTGTGGTGATTTGAGTCGGGAAAGATGAGGCAGCACGAATGGGTGTGTCTTCTCTGCATAACAAATCCATCCAGGGCATGCAGATGAGAGGATTGGTCGCTTGGGGAGATCACCGGTCCCTGTGGAAATATCACCGGCGGCAAGTGATTCGGAAACTTCATCGGCAGTAAGAACTAAGACAGCCTCACGCATGACATTTGTATCCACAGCCCAGGCAAAGCCGTTTCCGTGCTTTCCACCACTTCGCAATCCATTGGGCCCGACCAAAAATTGGTCAATCATGTGCCCTGCTTGTCGATCTGAGATGCCATAGGTAGCTGCCAAGCTTGCCCTCACTTGAGGGCTCACACTTGCAACGAAGACTTTAGCATCCGATGACCCATTGACGTTTCCAGCAACGGTGCCCTGCGCAGATGCCGCTAGAGGTATTTCCGGGGAGGCATCAAGTGTATTGAGGACCTCGGTGTGGGACTGAAGAGAGATCAAAACTGCTTCTGCGGATGTCACACATCCGGAGCAAGCAAGGCAGTCCGTTAAGGATATTTCTGCAGGAGGTAGATTTTCGGGTTCGACTTTGTCTTCGGTCGTTACTTGGTATGCATCCTAGGATCAATAAATCAGACCATGCTCTTCTTGGGGAAATTTGGGGAAATATTATACCTCGACGTCTGTCGCGCTTTTCTGAGGTAGACTCTCTACTGGCTTAATACAAGCGACACCAGGCGAAATGAAATCATTCAAGTCGTCGGCAGACAGAATTGCGCTCATGGTGGCGGGGTTCCTAGTTTAAGGTTGGGACCCCGCGCAGATTTTGGAAAAGCTGAAGTGTGATGAACGTGTCGTCTCACCTCTTGGGGAAAGAGGTATAGCTTTTGAAGAAGGGCGCCACAGTAGCAAAGGACAAGAACCACAACTTCATTTAGAAAGCAGTTGCGTTGAGAAGTAACCAACGAGCGCCGCGGGTTTGTCATCGGTGGCGATATCGGCCTGCGATAAGCACTGACCGCCTCCGTTCCACTTGAAGAGAGTCCGAGTTATCGCCAACAGGGCGAACATCCTGGAGGCTGAATCAAGCCAAAATATCTGAGACTTTGCATCTCGAAGCTGGCTACTACCAAGCTAAGTACCTGAGCTCATGCAGCCTGACTGGTGCGACGCGTTGATTCAGAGAATACGCGCAGTCACATGACCCGCATTAAGCTATTCCTGATTGAGGTGAATGACATGCGACGTGCGGCGATTCCGAATCCCAAGATGTTTCTAACACAGCTCCTGCCGACGTGAGCAAACGACATTCACCGTTCAGGCGGACACTGCACATATCCGTTAATTCAAAAGAAGCTTGAAATCCCACGCGGATCCATCAAGCACGTCTTGCCTCTCATAAACGACGTCATACCCCCAAACTATCGTCACTAGTCAAGCTGGATTGGTTTTGGGCCACACGCAGTGAAGGATCTGGGGAGGAGTCCGAAGCAAATTCCAGGAATAATATGGCGCAGACATCATCTACACAAGCTCCGACGCTGACGCCTCAGTTTTGCTTTGACGCAAGATTACTCCAAGGTTTGTCAATGTCTCTCTTTCTTTTAAAGACCTATGAAGCTAATTGACATGTGCTGGTCGTAGATTTTCTGCGACTATCGCGATCGACGATTGACGATTCCATAACACAAAATCTCAATGCCCTATTCACACCTGCCCGGGAAGGATTTGATCCCTCTTCAACTGCCATCCGACAAACTGGTTCAAAAGACCGTAAGCAGATCGACGGGGCAGCTTGTCAGGGCTTCAAGGAAGACGTCCTGTTCAAATCCTGGCAAACACGGTCTGATGTCTTGAATTACTGTGCTGGGGTAGCTACCAGTCCTGATCCCGATGATCCGGACTTAGTATTACGACAAACAGAGTCCGCGCGGGACCGTGAACGAGTTGTCGATGAGCGCTTGGACCCATATTCTGCCCGTTTATTTCCTCAAGAGGCTAGGACTGAGTCTCTAGCCAGCTTAATACGCAACCAGCGTGCTGTGGAGGGAATTATTCGAGCGCGGTCTTGGAGCTTGGTGAATGAAAGATGCGGGGCGTCATCTTCGTCGTGGGAGGATGCTCTGAACAGCTGGCGGAAGAAGCAAGAGCAACAAGCATAGAGCGATGTTCATAGGCGCATTGCCTTGTTGATATCTATATCACGGACTCCAAGCAAAAGCTTTGAAGCAGTGACTGTAACTGTACCATAAACTTCCCATGAGAGCGTTCCAGCGTAGAATGCTCTTTGCAAGAATAAATAAAGAGAAATCTCATTCTTAATGCAACAAAGACTATAGACCAAAGATTTTGCTCATCTAAATTTTATAGGTGGTGCGTCATTGCAACCCACTTGCCCTTCAAGCGCTCATCTTATCGGCCCAGCGATTCTGCCAAGTTCGGACTCGGAGAAGTTGCTCCCCGCACACTCTGATTCCTCCTTCGCACAAGTCATTTTCTCCTCAGCATCGCCCATCATGCCGCAACCATTGAACTCCAAGGATCAGTCCTTGTTTCGTCAAGTGGTTCGCAACTTTGAGCAGAAGCAATACAAGAAAGGTTGGCGCTGTTTCCCCACCGCACAGGCAAGGCATTGAGCTAATCCCACCCCCCTCCATCGCAATAGGCATTAAAACGGCAGACCAAGTTCTGAAGAAGAACCCCAACCATGGCGATACAGAAGCGATGAAGGCCCTCATTTTGAGCCATCTGGGGCAGTTGGAGGAGGCTTTCGCGCTTGCGAAGGAGGCCCTGCGACACGACATGAAGTCGCACATCACCTGGCACGTCTATGGCCTTCTATACCGTCAAGAGAAGAATTACGAGGAGGCCATTAAGGCATATCGGTTTGCTTTGCGACTTGAGCCCGAATCCGGTCCCATCCAGCGAGACCTGGCTTTTCTCCAAATGCAGATGCGCGACTTCCAGGGCTACATCCAGAGCCGCACCGCGATGTTACAAGCACGGCCGAACCTTCGTCAGAACTGGACAGCACTCGCGATCGCTCATCATCTTTCCGGAGACCTAGAGGAAGCCGAAAAGGTTCTGACAACATTCGAGGACACATTGAAGGGCACCCCACCAGTGGCGGATATGGAACACTCAGAGGCCACTCTGTATAAAAATGTCATTATTGCGGAATCAGGGAACCTGGAGCGCGCCTTGGAGCACCTTGAAAAGATCGGATATAGATGCACGGATGTTCACGCTGTTATGGAAATGAAGGCCGACTATCTGCTTCGTCTTGACCGTAAGGCTGAAGCCGCTGACGCATATGCAGCACTGCTCGAGCGCAACCCTGAAAACTCGCTCTACTACAATGCTTTGATCCAAGCTAAGGGAATTGCGGAGAGTGACCACAAGACACTGAAGGCTCTGTATGATGAATGGGCTGAAAAGTACCCTCGTGGCGATGCTGCTCGTCGCATTCCTCTTGACTTCCTCGAGGGCGAAGACTTCAAACAGGCAGCCGATGCCTACCTACAGCGCATGCTCAAGAAGGGCGTTCCATCATTATTCGCAAACATGAAGTCTCTTTACGACAACCCTGCAAAGCGTGATACAGTCCAGGCCCTGGTAGAAGGATATGTGTCTGGTAAATCAGCACAGGTCAACGGCTCAGCTGATTCGAAGGAGAACGAATTCCTTTCATCCTCCTTCTTCTTTTTGGCTCAACACTACAACTATCGCCTCAGCCGCAACCTTGTGAAGGCTACGGAGAATGTTAACAAGGCCATCGAGATGGTCCCCAACTCTGTGGAGTACCAATTGACCAAGGCCCGCATCTGGAAGCACTACGGTAACCCTTCCAAGGCTTCTGAGGAGATGGAGAAAGCTCGCTTGCTGGATGTGAAGGATCGATACATCAACTCCAAGGCCGCAAAGTACCAGCTTCGAAATGACGAGAACGACAACGCCCTTGACATGATGAGCAAATTCACTCGCAACGAGACCGTCGGTGGAGCATTGGGTGATCTCCACGAGATGCAGTGCGTATGGTATCTCACCGAAGATGCTGAATCCTACCTGCGCCAGAAGAAGCTCGGACTGGCACTGAAGCGCATCCACGGCGTGTACAACATCTTCGATACATGGCAAGAGGACCAGTTTGATTTCCACGGTTTCTCTTTACGGAAGGGCATGATTAGAGCCTATGTCGATATGGTCCGCTGGGAAGACCGTCTGCGCGAGCATCCTTTCTACACAAGAATGGCTGTCTCCGCCATCAAAGCATACCTGCTTTTGCACGATGAACCTGACCTTGTTCATGGACCTATCACTAGCGCAATTAATGGTGCTGAAATCACGGATGACGCTGAGAGGAAAAAGGCCGTCAAGAAGGCTAAGAAGGAGCAGCAGCGTCTCGAAAAGGTCGAGGCTGACAAGCGTGAGGCACGGAAGGCCGCTGCTGCGACACCTAAGGGCGCAGATGGTGAGGTGAAAAAGGAGGACCCAGACCCTCTGGGCAACACTTTGGTTCAGACGAAGGAACCCCTCAAGGATGCGATGAAATTCTTGACACCATTGCTGGAGCTAAGCCCTAAGAACATTGAGTTCCAAAACCTTGGATTTGAGGTCTACCTCCGAAGAGGTAAGACAACTGCGTGACCTAGTATTTCGTGCGTGGACTTTTATTAACTGGATTTTAGGCAAGCATCTCTTGGCCTTGAAGTGCCTTTCAGCCGCCCATGTCATCGACCCCTCTAACCCCACCCTCCACCTGCAACTCTTGCAGTTCCGCAAAGCCCTGGACTCCCTCGCAGAACCTCTCGCTCCCCAGGTTGCTGAAGTCGTCAACCCTGAATTCGAGAAGCTCCTCCCCAAGGCCCAAAAGCTTGAGGAATGGAATGAGTCTTTCCTGTCTGCCAACAAGGATAGTGTCCCACACGTCCAGGCTGCGCTGTCTGCCCGTCAGCTTCTGAACAAGGACTCGAAGGCACAAAACGAGAAAGAGCTTGTGGCCAGCCTCGATGCTCTCAGCCTTTCATTCGATGATGCCGTTTCTGGTCTTGACTTGTTAGGCGAATGGGGAAGCGATAAGACTGCTTTTGCCGAAAAGGCCAGCAAGAAGTGGCCCCAGGCTTCTGCCTTCCAGCTGAACTAAGCAGTTTTGAAGGTATTCGTATAGCCCTCGAGCTTGATATGTGTTGAATGAACATACTGAGAATCGAGTGGGTTGATGGTGCCGGCTTCGCCATTTCCTGCGAGCAAGTGCTATAAAGCCTCTTTAGACTGATGTTTGAACGTATCAGAGATATTCGTGGATCAGATCAACGTCTTGTCCCAGTCTCGAAGACCCAAAAAAAAGCAAAGCATATACAGAAGAAGATGATACGAAATGTACAAAATTCAGACACATGCTCAATCTGCATGATAGATCCGTAAAGACATATTTGTATTATGCTCTATCAATGACATAGACCGTAGGATTGCTAGATATACATGTACATGTCCCTGGTAAAATAATTGCGCCTCTAATGTACAACTTGAAAAAACGAGGAGAGTGGATATGCGACGTGATGACACTCATGCCAGATGAAAACCAACAGAAATCAAACACCACCTTCTATTATATAGCACATAGGTCGTAGGCAGATTCTTCCTCCCGAGCAAATTTATGCATCTTCGCCATCAATGTTACCATAGATTGGCTTGCGGCGGATGGTTTCCTCATCTTCGCCATAGCCATATTTAACCCACATCTGTTGCCAGAATGAGACGGGCGCGGGCCGCTCCCGTCCAATGATATACTCCTGCTGCTCAGCAAGGCGTTCGGAACGAGCTTCGTCTTCTGGGGTGAGTGTGGCGAGCTTCATTCGCGAGGCGATGCGTGGATCAATCACCATGTCATCAAGCCATACGCGCTCTCTTTCATCGCCCTCCTCGCGCTTGAGTACGGATTTGTGCCAACTCTTTTCTTCCTCCTTGAGGATGTTCAATTGTTCGTAGTTGGTACTTCCGAGGTCTTGGCCTAAATCGCCTGCTGCGGGTGACGGATTGGCATCTGCGCCTTCAACATCAAATGAGTCTTCGCGGTAAGGTCGAGCGCTGTGAGCAAGGACGATGGTAGCCACTTCACGACCAATATCGTTGGCGACATGGCGTTGGTGCAGATAGCGCCAGAATCGGATAGGTGTGTTCAAGAAACCAAGAATGTGTGGGAACTCGATGGGCATGGAGGCGTCGAAGGATTCAGGGAGAGTGCGAGGAAGCTGAGCGGAGGCGTAGTCAACTGGAGTGTTGTAGGCCGGTGTTGGGCCAACAGGCTTTGCGGGTTTCTCTTCTTCTTTCTTCTCCTCGTTAGGAGTCTCCTTGGTCTCTTCCTTGGTCTCCTCCTTGGGCGAGTTCTCGGTGCCACTCGGGACCTCGGATGGTGCGCCAGCTGCAATATCCTTCAATGGCTCCTCTGCACCGGCTTCAGGAGCTAATTCAACGGGAGGTGGTGGCGGAGCATCCATTGGTCCAAGCCATCCCTCATGAAGACCTCGGATATACTCTCGCCACGTGTGACGGCCGATGACCAGGTCACCCTTGGGGCCTGGCTCGTCGTGAACACCAATTTTCTCTCGTGTATCCAGAATGGCCATCTCAACGGTAGGTTCCTCAGTAGCGGAGGTTTGTTCACCAGCCTTTCTTCTGAACTTCCGAATGTTCTCTGCCGCGGCCGCACGCACGTCTCCTTCCCGGCGCCCTTCAACAACCATGTAGTCCAGGGCGGCTGCGCTCAGAACTGGCTTGACATACGCCTTGAAGTGCTCGCGGGCTGTACGAAGACCATCTCCAGGGGGTGCCGACAAGTAGATTGTCAACTTGCGGCGCATCTGCTCAACGGGCAATGGCTCGTCTGCCAGATGGGACACGAGTTCACACCACTTCTGCTGCGCGCGGCGCTTCTCTCGTCGGTCGTAGTACATCGCACTGGCAAAGGAACCTGTGATTGTGAGGAATATCATCCAGTTACGAGACGGGAGTTTGAATCGCATGTTCGGCAACCCTACATATCGCTGGTGTTAGTGATTTGCTCATGATGGTCAGGAGCGGAGAACATACCCATCATCTTGAAGACGGGGTTCTGTGGCTTCGGAGGAGCCTGGGGCTTACTAGGCCCCGAGGACGCCACCGAACTGGACGAGTCTGCCATTGTATTTTTGCTGAAGGGCAGCTGAGCTCTTGCTGTCGATGCGACGAATGCTGGAAAAAAAGTTGCCCGAAAGCCGGCGCGGCAGTTGATCCGAGTCACGTGCACGCATGTTTCCTATAGTTTGTCGAGAATGCACCCTGACTCTCGGTGGCTTTGGAGGATATTGGGTTCAATAGGCGAGAAATAATATTTTAGAGCTCTCTGTAGCTATCAAAGATTTTTTTCACATCTTTTAGTCGCGTATCGCGCGACATTGCCAACGACGCTAGCCGCCATCAGCCTCGTACTAGTCGGAAGTAGAAACACCGTACAAAAGTATCGTGCATATGGCTCACAAACATTGGAATGTGTCCTACCCCTCATTCTTACCAGTAGCTTCGGTGATCCTTCCCCTTATATGAGACAATTGAGAGGATTATCTAACGTGCCCCCATTATTCGTTCTGTGACATCTATCCACTGTCGATCTGGGACCTCCGCACGTTCAAGGACCCCAGCAAGACTTCCCCATCTACAAAAAGCTATTGATAGTGGACGGGCTAGCATTGGGCAGTAATGAAGACCAGTATACCACTCGAAACATTTAGAGACGCCAGCCAGGCCGGATCGTAAACATACAAGGAGCCGAAACATGCCCAGGGGGAGTGAATGTTTAGTCGGGGACTCCTGAGCCACCGCTCCTTTCGAAAACTCCCCGCCTTCTCCTTTCCCTCCCCCCACCCCCCTCAACCTCCACCCAGTCTCTTCCATCAAACATCTTTGGTTCGACGCGAGTCGGGCTGGTCTTCAAGATGGACCCCAACAATAACCGTATGAACATGAACTACGGGTATAACGACCGCAACTACAACGCGGCGAACAGCCGCGCCTATCCCACCACCCCCTCCGCATTCCCTCAACCCATCTATCAATCTCAGGGGCAGCAGGAATACATTGACCCTAACAACCCAGCGTACGCGCCTGGATATTTCGTGCCCAACCCACTATCTCCCCAACAGCAGCAATATGCTCAGCAACAACAGTATGCTCAGCAACAGGGCTTACAATCTCCCCAATCTGCCTACCAACCCAGAATGGGCTATGCAAACGACGGCACCAATGGTCTGATCCAACAATTTTCCAACCAGGACCTCAACGCCAACCGCGGGGGATTTTTCAACCGTACAAATTCGCCTGCACAGCGACCTCGCACTGCTGGTGGATCTCCCGCTGGCCAGGCCCAAGCGGCGCATCTTGTCCCTCCGGTTCCTCGCAGCCCTCGCCCGCCGGCTGAGAATGAAGAGCTTCAGCGATTCCCAGATCGCTATTCGGAGAATGTGCACAAGCGAGGCAAGGCAGCGAAGGAGTTGGTCACAGTATTCTTCCATGAGAACATCGAGCGAGCTCGTGACCGTAACATGCGGTATGTTTTACCCCACGATTCTTCTTCCTTTTGCTATCATCTTCCTTGATACTGATAATTCTTCATTAGATCTGTGGACCTCGACAAGACACTCCGCGACCCCAGTGTGATCGCCGACAAGAAGCGCCAGGATGCTGAAGCGATCTCCAAGCGCGAGTCAGACTTCCTTCGATTTCTCCGAACCAAAGAAACACCATCGAACTTCCAGACCATCAAGATTATTGGAAAGGGCGCTTTCGGTGAAGTCAAACTGGTACAGCGCAAGACTGATGGCAAGATCTATGCTTTGAAGTCCTTGATTAAGACAGAGATGTTCAAGAAAGACCAACTAGCACACGTTCGTGCTGAGCGTGATATCCTAGCAGACTCAAAGGACAACCCTTGGTTGGTGAAGTTACATGCTTCATTCCAGGATACTGCCTACTTGTACCTGCTTATGGAGTTCTTGCCTGGTGGTGATTTGATGACTATGTTGATCAAGTACGAAATCTTCTCTGAGGATATCACTCGATTCTACATGGCCGAGGTTGTGATGGCTATTGAGGCTGTCCACAAGCTTGGCTTCCTTCATCGGTACGTTTTCAAAACTCAGCTAGCACGCCAATGGCGATGTTCAAACTCCCGCGATAAATTCCTCGGTGCTAACATATAGCTATCAGTGACATCAAACCCGACAACATTCTCCTGGACCGCGGTGGTCACGTCAAGCTTACTGACTTCGGTCTTTCCACTGGTGGAAAAAAGACCCACGACAACGCCTACTACCAGAACCTTCTCAAAAACTCCACATCGAAGGATCGAAACCGTAACTCCGGATACTTCAACGACGCTATCAACTTGACAGTTTCCAACCGAGGACAGATCAACACCTGGCGAAAGTCCCGACGTGCGATGGCATACTCCACTGTCGGAACTCCAGATTATATTGCTCCTGAGATCTTCAATGGTCAAGGATACACTTACCTCTGTGATTGGTGGTCTGTTGGTGCTATCATGTTTGAATGTCTCGTTGGCTGGCCTCCATTCTGTGCCGAGGATACCACCGATACTTACCGAAAGATCGTCAACTGGCGTGACTGCCTTTACTTCCCCGACGAGCTTGTCCTCTCACATGACTCCGAGTCATTGATCCGAAGCTTCTTGTGTGACCCCGAGCACCGTATCGGTAGCGATGGTGGCCAACATGGTGGAGCGACCCAGATCAAGAACCATCCGTTCTTCCGCGGTGTGGTTTGGGAGCAGCTCCGCAAGATTCGGGCACCATTCGAGCCTCGTCTCAGCTCTAACATCGATGTGTCTTACTTCCCTATCGACGAGATCCCGCAGGAGGACACCAGCGCTATTCACCGCGCTCAAGCCCGCGCCATGCCAGACTCTCAAGAGGCGGAGATGAGTCTGCCCTTTATCGGATACACCTACAAAGCTTTCAACGCTTTCCAGGGAAGCTAGATATTTCGTTCGTCTCTTGTTCACGTGTTCAGTTGCGCCTATTATTAGGATGGAAAAAATTCGGAGAAAGCAGGCAGGGCTTGCATCTTCATTTTTCTTGTCTGTTATTGTTTGCCATCTGAGATTCAGAATCTTTTGATCTGTCGCCACGAATCGTCATTCAGCATATCAAGCTCGATTTTTTCCCAAATCATGACCCCAAGCGCCGTCTTCTATTTTTAGTTGTCGATTTCAACGCCTTACGTGACGGTGACGGTTTACATCTTTAGGCTCCCTTGAAGGGGGCCATTGTCTGGTCTTCGCACCAGGATTCATCTGCATCCCATAGTTCAAAATTCAAAAAAGATTTCATGCTGTGCTATTTTGCATCAAGTAGCTTCAATTCATTTTCGTAAAGAATGCTACTAAAGAGTGCTTGCATTTACATAGTGCTTTTAGAGGGTTTCTTGATAGTTTGTTGGATACTTAGCGTGGGAATGGAAATATTGTACGAGAGGTTCTGATTTGAAGATGTAGGTATCACAAAAAGTATAGAAGACTATAAGCATACAAAAAAACACCTCAAAACGCCAAGCTCTTGCTCCCGTTCAACCCATTTTGTTGCGAGCGGTGACAAAAATCAGAGCAAATGCAAAAGAGACGTAAGATGGAAAGGAAAATCAAGACCGCAGAGGCGCGAGACCAGGAACACCAGTGTAACGTTCCTCACGCTCTGTCTTGAACATGATCTGCACCCAGAACTCCTTGCTATCCTCATCGAACCAAGTCCAATACCGGCCCTCACGGCGATCAACCTCCTTAGCCTGGAGCTTAAAGCCGCAAGTCTGATATGGCTCCGCAGCCACAATCAGATACTGGAAGTTCTTATCCGGCTCCTCAATCTTCTGCTCATAGGCCGACATGAATCGCACGCGGGGAGCAACGCCGGGTGTGATCTCTTGGAATTGTAACTGGAACAGCAAGCCGGTTTGATGGGTCAATGGGTCGCGGATCTTGGTAATCTTGTATCCAGGGCGTCCGATCTTGATCAGTTGCTTCTTAACCTGCACTCCCATAGCCCCCGGGAGCGACGATGGGTCTTGGTTCTTTCCTTCGCGTTGTTCGCGTGCAGCTCGTCGCGCGAGGTTGGTTTGGTGCTTGCGGCCCTGGGTGTGGGCGAGGTAGGATCCATCATTTTGGTGGACGGTTAAGCAGAGTCGACACTCGAAGCTTCCGACGTGGTTCTTGAAGAAGTAGGGGTCTTTGTCGAGGTCGATTGTCTCGAGGGCGAGTTTGCGCAGTCGCTCGCGACGGTCTGCGTTGGTTGCGGAGCGGTCGGCGACACCACCGCCACCGAACTTGGAGCCGGCTCGATTCTAATGGATGTTAAATTAACTGTGTCGATCGCATGGCTAATATGAAGCTGTCACATACCTGGTAATCCATGGTTGATTCTGGGCTATCGAAGGAGAGACACAGAAAGACGAAGCGCAAACTGCGTGCTGGTACCGCCGTCCGGGCGGCTTCGACGGGCAGAAAGATAATTCGAGATATGTTGTGTCACGTGATATTTACTAGCAAGTATGCGAAAGCTACAGCTACTTCAGCATCGTCGACATGATAATATGATGTTCTACAGATGTAAACTACGAAGCTCACGCTATATTCCATTTCGATCTCTTTAAGAAGGCCCATATCTGCAAGCTTAAAGCAATATGTATAGACCGCATAAGGTGCTATAAACTGGATCTTACGACACAAGCCACAAGCCGTTGTGAATTTTTTCTCGAACAACGAGCCCAAGTCTTCGTAAATCAAACCAATGGCTTGTAATTTTTATTTATCCAAATTTACCTCACAAAGCTCGCAAATCAGGTTAACGCAGGGAACCCGCCAACTGCTTGTCCACAAAAGCGCATTATGTAATCTTGGTTCAGTCACGGAGTTGGTGGTCACTCTTGCCAACGAGCAGCAGAAGCATTGTCTGTTCCATACATCCATAAAATATGGATACAGTTGGCCAGCGCCGGTCCTACGATGGGAACTTGTGCACTGTCCGCTACGTGGGCGGCGTCCAGGGCACAACCGGAGACTGGTTAGGTGTTGAATGGGACGACCCAACTCGAGGAAAACATGCGGGGGAGCATAAAGGCGTGCAGTATTTTACATGTAAGTGGCTTCTGCCTCTTTCAATTCCTTACATATCTGACATCTTTCTAGGCAAAAGCAACTACGGCACTGCCGGGTCGTTTGTTCGTCCCTCCAGGCCATCAGACCCCCCGCGAAGCTTCTTGGAGGGCATTCACGAAAAGTATGCCTCGGAGTTTGAGCAGCAACGCAATACAGAGCTATCTCAAGATGCACCTATTGGGCCAAAGGCTATTCATATCAGCGGCAAAGTTGTCGAGGAAGTCGGTTTCGACAAAATTCGTAAGCAGCTGGCCGAATTAGAGGAGCTGCGAATTGTCCTGTTGGATGGTTTGTGCATCTCTGGTGTGCTCTCTTCATTCGACCAGCCCGAGGATCAGGCTTCACAGGCTGCTGCTAAGATTGCAACTACATGTCCCAAGATCATTGAGTTAGATTTGGGTCGGAATCTGCTTAGCCATTGGAGGCCTGTTTGGGAAATCTGCAATCAGCTCAAACAGTTGATAAGACTTAGATTGAAGTATGTTGGCCCCTGATATCACCGCATCGATTATAGCCATCGTTTTTTACTAACTCAATGGCAGTGGAAACCGGTTCCAACCCATCCAGGGTGACTTTGTATTTGATGGCGTATCGGAGTTGCATCTTGAGGAAAACTTACTTTCCTGGGAGGAGGTTCGTGAACTGCTGTAGCCATGAAGAAATCAAACTAATTCATTCGCTAGATTGCGAATGTGTCTTCTCGATTCCCTTCGCTGAGCTCTCTGATAGTCTCTGGCAATCAACTAACGGCCATACCCTGCCCGCCTATAAGCTCCATTACTTCGTTGACACTCGAAAGCAATGAGTTCACCTCAATTTCATCTCTTCGTCAACTAACAAAGCTACCAAACTTACAACATCTCTCTCTTCGTGGGAACAATATATTCACAATCAATGATGATCCTGATCAGCCGGCTGTGGATTTCCAGTTCCCAACGAGCCTACAATCCATCGACCTTTCACGAAACAACATATCCTCTTGGACTTTCCTCAATCATATTCGCATCATATTCCCAGGACTAAAGACCCTTCGCATCTCAGGAAACCCTATCTACGACCAACCCCCTCTTCCACCATCAATTGCTGCAGCCACAGCAAGCATGAGCGCCTCTAAACCCATGACAGTCGATGAAGCCTTCATGCTCACCCTCTCTCGCTTCTCTCCAAATTTGGATGTACTCAACTACAGCAAAATCTCTCCCCAAGACCGCTCCAATGCCGAAATGTACTATCTTTCTCTCATTGGAAAAGAGCTTTCTGCTGCATCTGAAGGGGAACATCCCCGGATTCTGGAGACACATCCTCGTTATGGGGACTTATGTGAGCTTTATGGCGAGCCGACTATCACTAGGGCTATTGTTGAGGATGGGTCTGGGCAGCGAGCGGTACATCCCCGTTCTGTGGCGGCACGTCTTGTTAGAATGGCGTTCCGTATACATCAGACAACTGCCCATGATCAGAAAGCATCGGCTGGAAACTCAACCAATTCAGTGCAGGTGAAGGAGGTCCCGAATTCATTCAATACATATCAAGTCAAAGCTATCGCGGCTCGGCTATTTGGCCTTCGGCCATTCTCATTCAAGCTTTTCTGGGAGACTGATGAGTGGGATCCTGTTGCAAAGCAGACTGCCGAGGAAGCAGACTGGGCGGACGATAGCGAGGATGAAATGCCGCGGGCCGAGCAGGAATCGGACTCAACGACTTCAAGTCGTTTTGTAAGGAGAGAAGTCGAGCTGGTAGACTCGCTACGAGATATCGCATTCCTCTTCCAAGGCGAGACAGGCGAGGTGAAGATTCGCGTGGAGCTGTAATTAAAGTAATGGAGAAATAGAGAAATGATAATGATTTTTGAATATTTATTGATTTGACTCAAAGGTATGAACTGGCAAGCGTGAGTTTCCAACAATCACGATGGCCTCACGGGGTATGAAAACGCCCGGTCGAAAGGAAACGAAGATATGCACAGAGTTGAAACAGAAAGCGGACGTTCATCCATCGACGAAAGGAGCCACGAACACCATACAATTCTCATCGCTCGTTGTCCGGTCCGCTGAAATT
The DNA here is from genome assembly GCA_026745395.1 of Tympanopsis confertula. Classification (NCBI taxonomy): domain Eukaryota; kingdom Fungi; phylum Ascomycota; class Sordariomycetes; order Coronophorales; family Scortechiniaceae; genus Tympanopsis; species Tympanopsis confertula. The sequence continues at coordinate 1,306,888 of JAOYNU010000008.1, read as the reverse complement.
TGGGACACGGAGAAAAGATCAAGAAATAGAAATTACTACAAACCCATCAAACGCCTATGCCATTATGCTTTTGTAACAGTAGAGCCTTCTTGGGCTCCAACGAGGCCTATGAGCACATAGACTGTAAAGGGGTGGCCGCTCACTCATTGTGCGTCGGCGTAGAAGAAGAAGCAGACCAAATTGGGATACATCAAGTGTGAAATGCAGCGATTACTCGCGGGCAACCCACCACGAACGAACAGCCATACAGCAAATTCGCTTGTAGATCTGGGTTGTCCCCTTGCCCTCTGCTTCTTCCTCAATGAACTTGTGGGCCACGAGAAGCTTTGTCCCGGATTCTTTCTCGTTGGTGTATCCAATCTTGGGAAGATTATTAGGGAAGTCTGATCGTCTCTGACCCAAGTGGCGCGCAATGGCAATGGAGTAGATGATGTCACGGTTCTCGTAAGTATCGAGAAGTGTGCGGGCACGTCCAAGAGTGTCGTCAATCTCCTTTGCGGAGCTGGCTTCGTTGTCATGGAGAGTGAGGAACTGGCCAATCTCGCTCCAGAAGTCCAGCTGGCGTTGCATAAATTGATCAGGTTGGTTTGGTGGGCTCGCGGCATCCATTTGAAGGGGTCGTGATAATGAGTTCTGCTCCAGATGAGTCCACGTGAGAAGAGCCTCAATTGCGCTCAAGCGAGCGCTTGTGGCAAGAAGATTCCAATCAGTTCCAGCTTGTCCGGTCTCTGAATTTGGTACATGGCGACAGAGAGTCATGCTTCTCCAGATAATTGAGGCCTCGAAGCTTTCCAGTCGAGCGAGAGTGTTCCCGTCGCTCAGGTTCCAATCATTGAAGGCGTTGATCAACGCAGAGTAGTCTGCCATAAGTTGTTCATCGGCCATCAAAAATGACAGTGCTTTTTCGGTGTACCACCGTACTTCCAACAGTTTGTCAATCGCTGGGGCATATGTCGCCAGGAACACAGCTTGAATCTCCTCAAGGCGACCGTTGGGGAGCGCGCCAATCGGATGGGGAGGGGGCGGCGCAATGCCTCTCAGTGTGATCAAGTCACTGACGTGAAGAGCTTTTGCTGTTTGGCGCAAAAAGTTAGTGCTCAACTCGTGATGAAAAAAAGAATCAGGTAAACGGAATGAGACGGGCAACTATACCTTTATAAGGCTGCTCGGAGCCTTGCTGTAACGAGTCTGCGGTGGCCTGCATGTTGACTGAAGCTTGTGTACTATTATGATCTAAAGAACGCTCGACCGAAGAGGCGTGATCAAACTGATCGGTCGAAGCGCCGGGTGATTCGGAGTGGAGGGAAGGCGCGAACGGTTGTGAGGAAGCGGGCATGTACCCAGGAGGGGCAGTAGGATATGAGGGCGCAACAGGTGCGGGTGGTCCTTGAGGATTGACGACGAGGGACGGGGGAGGATTATTTGGAGCAGGTTGGATAGCGGAGGGTGTGGTGGCTGAAGGTCGGAAAACAGGGTCGTATCCTAGGCAATCGCGTTTGCTTTTGACACAATTCCTGCACACTGGATGTCCTTCGTCGCACTGGCGCGAGTAAAAAAAGAGAAAATTAGTTCGTCGTCTAAAAGTCGCGAAAAGCAGGGCGCGGTGGGTTTAAGCGGGAGCGAAATAAACGATGGCGGGGTCTGCGGGCACAAGCGAGGTCCGCTCCCCGCAGGCGCATCCGAAGGTTCAACTCGAGTATATCCAAACGTACCTTAATTCGTCTTTTCCGACACGTTAAACATCCTGTTTTAGTCCGCCGCTTCACTTCCTTCTTGTGTCTCGCACTCGATAGCATTTTATTGGGATCGCCGGATAATGGGTAGCGCATTCCATTCGCGTCTATCCCTGATTGCGACGGATATCCGGTCATATACTGTCCCATAGAAGACATTGGAGGCATTGGTGACCCAATTGGGGCTTGTGGTATTTGCCCCGGCGGCCCCTGGCCATTGCTTGCAGGGTTCGAGTTCACCGTCGAGAATCCCGGGTTGTGATAAATGTCCTGGTTGGAAGGATGATAGTTTTGCGGAGGTTGAGGTTGAGGATTAGCTTGGAACTGATGCTGAGATTGCGCTTGCGTAGGTGGTTGATGCGCTTCTGGCTGCTGTGCGTAATTGAAGCCGCCGTTAGAGGCATTATAGTGACCAGCTCCATTGATGGGAGTCCCGTTGTTTCCTGGCTCTACAGATCCAGCGTGCGAGTCGTTTGTATCAAAATGACCACTGTCCCCAAAATCATGGTCATCGTCCATTGTCGGAATATCTGTTCCAATAGCAGGCAGGGTAGAATCAAAAGACGGCATGGTGGTATCAATCGCTGGGAGGGAAAGATCAGGCGCTGCGGACGAGCTCACAGATGGAAGAGCCGAATCGAAAGACGTAAGACCCGCGTCCATGAAAGATTGCGACGTATCCAAGGCTTCAATGGTCGAGTCCATTTCAGGAAGAGTCGATTCTATCTTGGGCACAGAGGGGCTTGTTGCTGGAGCTTCCTGTGGAGGCCTGTCGTGGCCATTGGCAGCATCTTCTCCATTGCTCTCGATACTCAAATTGACGGTTGCAGATTGTGATGTATCAGGAGCCGCTGTTGGCGTGTTTGATCCAGTTTCTGGTGCAGATTGGCTTTGCTCGGGCGGCCCTTGGTTTGGTGGCAGATTTTGAGACGCAGGCGCATTCTGTCCAGCTGATGTTTCGGGCGGAGCGTTCACCGTTTCTGTAGACTGGGTTGTTTGATCCGCCATAGTCAACGCTATGGCGCGCTGGCCGAGTAGGTGCTCTATATCAATCGAACCGCAGGGTCAGAGCCCGCGGAGTTAAGCGTCGCACTCTGAACAAGTCTTGGGGATATAACGAATATAGGCGTCAAATGTTGTGAGGCTTATTGCGAAGCAATGGCAGCACACCGAATCGATCGAGGCTAGGCTGGCAAATCATTTATTCTCTGTAGTCGGCGATACCCGTTAGCTGAGACTCATGGCTGCTGTCCGTTCAATCAAGGTGTCAAAAATCATAACAATAGGTATCAATTCCGCCGGTACATGGATGAAAGAAAACGCAAGGTATCCCATGCAAAGTGCGGAGCAAAAAAGTTCAACGTATGACATGAGAAGGGCAGGCGCGTGGAGAAACAACGCATTGGGGGTGAATCGCAGTTTTGAAGACCCCAAGCCGTTGCAGATGCAATAACACATGATAAGTCCTCCCAGGCACATAAACAAGACTAGGAGGCTCATAAAATTTGACATTCGGTTCCAGACACCGGCTTTTCAGGGTCTCGCCATCCCATCACTTGTTTAATGCCCGGTATGCCTCTTTGCCCCGCTTGCGACCGCACTCCCACTGATCCTCAGGGTTCCTTGATACGCTGAAGCGCTCAGGTATCTTCCCAATTTCCAAAATACGATCGTAGGCACTGGGTAAGAGGCACGTGGGGGTGTGTGGCCGAGTAGGAAAGAAATGCGACACCAGAACAGAAGGCGGGTTCGACGGGGCGGAGACGGCGCGATTGCTTCAAAATAAGTAGACTTACCAAAGACCAAGGCCGAGAGACGAGGATATATAAATCGGAGCACGAGTTGCGGGGGAACTCTGCTGGTTCATGGGGGTTCTGGGATCGGTGGCCGCTGGAGATGGGATGCGCGAAGTTGGAGAAGAACCAAAGGAGCTTTCTTTTCCGGCGATCCACGACTCCGCTCTAGAAAAAAAATTACTGGGGTGGCAAGTCTATACACTCCCGTTATACAACACCACAACACATTAAGCTCTAGAGCTAATTCAAGTCGTTCAATTTTCATTTCGGCCAGAAATACTTGGTTATTCTCTTAATTGCCCTGTTTAGTGACTATTTATGACGAAATTTGCGATGGCAGCTGTATCTATCGGTACTCGTAATACCCAGATGATGCCCTTCAAGATAGTCGCATCAAGTCTGGTGGTACTAGAGTCTACTTTATCAGAGACCATCAAGGATATTTAAAACCCAAGGCCATCTGTGCCAAAAGAAGAGGCAAGTATCACGCATTCGGTGTGGTCGCCATTGAAGCAACGCTAGTTTCCGTGCATGACGGGAGACCCGGGGTCTAGTTAGTTGTTTCAAATTAATCCCAAGGGGTCATTTAAAGCAGGGATTGATTTGAAGACGCCAACCTAAAGTCCCATGCTGTAGGATGTCTGATCAATCAACGACCAAGTGTAGTCTTTTTATAGATGTGAAGCGCGAGCTCTTGTTTCGACCATCACTTCCTCATTGTCTTTGGCTTGCGCTTTTTGAAGACAGGGCCAGACGGTTCCTCGCTGGCAGGGGCCTCTTCCTTCACTAGAGGTGTTGCAGTATCTCCCTCCTCGACTTTGATATCAGTAGGACTGGCTGCTCCGGGAAGGTGCTTGGAAGGTTCATCGCTTTCCGGCGCGATGCTGGGCTTCGAGTCATCCTCCGTGTCAGGCTCAACGTTGGTAGGCTTGCTCTTTTTCAGATCCTTAGTGGAAGCAAAAAGCGCATCCAAATCCTCCTCGTCATCATCGTTTTCCCTAGCACCAGGATACGACCTCATCCTCGATCCCCATCCTTTATTTTCATATTGCTCAGGTGCCTGGTCCTCCTCGTCGTCCTCTGCGCCTTCGTGTTTCCGTTTTCGCACACCAATAGATTTAGTTGCCGCTTCGTCTGGCTCTTCAATCTTGGTCACTGAAACGGTCTGCCAATCCCCAGCGAGTGCCATATCTCGGCGGTACTCCTCGGGGATGGCGACGCCCATTTCGGCTAGCTGAGCTATGCGCTTCTTCGTTTCATCTGCGCTGACTTGTCGATCTGCTGGCGCGGAGACAGCTGTGCGCTTTGCGGGCGCAGAGGCACTGCTGCCAGCCTGGGGCTCAGAAGACCCGCCCGAGACAGCTTTGCGCAATCGTTCTACCTCGCTCTTCGCTCGCTGCGATTCTCTTTCTTTGATGTCGTTGTTTTTGTGGATGTCGCGAAGGAACCTTTTGAGGCTGCCTTGGTGCTTCGGGCTGGCTTCATGTTGGGTCTTTTCGAAGGGAGTGTCGCGAATGAAGATCTTGCACTGTTTGCACCAGAATCGAGGCTGCAGTGAAGAACGAGGTTAGCAAGGTCGCATCAGAACTGATCCAGGATTACTTACTGCTGACTTCCAGTATTCCGCCATGGTGGGGTTGGTGTTGTGGAGGAAAGTTGGAGAAGAGCCGCTTTGCCATCGACGCGGTGTCACGGGTCTGTTCCGGGAGGCCGCTCTTTAATACGCGCCCGTAGAGTCAATCGCCTACAAAGTCGCCATTCCTCTTCTATGGATGTTTCTTCTTGTTTTGGTATTAGTTATTCTCATTTCTTGGAGATCTATTTGATTGGCTCTCCTTAAATTCAACCAAATCACATTGTTCTACTATGTACCCTTGATCTATATATACCGATGTTCTCATCCGGATGTACTCATCGCTGCCCAAGTGAGTAGGGCTGTCGAGTCCCAACATTTGAACCCTCTATCATGGATACTTCTATTGCATATCACTCTGCTCTGGAACAATACTCTTCAGCTTGTCAGTTTCCAATGCGCATCGAACATTGTCGATCGCCCACGCTTCCATCGCAGTCAATGTCTGTAAACCTGTTAGATCGAGCTTTCTATTGCAACATTGAAGACACAGCAGTTTGACTTACCTCGAGGGTCCAGGTACCCATGTGAGGCACCAGCATCACATTCTGGTTACGAAGCAATCCTGGGTGAATTTTTGGCTCTTCCTCAAAAACGTCAAGTCCAGCAGAGAACACTTTCCCGCTATCAAGGGCTTCCACAAGAGCAGCCTCGTCCATGACAGCGCCACGAGCGGTATTGACGATGACGATACCGTCCTTCATCTTAGCGAACTCTGAGGTGCTGATAATATGACGAGTGTGTCTCTACCATGAATTAGATCTCGTTCTCCGAGCAGGTGAATTGTACCACTCACGTTCAATGGAAGATTCAGACTCAGGACGTCGCTGCTGGCGAGCAACTCGTCGAAGGTGACATACTTTGCACCTCCAGAAAGCTCTTCACTTAGCTGGCGACGGTTGTGATAGATAACCGTCATTCCAAAAGCTTCTGCCTTTTTCTTGAGGTTGCGACCAATACCGCCCATGCCCAAGATTCCTAGGACCTTGCCCTGAGGATCATGGCCCAGAGGAGGAGCTGGCTGACCTCGCCATTTGCCCTCGCGCAAAGCGTGCATGCTGGTGTTGAAATTGCGCAGAGCACCCAGAATGAGAAACATGTTCACATCAGCAGTAGCATCGTCTACTGCTGTTGGCGTATTAGACACCCGAATGGGCGTTTGACGGTCCTTGCAGGCGTGGACATCGATCTGGTCATACCCAGCACCTGCAGATAAGCAGAATGATTAGTACTGATACTAAATGCCATAGATTTTGCATCTGATAAACATACCACAGTGGGCAATGAACTTCAAAGAGCTGGGAAGTACATCCACAATTTCCTGATCAATCAAACCGGTGATAGAGATGGAATGAATAGTACGGTAGGCTGCTACAACCCCGTCAAGCTTGCCGTCGCGACATTCTTGGATGAAGTCTGCCCGGTTGGTCGCAGTTGGCTGTACAATATCGCCAATTGAACTCAGTGCATTTAAAGCCTCCTTTGCGCTGTTCGCCGAACATTAGCCCCATCTGCTTGGGCGAGAGGCGACACGTAAACTTACAGGTCAACAGATCCAAGGACTAAGATTTTGGGCTTGGCGTCTCCGGAGCCCATTTTGACAAGAAGTTCTTAAGATGCTATACTGAAGACTGTTAGTTCATGACTCATTATCAAAATGTTTCTTTCCATGATATTGCATGTCTTGTTCCCGAAACAGCCCATGGCGCGAGATGCTTGTGTGTCATCGGTATAATAAAATAACTTATGCAATTATACACTTAATTGTCTTGACAATTCCTCTCCCAATCGCCGAATGTCCTTTCAAGCGACGGTCGTTCAACTTACTAAGAAAAGTGGATAAGACAACCTGCGAATTGGCGAAGTACAACTTCAAGTGCTTTATGCTTAGCGAACAACCAATTCCTAACGCATAGAATTCTGCGAAAGGGTAACAATGAAGGGAAAACCAGAATAAAGTGGTCAAAGGGTTATCGCTGGAGATACGAGTGGCTCACCAGCCAGAATATTCCAAACAGCCCCACGCACGCCCTTCGGTGACCTCGGTGAATTCCCCGCAGTGGAATTGACAGCGCAATCTATTACGGAAGGCCCTTCCGATCCGGGTCCCCATTCATAGATAAGCATTCTGAATCTTAATAAAGGAATCGTATCGAGAGATCTGATATTCATTAGCACTTTCACGCTGTCTAGGGAAGAATATGAATCACTGGGGCAATATCTGCTGGCCAAATTGCAGAACTTTAGATCCAAATCAACCAATGGACTTTTGAATTACAATGCAAGTACAATGCAAGTCACTAGAGGAAGAATGCGCTGGATAAGATGTCTAATGATTGCTCAATGAAGATACTGGTCCACGTTCTGTACGTATGAAATTACAGTAAGCTGTTATATGATACATCGGCTAGCTCTTTGTGACTTCACATAACCGGCTTCAGCCTTCGACCAAGATGCGAGTCCAGTCGAATTTCCTCCAGCGCTTTCGGAACCCCTCGACCCTGCGATCAGTACCACGGTGCCAGCGGCCTTGTCTCTTTATAACGTCAGGGGCAACATCCAGCATTCCACCAAGCGTCTCTCGTGCGAATAGATCGCCGCGAGGCCAACGGTTTTCATCTTCAACGATATGACCGAGACCACCGTCGAGTTCAAACCATACATGGAAGTATGGCATTTTCTTTGCGAGTGTTCGGCGGAATGCGGATCTTCCGTACCCTTGCTTTGCTTTTGCAAGAGTGTCGATGAGCTTACGGTGCTGCGACCATTCTTCTTCAGCAGCAAGAATGGCCTCTTTGAAGAAAGCGGGTGATGTTTCTCCAAGACTGTATGGTAGTGGCACTGCTTCCATGGAGGCATGACGCTTGCGTTGTGGGTGAGCGGCGTTTTCGTAGAAAACCACGTCTCGGCCTTGGTCGTGATACATGCGGGTCAAACTCTTCATGAAATTGCGGATCTCTTCCCACTCGTCGTCATCGCATTCCATGAGATTAGTCCGATGTTGTATGGGTACAATAGTGGCACCACCTTCGCTAATCTCGGGCTCAGTAGGGAGCGTCATGAACACTCGAGTAGCAAGAGATACAACTGGGGCAAGGGGAGGAGTATTTGTATCCTCATGGTGACAAAGTGGGCAGTTGTCGAGTATCTTGTTCATCTTTTGGAACTCATGGACTGTCGCATTCTTGAGGTTGATCTCAGAGCGATGAACCCTCTTAGCCAGCTTCGATGCATTGTCATCCATGTACTCAAGTTCGTCCTATGTGTTCGGGTTAGAAAATTTGAATAATTACCATAATCAGTAGAGGAAACTCACCTCGAATTTGCCATCTTTTGCAATGCGTTCAGCAAGACTCTGTCCTTCCCGACCTGCTTGACCACGGGTCTTACGTTCCTCGCGTACCATGTCTTCAATGCTCATGTCTTCATTTTCTTCCACATGGCCTCGCTCGCGACCTCGCTTGTTGTCGACAGCTTTGACCTCACCACGGGATGCAGCCAACATGGGGTTCTGCTGGATTCCGAGGACCACAACGTCCTTTTCCTTGCGATTAGCCATAGAGGCGGCAGCAGCATTATATTGAGCCTCGAGCTCGGCTGCATCCGGGGCCTTTTTGAGCTTCGCTTTCATCATTTGCGCCTTGAGGCGATTCAGCGCAGTGAGATCCAGAGGCTGTGTCGTGTTGGCAGGCGGCTCGGTGTCCATCCTTTGACCCTGGCCTGTAGCAGAGAGCTCTTGTTCTGGATCACGAAGATGCTCTTGACGCTCTCTTTTCAAATCATTGGCGGTCTTTCGCTCCTGGAAGAGCTCTCCGCTTGGTTTTTCTTTTCCGACATATGACTTGCCGTACATCTTGCGGCGGTCCATTTCCGTTTCTTCCTCCCGTGCATCATCGAATGAGCGGAGATCCCCAAATCGGTCAAGAGCTACATCTTCAACGGTCCTGCCGCTTTCTTCAGCTTCTCTGTAGACGCCTTTGAGCTTGGTCATCCGCCATTGGGACCCAGCATCACCAAACGTGTAGTCCACTTCGTGTTGTGCCGGTTCTTCGACAATGTCTTCGAGGTTCTTTCCATCTTTCAAATCGCGAAGATGCGAATTCAGCTCCTTGTTATGGATTTTGAGTTCGTAATCAGCCGAAAGCATTGTTGGTTTTACCGCTTCCTCGAGCTTTGTAGTATCACGGCGCTGCACGTAGTCGACATCCAGGGCAGATGGCGCTTCCATCCATGAGTCGCGCTTTAATCCACTTGGTTCTTCTTGGACAACTGTAGCAGGGGCATCTTCCTGGTCTTGACTGGCGTGCCTCTGTCGTCGCTTCTGGGTATGGTCGTCGTCTCCATGATCGGTTGAGTGCCGGGATCGTTTGGATCGGTGTCGGTCGTCAGTGCGATGGCGCGAGTCGCGCTCCTTATCGCGCTCTCGGTCGCGAGATCGAGATGAGTGGCGTCGGTGATGGTGGCTGGATCTGTGGTGACGGTGTCGCGATCGGTCCTTGCTCCGGTCGCGATGGTGTCGATCCTTATCGCTTCTCTCTTTCCTTCGCTCTTGGTCATCCGCCAAGGATTTCTCGAAGTCCTCCAGCGTCATTTTGGGCTGGGCAGGTGTGAGAAGAAGAGCAAGAGCTGAAAGCAAAAAAAAGCTCAGGCGGAATGACGTTAATGCCGGGCGGTCCAGGCGCGGGCAGATCGTCGCTTCCCCGCGACCAGAAGAATTTCAGAAAAAAAAGAGCTTCAACCCACTTCTTCGCATCGTCGCCCAACGCCGAATCTACAATTTTTAAGTCGACAACCTGATATCCGCTTTTCATCCTACATTGAGGCACAACGCGGAGAATCTTCAGTGCTCATCATGGCGTCGCCGGCAGTGTCCGTCGTCTGCGTGGGCATGGCAGGTAGATGCAAATACTCTGAAGAATATCCGACCAAGCGCTAATATGAGATACGTGATCCAACAGGCTCTGGAAAGACCACCTTCATGCAGCGCATCAACTCACATTTACACTCTGCGGACAAGGTGCCCTACGTCCTGAACCTCGACCCCGCTGTTCACTCCGTGCCCTTCGAGAGCAACATCGACATCCGTGATTCGATCAACTATAAGGAAGTGATGAAACAGTACAACCTGGGACCTAACGGAGGTATCTTGACGTCTTTGAACCTGTTCGCCACCAAGGTCGACCAGATCATTTCTCTTCTAGAAAAGCGTACTGCCCCGAACCCGGAAACCCCAGCGGCCAAGCCCATTGAGCATATTTTGGTCGATACCCCCGGTCAGATCGAAGTCTTCGTCTGGAGTGCATCTGGAAGCATTCTTTTGGAGACTCTCGCGTCGTCTTTCCCCACCGTCATCGCCTACATCATCGATACCCCGCGTGCGAGCTCCACCAGCACTTTCATGAGTAATATGCTCTACGCCTGCAGTATTCTCTACAAAACAAAGTTGCCAATGATCTTGGTCTTTAACAAGACCGATGTTAAGGACGCAGAGTTTGCGAAGGAGTGGATGACCGATTTCGACAAATTCCAGGAAGCTTTGCGACAAGAGGAAGAAGCCGGCGCTTTTGGAACTGAAGGCGGCGTTGGCGGTTTTGGCGCAGGCAGTGGATACATGGGATCTCTTCTGAACAGCATGAGCTTGATGCTGGAGGAGTTCTATCGTCATCTGAGTGTTGTCGGTGTCAGTTCCATGACCGGTGATGGCGTTGACGACTTCTTCGAGGCAGTGGAAGTAAAGAGGCAAGAATTCGAGCGTGATTACAAGCCTGAACTCGAGCGCAAGAAGAAGGAGCGTGAAGACAGCAAGGAGTCCCAGCGAGAGATGGAATTGGGCAAGCTGATGCAAGACATGGATGTTTCTGGATCAGGTCGGAGACAAGGCAAAGGCCCCGAGCCCGGGGTAGAGACTGTCAGTGAAGCTGAGGATGAGGAAGACGACATCATCAAGCGCGGTCTGGCGGACGGAGAGGACGACAGTGACGAGGACTACGCCGGTGCCAATGCTGATGAGGGCGACGAAGAAGGCGTGTCCGCTCGTTACAAGCAAGCCCTCGGCTCACAGAGCACGGCTTCAGATTCGGACAACAGCTTCATGCGCTACTTGCGTGCCAATCAAATGAACCAGTAGATGACAATCTGGTTCTCGGAGTTTTATTTGGGGACTGGGTTAGAAATAAGGCGCTACATCTATTCAATGCATACAAGACATTTAGGAATTCTAAGATATACCAGCCTATTACTATAACTTATATGAGTGACTATCTCTGGTGGGGCAGTCCTTATCGCAATCGCCACTTTCCCGCAGGCTATAAAGTCCGCTCAGACTCTCGGAGTTTCCCGAGTGACTCGGTCACCCCCGGAAAGTCTGTGTGGGCCGGAGAACCAGCGAGAATTCACATTTAACGTGCGGGGGAGCCTTCTGCTGTGCGAAAGCTTCTCAATTGCACGTCTCTTATACCCCGCCTTACCCTCTGGCGCTTGCTGTACTCATTGCTGCAGATAGCCCCAGCCGAGCTTCCAACAGCCCGCATTGATAAGCGCATATTAATACGTGTCTTTCACCAATTCCTACAATGGGCAACGACAAGAAGGTCGGCGCCTACTATGCGCCAACAGGTGGACTGCCACCGCAGTCACAGCTCTTGACTGACCGTGCCATGTTCACCGAGGCCTATACCGTTATCCCTAAGGGTGTTTTCAGCGACATCGTGACGAGCTTCCTGCCATTCTGGGATAAGACACGCTTATGGGTCATTGCACGCCCATTGTCAGGATTCGCGGAGACTTTCTCTCAATACATCATGGAGGTCCAGCCCGGTGGTGGTAGCGATCGTGCGGAGTTGGACAAAGCGGCCGAGGGTGTCATTTTTGTGGTGGAGGGTGAAGTTACAATCACCTTGGATGGAAAGTCGCACACCCTCACTGAGGGCGGCTATGCGTTCTTGCCGCCAAACAGTGGATGGACTCTCCGCAACCAAGGTGCTGCTACCGCACGCTTCCATTGGGTGCGCAAGGCATACGAGGCCGTCGAAGGCCTTGATGCTCCTGATGCCCTCTTCCTCAACGAGAAGGATATTCCTCCTACTCCTATGCCTGACACCAATGGAGCTTGGGCTACCACCCGCTTCGTTGACCCAACTGATCTGCGCCACGATATGCACGTCACAATCGTGACATTCGAGCCCGGTGGCACAATTCCATTCGCCGAGACTCACGTCATGGAGCATGGTCTCTATGTGCTGGAAGGCAAGGCAGTCTATCGTCTCAACCAAGACTGGGTTGAAGTTGAGGCCGGTGATTTCATGTGGCTGCGGGCTTTCTGCCCTCAGGCTTGCTACGCCGGTGGCCCTGGAAAGTTCCGCTACTTGCTTTACAAGGACGTCAACCGCCACATGAAGCTCTCTCGTCTATAAGCATACAATGATCATCAAGATTGTTACGACAAACGACTGAACGGTATTCCCGAATGAGAACTTGGGTTTTGAGATAAGAGCCTCGTTTGCAGCGCCAGAGGCCCATGTACATTTCTACAATCAGTGATCAAGAATGGGCGTTGATATAATCACAAACATGCATGATGAAACTATAGCAAATATAACTTCAACTAAATTGAAAACTGTCTCTTCTTCTCTGCCTCACTCTTCGACGACAGCTCCCGAGGTCTATTTGGAATTGAAAAGATCTCCAACACAATGCACGAATTCCTCGACGTCCTGCAAAAATACTTCCGGCTCCTCTAAGCTTGCAAAATGACCACCCTAGCAAACAGTTAGCATTTCTATTTCCGTCATGATGAGCTTTGGATGTTGTAGTCACCTTAGCATGCTCCTTGAAGAACTTGAGATTCGGGTAGAGTATCTCAGCCCACGGCTTAGGCAAGATCGCCATGTCATATGCAAACTTTGAGTAGCCCAAGGGCTTAGCTCCGGCCGTCGGATGCGGCTTTCCCGCAAAGTAGCTCTTAACGAGATCCGCATGATACAAGCTCCGCGGGAATGTATCGGTAAACCAATAGAAAGTGACCCAATTGAGAATCGTCTCGAGATCGAACTGCTCTCGTGGATCTGTCCACTCAAGCAGCTTTTCACCAATCCTAAGTTCATGTTAGATAAATCAATGGCCCAGAAGGCGGATAACTTACCAGGCAAGTAAAGATAGCGGACTTGCAGATATGGCCAAGCCTGCTGTAGAAGGCCGAGTTCCATGTTCGAGTGCATAGGCGAGACCAGTTTGCATCCACTTCCCAGATCGGTCCAGGACTTCCAAGTCTGTCGAGTTTAGCAGATCGGTAGAGGGCGCAGTTTGGTCTGTGTTTAGCGCTAGCATGTTTACTGTGATATGTTAGCACTTCCAATCATTAATGACATACATCGAATGGGTACTTACTGTGTAGAGCCTTGCACTCTTCATGATTGGCAGCCATTGCACGCCCGATCATACTACCAAGGTCACCACCTTGCGTAACGTAACCGTTTCCGAACCCCAGGTCAAGCATGAACTGGTTCATGAGACGGGCGGCTTGCTCGACAGTCATCTCGATATCTTCGCTGGTGCTGCCAGATAGACCATAGTCTGGTAAAGAGGGAACAATCACATGGTATGGTAGAGTCTCTGGCGTATACTTGCTGGCTAACAGTTCCATCATCGGCAAAAACTCGGTGAACGATGCTGGAAACCCATGGAGGAAAAGGACTGGGATTGCATCTTTCTTCGCAGAGAAGAGAGCAGCAAAGTGGATGTCTATACCCCCAGCGATTGAGTCTTGGATCGGAAGTTTGAAGTTCGGAAAGCTATTAATATAAGCCTCATGCTTTCGCCAGTCGAAGTTGTTCAGCCAGGACTCTTTTGCTTGTGCCATCCATTCGCGAGAGACTCCATATTGTGGATCGTTCCGACGGTTCCACCAAGTTGAAGCTCCAACCTTCGAAAGTCTCAGAAGTTCTCGAAAGTCTGATAAGTCATTCTCTGGGACGTGAAAAGAGAAGGGCTCAAGTTTGTCCGATGCACCTTCGGGGACAACGTTGAAGTGTTTGGCCATTGTGATGTATGTGGGCTTAAGAGGCGAAATGATCTTTTGGAATATTCTGTATGAAATATTCAGAGCGAATGTCGCTGATACTTATACTTCGTGATTCATAACATTCGTCCGACTTGCGGCTCATAGTAGATGTCGGACGAATGCGGTTTGGCCGCACGAGGCCCCCACTCGGCACGCCTGATCATCATGTTCGTCCGCCGAGGGTGCGGTCGAATCGCCACTGCTTCAACTCACATCATTTTGCCAATAGGAAAGCTGACTTCGCCCTAATTTTATCATCTATCTATCTCAAAAGCCTTATCAAATTATCAAAGATCTTGTGGGGTCGTTACTCCCCAAACCTTACTCTGTTAAACACCGCATCTTGCACCAGCTAGCTGTGGACTCATTGCCTTCGCTTGGAACATCAAGAAGATAACTTGAGGAAAGGCATAAAATGTCTCGGGCTCGCCACCAGGTATATTCTGGTGACGCATTGAAAGAAAATGAGACAACCGGTTCATCGCAGACGAAGAGGAGGAAGGTCCGAAGAGGGACGCGCAGCTGCTGGGAATGCAGACGGCGGAAGATGAAGTGCATTTTCGCATTACCTACAGACACAGTATGCAGCCGTTGTCAGCGCCGTGGCATTAAATGCGTTGGACAAGAGTATCCTGAGCAGGTCTCTCTCTCCGTGGATAGGAATCTTCAAATGGGCGACCGTGTCGGGAGAGTCGAAGCACTGGTCGAGCAACTACTCGAGCAAGGCTCAAAAGCTCCGGATGCGAACTCAGGCTCAACGCAAAATAGGGAAGATGAACAAGCTAACTTCCTTCCTACTCCCTCGGCCGCTTTGGATGAACAATATTCGTTACGTCTGCCTCAAGTTTCCGTGGTATGTTCAGCTCGCGAGTATTGCAAGATAAATACTAATTCACTCGGACAGGGCAATAAAACTACAGACTCAGCCACATTTGGCAGAGAGGATCGCTCACGGGGCTCGAATGTTACGAGGTACCGCGCAGAACATGCAGATATTGACAAGCTGTCTCAGAGCTTGATCCAGGCATTGCCAACGGATGAAGATATCCAGCTCATAGTTAAGGGAAATGGCAATACGTCCACCTTTTTCTACCAGATGCTCATTACGCCTTACGATAGCCTCGATAGCACCAAGAATTTCGACGCCGTTTTCAAGGCCCCTCTTACAAGGCACCATCCGGTTCTAATAGCTCGATGTATGATTCATATGGCGACTTTCTTGCAGCATCTTCATCCAGATTTATACGGAGAGCTGGATGGCTTATCAAAAAAGCCTCGCGATATGATGAATCGACTCGCCGAGACAGCAATCAAATTTGTCTCGACGAACGATGACCTCATGAGCTGTGTCGAGGGGTTAGATACTTTGATGACAGCGAGCTGGTATCGCGCAAATGGAGGGCAACTAAGGAAAGGACTGATCCTTATAAGGAGAGCTATTACAATGGCACAGCTGATGGGATTTCATCGTCCTGGACCTGGGACTAAATGTGAGATTGCCAACTCAAATACTAAAGCCTATCCCGAAGTGATATGGTTTCGTATCCTTTCTGTTGAGCGCTATCTATGCTTGATGCTGGGTCTTCCACAAGGCAGTCTTGATAAGAGTATGGCTTCGGAGTCAATGCTTTCTCAAGATACACCGATGGGCCGCCTTGACCGCAGACATTGTGCTATCGCATCCCGCATCTTGGAACGAAATCAATCGGACCCAAGCCCCCAAGATTTCAATCTTACTCATGAGCTAGATGGTCAATTGCAACAAGCAGCTGCTGATTTACCATCTAAATGGTGGCTCAATCCGAATCTAGCAAGCACGGCAGATGATCCAGAAGGGATGTTCTGGAATATGCGGCGTATATTCCATCAACTGTTTCATTACAATCTTCTTATCCAGCTTCATTTGCCTTACATGATACGGTCCTCAGCAGATGGGCAGAAATATGAGTACTCACGAATTACCTGTGTTAATGCATCACGCGAGGTATTATCTCGTTACCTCATGTTCCAGAGTTTCAATCGCATTGCATTTTGTTGCCGTACGGTCGATTTCTTCTGCTTGATGGCATCTATGACACTACTCCTGGCTCACATTGATGGCCATAGGCGCTCGCCAGCCCATCTTGGTCATATTCAGGGCGCAAGTCAGCAGCTGTCTATAGCAGGGAATATATTGGCGCATCAACGGCCAAGTGATCGTGCTCTGATAGAGCAAGCACATGAGAGCATGGAGGAAATAAAACAGCTGTTTGGAGATTCGCTGAGTGTTCAGACTGCCGATCTATTGCGGGGGCTGATGACCGTTGAATCGGAAGCGGCGTCGGGCCAGACATGTCGAATTGAAGGCTCCAGGCAAAAGGCGAGTGCGGCGGATGAAATGACCTCGTCGGAAACCGGCGGTGGATTTCAAATTCTGCTACCACACTTTGGATCTATCAATATCACCCGGGAAGGTGTTATATCAAGGGAGATGGCTAAGCCATCCGCCAGTCAACCTCAGCCAATGCGTGGGACGAAACGCAACGCACAGTCTGTTGAAACGTCTTGGAATGGAGAATCAGACAGATATAAAGAAGCTGGAGCTGAAACGCGAAAGAATCATACGTCCAGCCAGCCCCAACATTGTTCAAAAAGAATCGATCATGTGCCGTCAGACCTGTCTACCAACTTGCCGGAGAATGAGGCTTTTAATATTGCTTCGTGCCAGGAATCCCCACAAGTCGACAGCTTGTCCCAAGGACTTCAGGAAAATTATGATGAGCTATTTACTTCGACCTTCGATGACGGGGATTTTCAAGGGATTGACATGGCATTTTTTGATACATTGATGAGGGGGGCTGGTGATGATGCCACAGAATGGCCCGCCTGGATGAACGAAACCTAGAATTTTGTGGAGCTTGTACTTGCAAAGTAATTAATGCAAACAAATGCTCTATGCCATCGAACAAGTCAAAAATATATTGAGGTAGAATGGAGATTAGATCATGGCCCGCAAACCTGGACAGAGTTCAATGACGTCAGAAGTTGAGCTTCGAGCTTCCATGACTTCTTCGTGGTTGCCTCCTCCACTTTCTGAATTTGCAAATATCCAGCTCAAAGAATCATTTCACACTTCATACAAAACCACACGATGGATGTAAGTCTCTCATAGCCATTGACTCAAGCTGCCGAGAATAGTCACTGATGTCTTCATAGGTTTTCCTAGTTTACGCCTACGCCACGTCTGGATGGCTCACGCTCCAAAGCGTGCCCTTGCTCGCTGGGCCAAGCATGATTGTAGCAATGCTTCTCGATGAGACCCGGCCAGCAACAAGTATGTGCCCCTTCACATTGGCACAAATATTGTGTTGGCATTGCTAACTAATATCTTTCCTAGTCATCGAGACGTACTTTGCCAGAAGCCTCGGCATAGCCCTTTTGACCATAGCAGTCTTGAATCTCTTCCTGACTGGGTCAATTCCCTTGAACGCAGATGTCGCAGAGCCAATATCAATCAGTGATCGCGATCCGAAAGCCCCATACGCTCAACCGACGTTGATCATCACGCTGCTGTACCACGCGATTTCGTCTTTCTACGCGTACACGTGGTATGTCAGCGGAGGGCAAGCTACATTCGCCATCTCTGTTGGCGCTCACTTTTGCCTTGCTTTCGTTGCGCTCTGGTGTTTGCTCTTTGCGACCGGCCAAGGCAAGATCAGCCGCAGAACGGGCGCGGACAAGAGAACTGCTGGCTTCCCATTCAAGAACGCTGAGGCCTCCAAGAAACACGGAAAAGGCATTTAAAGCTCTGTCTTCTTTTCTTGCTTTTCTGAATTTGGTGGTATCGAAGTTCATGTAACCTATGGCTAAGGGAAAGCGGCGTTTGCGGTCTATGATGACAAGTAAAGTGCCGCATAGGCATTCAATTTACACATGTCGAGTGCTTCCTCTTTTTTATGAAATGATCCATTTTCGACGTAAAATAGTCGCTTGGAAGGCCATAGCAGTTGCTTGACGTAATCAATTGCTATAACTAGTAGCAGCTGCAGTGTTGCAGAAATCTTGATAAAGTATGATTATTTATCGGAGAAAACTGCAATTTTTTAAAGAAATGAAAAAATAGTCAGACAAATTTTCTACTTTCTCTATTTTACTGCGAGTTTTCACCCAAATAGGTCGAGAGTTCTAAGATTCTACGGCACGGATGGATAAGCAGATCGCGGGAAGCTTGTCGCGGCGATCTCACAAACACGATGCCGCTTCAACCCCCAATCTCCGCACCCAAAAGCAGCGCTCCATCGCATCAATGAATCCTGTTATACCAACATCTCCTCGTCCGATAGGGTCGACGGTGCCAATTGTCGGGTCATCTTCTATTGCTCCGCTGGGCCCTTTCTTCCCAGGACCCCAGCCTTTCGCCACTTTCCGGCCCCTTGATAAAGATGCATCTCATGCTCTCCAAAACGCGCCAGCGCAAGACGCGATAACCCTAGGAAATAATGCGCATGCAACTACTGAACATGAGCTTGCTATGCTGCAATCTGATGGGACCTCGTTCCAGCAGCCTGGCTATGGCGTGTTGGGATCGGATGAGACTGAATCTACCAACTTTGCGGGGCAGCTACAAGGCATGAAATTGATTCCAAACCCGCCAGACCTGGATCATTGGAGAGAGAAGATATTCAATGTAGATGAGACGATTACGTTGACAGAGGAGCAGTAAGTCCTTTGTCCGGTTACTCTGTATTCCTCATGGCTTGCTTGACATGCTGGATATTCTACCATAAACTGAGAGTTAATTGCTTCAATAGGTTCCAAACATACTTCCCCCATGTCGACAATGTGTATTCACATCGATCAACGCAGCGTTATAAGCGCAGACCCTTGGTATCACACTATTGGGACTGTCGGCTCAAAGGCCGGCCACCAGGCACTCCAAAGTCAGACGATCCAAATAAGAAGAAGCGGAAGCGAACCGCTCGAGAAAGAGATCTTTGCGATGTCAAGATTAAGATTATAGAGTACTTACCGGGCTACGCACCAGTAGATTCCACGGGAGGATTCGAGTCAATGCCAGCTAATCTCCAACCGGGCGTTCATACACTCTTTCCTGTTCAAGGAAACAGCAATTTACCATTTGGTGTAATTGGAGCAGACCCGAATCTCCCCGGCAGCCATAGTGGCTCAAATGGGGAGAGGTACTTTACTATCCAGCGAGTGAATGGGAATGGGGCTAATGGTAAGAACGACGGCGTGAGCGGAGGCCACCGGCACACACTTGAGGAGAGCGATCGAGTCAAGAAGAACAGCGTCCAGAGACGCTTTTTAAAGGAAGACAAGGAAAGAAAAAAGTCGACGGTATGTACATCTTCTCGTCCCGCGCGCGAATTATGAGTCTTGGCCCACCCCGCAGAAACTGTGGCTACGTCACTGTCGACATCCAGTTCGTTACGTGATTCTTCAATTTCACTCAAGGATATTCAGTCTTGCTATGCTTTTCAATTCGCATTATATCTTCTTCAAAACGGCCTGAGCCCATTCTAACAGCCCTGCAGTTCCAAGACATGTCTGGTTTGAATCAGAAAGCTTATCACACGAAGGCTACAGGCCTGGCTGCCACAACGGCCTTGAACCACTCCGCCGAAAATCCTCTTCAGCTTTATGGAAGTTGTTTCTGGTAAACTTTCCAACCCTTCTTCATTTGAGTCTCATGCAAATATCTTGGCCTTTCGTTCCTAACCCCGTCTTTTAGCCCATTCGTGCAAAGAGTATGGATTGCACTGGAAATGAAAGGCATCCCGTATCAGTATATCGAGATTGATCCATATGAAAAGCCTCAGGCTCTGTTGGAAGTCAACCCGCGAGGGCTTGTTCCAGCATTGAGACATGGCGATTGGGGATGTTATGAGAGCACGGTGATAATGGAATACGTATGCGATCCATCTCATTTCATACATCAATGCGGCCCTTCGCAATGCTAACCAATCTCGCATAGCTCGAAGATCTTCACATCGGTACTCCGCTTCTCCCGCCTGACGCAAAGCTGCGGGCTCATTCTCGACTATGGGTAGACCACGTAAGAAGGATATCACCCAACTTGACCGTAGTCTACTAACCAAGCACAGATCAATCGAAACATTGTCCCCACATTCTACCGAGTTCTGCAAGAGCAAGATCAACAAAAGCAGATCGCTAATGCGCAAGAACTTAAGGAGGCCTTTGATAAGTTGATAGTTGCGGCTCATCCTCAGGGTCCCTTTTTCATGGGCTCTTCGCCTTCATTTGTTGACATCCAGGCCGCGCCGTGGGTTCTTCGGCTTAGCAGAGTGTTGAAGCCCTACCGAGGCTGGCCAGATGCCAAGTCCGGTACCAGGTGGGCTTCCTGGGTGAAGGCCATCAACACTGATGACCATATTCGAGCAACAACGAGCACCGATGAGCTGTATCTGGACAGCTATGAGCGATACGCCCGTAAGTTGGTCTCCACGTCTAGGCGTGCCAAATTGCTGACCATTTTCGACGACTCAGAAAATCGCCCGAACACGTCCCTGCTTGCAAATGCAATCAATGCGGGACGTAGTATTCCTTAGATATTCCACATATAATACCAGGAAATCAAAACATTCTTTCATACAGAGTTCATTCCATATGAGAGCAACGCAAAGATCCCCGAACTGTAATTTAGCCCCCGCGCGCACCTCTGTTGAATCTGAAACCACCTCTGCCACTGGCATCAGGTCCTCGTGGGCTGCGTACTGGCTGCTGAGGCGCATTTGATTTGTCGGAGTCGCTTCGTTCTAATTGAGGATTGTCTCGCTTTTGTTGTTGCTGCCCATTGAACTTTCCTGGACTAGACGGATCGTAGAGATTGTGTCTTGCCTTAGTCGAGGTAGACGACGAATCCCTTTTTTGATAGTCTCTTCCATTGCCACGGGTTTTACCCTTGCCTCTGCCCTCGCCTTGCTGCTGTTGCCGAGGAGGGGTTGTACTTCCTGGTGAGGATGTGCCAGAGGTAGTCGCTGAAGGGCTCCCAAATAATCGTTCCCTCACTTCCTCGTATTTGCGCTGCTTTTCTTCGCGGTTTTTCACGGCTTGTGCCTGGCGTTCTTCTGGGGTTGGCTCCGCTTTTTCAGTCTCTTCCTCCGAGTCACCATCTTCGCCATTCAATCCTAGTTGTGTGACTCCCGAGGTGACGCCATCTAATCCAGCCCCTTGTTGCTGTCTTGTCACGATCTGCGGCCGTCGACTGAGCAGTGTAACTGCAGGCTTGATATCTTGTTTGAGCGGTACGTTGGAGCGCGTTTCGACGAAGTGGAATGTTTGTGGTGTTTCACTATAACGCTAAGGTCAGGATGATTTCAATAATTCGAAATTTGAGGGGCTTCATACGCCTGAGCCCATAGCTGACGATTGAACTCGGCTTGTTCTGCTCGGCGCTGAGCTTTGGTGACTTTTGATGAAACCTTCTTTTCGGGCGGCGGGGTCGACTTCGTCGCGAATGTCTACAAAGAGCCAATCCTCGTTAGCCATGAGCACTTTTGATGACTGCGATCGCGCGTAACTTGATATCAAGCTACAGCCTTTTGCTTTTTGTGCGCTAGAGACTTACGTCGGCCTGGGGCTGCCAGTCCGCATCCCACGCATCAGGAACTCCGGCGTTGGTACTCATGGTACGCGAAATGGAATGGGGCGTCTCGAGATGTGGAGTAGGGTATACAAGAGATCTTCCACAGACAGAAGAGTGCCAGGAGCTCTATAATGCCAAAATAATATGTCCACGAGTGTATATAAAGAGAGAAGGAGCGAAAGAAAAAATGAGCCCGAGGCGGCCACCGCCCCGTACCTCCGCCCTGCCCCGTCATTCGCGCCGAACTCCCTCCCTTCAGGCTTCTGCCGGCACCCCCACTAAGTGCGGTACAGCCCTGACCGGAGTTATTATTCATTTTGTTGGAATCTCATTATCTGACTTCTAAATGACCAAACGATAAAAGCAAATAACAAGGTATCTTCTAGCATTGCAAAATTTATGTCAAGTTGAGAGCTATCTACTGTATATATGGCGATTAGTGCGGATTTCTGGGAAGACGCTAGCCGGCTAAATGAACAGTGAGTACTCCATAGTATTGCAAGTTTAGTATGGCACGGTCTGGTCTTCTCTACGTATTTACGCTGTTTTCCACATCCGTAGTCAACTATAGCACTTCGCACATGCACAGCTCTTTGGCATGTTATAGGTGATTAATCTTGGTAGATACTCGATATAGTTTAATAATGAGATATCATCTGGTATACGAGAATTCATCACTGGCCGAATAGAAGCAGTGTTCTCTTTCACGGGGTGTATTCCAAGGTTGTGCCGCTGCCAGTCCCAATATTGTACTGTAAGATCGCGTTTTATAGTTCATGTTGTAATTTATGTTGTAGTAATTGAAAGTACCCGCGATATGTTTCTCTCCAGTTTTTTCTCTGTGACCTTAAGGCATCTTTAGGTAGAATTAAAGGAGCTAATTAATATGCGAAGCCATGTTGTTCTTTTACCTAGTTGAAGGAGCCTGGGTTCCAAGGTTGGCGGTGACAACGGGATACTAAACACCTCAAGGATTTGCAGTATGGCCATCGAAAAGGAAATACACATTTAGCAGGACCTCGAGTCCAAAGAAATTCCATGTAACTTGTAAATCTGTGATCATTCCCCGTTACTGAGCAATCAGCCTTGAGTGATCCCTCAGACAAGTACCTGCTCAAGCCGTTACTAAGGCATCACGTGAGGAGCCCAAGCTACAGTGAGTCTGACGCCGAACGACCTCCTTCGAACGGCGTAACTGGACTAGGGAAGCTACCTAGCAGATGAAATCCGGTACGTATAGTCTCAAGTGCTATTTGATGTTTATTTGAGAAACACCGGGCTCGAAAACCTCAAGTCTACTCTCTAATAGCGTAAGATCACCTTTGTTTGCTAGCTTCCATCCCACTTCACTCGTACCAACCGAACCTCCAACGTTCACTTCACTGACTATGTCAACAGACACCCGAGACCGAGACGGTGATTCCGAAATGGCTTCCTCTGGAGAATCAGGCCTCTCCGATTCCGATGCTCCTGAGCAAGAAAGCCGGACCCCAACCCGCATGACCCCATCCGCAGCTGCCGCAGCAGCAGCAGAGCTCTCCCCGCCTGGATCCCAGCCACAAACAACATCGGGCGTCGGCACCATTGGCGACAATAAGGAAGTGAGCTCAGCACTCGGCGATACGGGGCCCCAACCATCTGGGCAGGCGACCGCGTGGAAATCCAAGCGTGCGGAAAACGACTACCAGCGGGCTTGGGAGCATGTGGTTGATAAAGACTTCAACTTGGGTACATAATTTCCAATTTACTCATGGATTGCTGCTGGATGCTTAATACTAATATCCCGCAGATCAATTCGGTGACCCCTTTGATGAGCGCGACATGGAATAGATAATATTTCCAATGCCTAAAGAACACAACATGATTAATGAGTGACGATTTTTCATCTCAGCACGACGCAATCCGCGCTCCGCTACACTTGATGGCACTATGCTAGAATTTATTTCCGGCATTGGTTTTGGTTGTGCGCCGTATCTTACGGATATACCGAAAGTGGTCTTCTCCGAGCCAGGCCGTTATAAACCGTGGTGTATCACTACTTCGGAGGCTAGCGCAAACAGAAGTCACTGCTGAACAGGGCTCGTTGCTATAACTAGCTGTCAAAATACGAATACAAACTATATTACTTCGAAGACTTTACTTCGAATCGTGTCCTAGCCCGTACAAGGTATGCAGCTAAGTAGACGTTTGTCTGATCCATCGACCGTCTTATTCCCTGCTCATTGTGACCATCACTCTTCTTGATGGTCATCGAAAGGAAAACGAGACAGAATTGCAGTTCTCTCCATCTCCGGGCTTGAAAGATTCAACAAGCCATTATTGATGCGCTGGATGAGACATCTGGATCGTTTGAGAGTACTGTTAGACGGACACCCTCGGTCACTATTTGGACCCCCGCTAAACCGCATCTGCTCTATTATGTAATTTGCTATACAATTGGGCTAGGGAGCCAAAACAACTTAGAAGTCCCTCGAAGTATCTACACAGTATCTATACAGTATCTACACTTTGTGTACTCTGCAGGAGTAAGCTCTTTAGATTTGAAGCTACGAGATTTTCTTCCTGTCTCTACTACTATATCATTATTACTGTCTTCATTGGTTGAGACCACACGTAGTACTTGAAGGGACTTCTAAGTTACCTTACCACTCTGGCCTGACTGTATGGGAGATTACATACTAGACTAAATACAGTTTAGTGGCAGTCCGAATAACGATCGAGGGGGTCCGTCTAATACGACTCCCGTTTGAAATCATCATCTGGAACCCAACCATGAGCATACGTCCCTATTAGACACGTCGTCCCGCCAAGGGCTTGGTGTTTCTCTTGCTCTTGGATATGATGCTTCGTGTTTCTTTGTTTTGAAAAGTCAAATTGGCAATTGAGAAGTCTCGTCTGTGCTCATTCATCCAGCAATCTAGGCCAATTCCTGAGGTCTTGTATCATGGCGTACTTCAAGTAGACAGTACATATGTAACAAATATTAGCCCCCTGTTGATCAATGACTGTTCAGAACAAAAAGAGAGCTCTGTTCGGAAGATCGACTTTCATCATGCATTCTCTTAACTGTTATAATTTGCCACCCGCCTGAGCTTGGAGTGGGTTATAATGCATTGTCTGCTATAATATTATCTGGCGTTTTGCCTCCAGCCATTCTTCGGGCTCTAAGAAGAAAAAACCTTAGCCATGGTGGCTTATGACTTGAAAGACATTTACAATAAAATCCTTTTAAAACTGATTGAACAATCTGTCAAGGTCACAAAGCTAATGTGGAGGGTATGGAGCCAAAGTACCATAAGTATGAAGAGCCGCACACTCTTCTCCTGCCTTTTTACAAGGCCTAACATATCAATCTCTATTTTGCATAACATAACAAGCACCAAAAAGTATTTATACTCTTAAGGGATCACGAGCTACTTAGATCATCTAATACATCAACATGTCGAGCAAGTGGAACACAGCCAAGGACGTATTGCTAGGTCCCAAAAATGGCTGGCAAAAACTGACGCAACCAAAGGTGGCGCTGAACAAAATGGCTTTCCCTCTTGAGAAGGAGGACCGGAAAGATAAGCTAGGCGTGGAATTGATTTACGAGGGCACCTTTGACGTACACAAACGTAAATTCCACCAGTACGGCCTTCGCTTTAGCCCGCGCCTTCAACCCAAGCTGAAACCGGTATACCTCGGGCCAAAAACCTTTCGTCCGCGGGACCCAAGTATGAATTATTGGTACAGGTCTGCTTCATTCGAACGCCCCACCATCATTATACCCCACAATTGCACTAAAGAAGATGTTAAACGGGCTTTTGATGTTGCAGATAGAGCGTTCTGCTGGTAGACGAATCTTCAAAGGCGCGGAAGTCTCGAATTAGCGGATTCCGCTTCTCAGATGATGGATGTGTTTCTCAAGTACTCTGGTATAAGCTCTTTCCTTGTGAAATCAAGCCGTGTCGATCAAAATTTGACGCCGGCTAATTCTAAGGCTGGAATAGAACGCTGGTCTGCTACCAGAGGTCCACCTGATGAACGCCTGTTACGCATCAGAGGAAAAGCCAGCAGGCAAGTATATAGGCGTTTCAGGTCGCTGCTCAATTAGGGACAGAGGATTTCTCATTCAAATATTTTCTCCTGTAAGGAACTGCATGTACTGATCTATAATTTTTTCATCCAAATAACATACCATGATTATCTTGATTGCGTGACTTTTCGCTGCCGTAAGAATTAAACAGGATTTGTAAGTGTATAGTAATTGACAGCCGAAGAGAATGGAAGAGACTAGCTAGATAAAGTTCAATTGTAAATGCACTTGTCTCCAAGGGATCTTGCACTCTATATACTTGTTAAGAGCGGAAGTGCCGCAAATCCGTAGTTTGGGACAACCTCCGAAACTATTCCGAGACGGGTGCTTCCTCGATGAGAACTCTAGTCGAATGTCAAAAAATGTCGCAAACGCCAGACCGCTCTGTTTAAGAACCCCGCCGCTCCCTGTTGTGATCGTCCGACGACCGTTCAGGCGACGATGGGCCCCGAAAGGGTTTAGTGGTGGAGCCACGAGGCGGTTGACCCGACAACGCGGGCCTTCCACGTCTTTTTGCGGTGACGGCGCCCAAAGCAAAAGCATCTTTCCCCTCTAAGTCTTCACCTTCGTCCGACCATGTTTATACGCCTCAACTTCGACCTTTAAATTTCTCTCAGCGACACCTCTTATCTTTCTGACATATCTGCTGCTTAGCATTATCGCGGATATCGTTCAATCTGCGCTCCCAGATTCCACCGCCATTTGACACATTCCACACGCGTCAACAACAATGGGAACCGATCCGGCGCTGCCACCAGCGCAACAATGGTGGGTCGTTTTTTTCACCCTTGTATCTCGTCCGATCACCTATTCTGTTTCTCAGCACACGTCGGTTATTTCTACGCCCGATCAGGCTCAGGGGTTTCTTGCGCGGGTGCGGTCAACAGCGGATATAGGGTTTCATCTATGGACAGAGATTATCACATTTGTGCGACTACATGCTGACTTGAAGCGCCCCGTTGCGCATGTTGCTATCAGTGTGACCACAGACACAAATCACGAGACGTCATATAGTTTCTCGCCGATCAAGGCTTTGCGCACTCTTCCTCGACTGTGGGAGCGCAAGCCAGCAACCCCTTTCCGATCTGGGCCAAAGTCGAAGAAGCTGTGGAAGCGCTTCCACTCGTCATTTTCGAACATGCAAAGCCTTCAATCGTCAGCTACCGCCGATACCAATGCTTTCAATATTGCGATCAACTCGTCAAAAGAACAGGCGCAAGTGCGCGGTGTAAAGCGACTGAGAGTTGATGACGGTAGCAACGACGCGGAGGGCGCATCAAAGGAGCGGGATGTCTCATTTTTCGAGACGCAGTGGGAGCCCGATTCCCGCAAACGACGTGAGTTTGTGCGACACGAGATGACTGAAGTAACTGTGCTGATATGAGTGCCAGGGAAACTGCCGGATGCGCCGATTAATATCTTTCAAGATAAATCTCAGGACTATGAAGGAGACTGGGCCATGACTGACTCTCCTCGGCCTTTGAGCTCAGTCTTGGCTCCTGCCAAAACGAACGTGTTCCTAGATGGCGCTGCCGACTCAGACGAGCAGGTTAAAGCGATCCATACTTCGGGCGAGGACGCACAGACTGCGGTCAACAATGCAACAAACGACGAGACCACTCAAACGGATACCACCGCTCCGAAAGAAAATGTCGAGAACCTTACCCAAGAGCAAGAGGGTACCCTTGTCCGATCAGCTTTACGCAGTTCGCTCGATGGCGACGATAGAGAATTGCTCAATAGTTTTGTTTCACGGGCTCAAGCCAAGCGTGCCGCAAAGGCAATCATCAGTCAAGAATTGGATACTGAGAAATCGTCTAGCCCGGAGGAAGCTCCGGAAGCTAAAGATCTGACACCACGATCACGCAAGGTCTTGGAAACCTTGGACACCAACTCTCCCTCCCCTGTTAAGGTGCAGGTCTCACCTTCAAAGGGTGAAACTATTCCCGGAGATGAAGCCCAGGAATCCGAACAACCTACAGAACAAACCGAGGAGGCTTCTGCCGGCAGCCCTAACCCTACAGCCCGACGAAGCACTCGTGTTAAAGTCCCTGCAATCAAAACAGCCCGCAACACAACTATATCTCTGCGTCGAGCTAAGGGCAACGAGTTCATTTTTGTTCAGCGAACCGAGGCCCAGCAATTGGCTTTGGCTACGAAGCAACATACACGACAGAACCGTGGCGATTCTGTCTCTCCCAAATATGTGTTGGAAATGATGGCCAATGGAGACTACGACGACGACGCCACAGACGGCGCTGGCGTTGACAAAAATCGCAAGACAACAAAGAAGAGCGTCACTTGGAACGATGCACGATTGGTCGAA
Source organism: Tympanopsis confertula (assembly GCA_026745395.1). Classification (NCBI taxonomy): domain Eukaryota; kingdom Fungi; phylum Ascomycota; class Sordariomycetes; order Coronophorales; family Scortechiniaceae; genus Tympanopsis; species Tympanopsis confertula. Next base: position 1,278,658 of record JAOYNU010000008.1, on the reverse strand, counting down.
TTCGAAGACGATGTAAAGGTCATTGAGGACCCTGTCGAGCCGACCGAAAAGGTCGACGATGACGCCACAGGATCTACAAAGCCGCGATCTAAAGCCAAGCGGCCCGAAAAGAAACCGCTGCGCAACCAGCGCACTAGTCGCAGCCAAGCGCCGCAAGACACCGACAGTGCTGAAAGCAGCGGGGATTCGGAGAACGGCCCAACCACATTAGCAGCCGCTTCTGGCGCAGCGTCCCGATCGCGGCGTGTGCGACGTCTGGGCGAGTCGTCTATGATCTCGGGCACGCCTGTGAAGACTGGCAGTGGCCGCCTCAGCAAGCCACCTCCTGCACCGGCCCCGAATACAACTGCAGGGCCCTCAACTCCTACCAAGGCTCGCCGCAAGCTGGTTCCCAAATCTCCCAGCTCGTCGATGCTCCCTGTCTCTAAGATGGGCGCCACCGATCAATCCTTTGTCAGTGGCATTCCTACTCGCAGTGGGAGCAGCGCTGGTAACTCGGAGGGATCCAAGCGCAGTACGGCGCTGCAGGCCAGTGCAGGCTGTACGCCCATGCCTCGACGGGTTCGAGCGAGAAGTTAATTGCTGGCTGGCCTTATAGCTTGGAGTAGCTGAAGAAAGTACCTTGCTTATTAGCTTTGAATGGCCCGGTGGTTTTATCCCCGGGATTGGCATATTGCTGTGTTATATTCGTCACAAGCACGGAGTTTTGCTGGCTTCAAGATACCATTAGTCTTATCGCGTGTTAGGATATCCTGACTTATTGCTCAATCCAATCTTCTTAACTTGGACCCATAATTATAGACCTTAATCTCTTTGTCTGTTATCAAATGCCTTGATCTGCGTGATGACGTTGGGGCCTGCTCGCGCGCTCTCGATTGCGCCAACCAAAGCACGACTAGCGCCTGCAATGGGTCCAGCACACCCTCTTGTGCGCACACCAACCCTCGTGAAAGAGCAGCTGGATGGAATTGGAACAAGATACACTCGATCATACCACTGACATATGCCAATAGATGTGATTGGGTAGACCCTTAAAAAACCGAGTCTGGATCTCAGCCTTCAGACGATCATGTTATCGTATGTCAACCGTACGAACGAACCCCCGCATGTTGCCAGCCCCATATTTCGCCCGCAATCATCGCAAAGCGAGAAGATCGTACCCGCTTTCCAAAGCACCTCCCCGCAAACAAAGAGAACCCTTGCCTACTCTCTGAAAGCCGCTTGTCTCTCTTTCATCCCTGGAAAAGCTGCAGCCTCGACTCAGCTGCCTTCTCGGTTACACTCTCGGGACATCGAACCCGTAAAGTAAGTATGGCGAGATTAAATCCGAGCGCAAGCCCAGACCCTGGTCAATACGCGGCCTTCTTACGAGGTTATTTGCAATTGTCCGTACTTACCAAGAGCCATTTACCACCCGTTCCCTACCTTGCAATACAAGAGTCCAGATGGCTCGGCCTCTACTTTCCCATCTGCGGGGTTCCCATTCCCCTCGACTGTAAGCATAGTGGAGCCTGCACTGCCCAATCCCTGGAGTACTCAAAGCCACACGCGAGTGCACGAGCCGTCAGCGATAGATTCGTACAACTGTAGAAGTACACTAGCAAGACTCCTACAGCCGGCTCTTAGAAACAGAAACACAAACAGAAATTGACATCGACCGGAATTGGCCTCTGTACGTAAAAGCGTTTAATGCAGCGCACTTGCCATTCCCGCGCTTTTCCCTTTCCAGCCTCTCGGTGTTGCTTGCTGGCCCGCGACGCCTGCATCTGCCCACATTATGGCGGCGCCTCCGACTTCTCCCGCGCGATCTGGCGGCGCTAAACTGGGCTAACGGTGAGGCGTCTCGGGATGATGGGGGTGGCAGCGGAGCACTCTACTCCTTTTTTTCTTTTTGCGTGGAAGGCTATGCAATAATGCTGCGTGATATATGAGAGATTATTTGAGAGATTATTATCGTTCGGAATGGCAGTAACCGTGCACCAGGCACGGTGTAACCTTACCGTGAATACGTGAATGGCGCTTTGATACTAATCTAGCGTGGCTTCTTGGCTGGTTTGGGCGCTGGAGGCTCTACGGCTATTGGCGGGGTTGTGCCGGTCAGAACGGGAGGCTGAACTGTGAGCTGTATTGGAGTTGGAAATTGGTATTGCGTATTAAGAGGTTTGCAAACTGAAAGATGGAAACGAGACGAGACGAGACGAGACGGAACGAGTTGAAACGACATGGGTGTGATGCGGCAGAACGCGGGGGAGGGGCTAACGGCAGCGCGTCATTCTACTATTGTTATGGTTAAGGAAGTAAGCATTGTAAAGCAGACGATTGTATTCATCTATCTGTTCCTACATTCTCTGCTTGCCCGTTGGGTATCATTCAATAGCGGGCTTTTAAATCTAAGCAGAGATGTTGGCGGCGGTCTCCTCGGGCCAGACGTCGTATCCGAAGGTGTCCTTCATGTTCACGAAGCGGAAGTGACGGCCCTCAGCAACCTTGTTGACAGCCTCGAAGTCCTCGTCGGACAGATCGATGCTCTGGAAGTTGGAAACAATACGCTTGGGGTTGGAGCTCTTGGGGAGCACGCTGTAGCCGCGGCGCAGACCCCAGGCAATGAGGACCTGGGCGAGGGTGTTGCCGCCCTTCTCGGCGATGGCGTTGAGAGTCTTGTTCTCGGAGACCTTCTCGCCGGTGGTGGGGACCTGGTTCTGCGAGCCCAAGGGAGAGTAGGCCTGGGGCAGGATGTTCTTGGAGAAGCAGTAGTTGACCAGCTCGGTGTTGGGCAGGAAGGGGTGAACCTCGATCTGGTTGACGTGGGGCTGGACCTTAGCAAGCTTGGCCAGCTGCTCGTGCTGGGGGATGGTCCAGTTGGAGACACCGATGGCCTTGGCCTTGCCGGTCTCGTAGAGGTTCTCCATGGCGCGCCAGGTCTCTTCGGGGTTCTCTGTGAGGTCCTTCAGGATGACGTACTATAAACATGATTGTTAGCTCTCGCTCTTCTCTCCGAGATGCATTGCAGTGCAATTGGGACATACCTTGCCATCAGCGCCAATCAAGGGCTTCTCCTGTGTGTCCTTCTCGGCGGCAATGGGCCAGTGGATCAGGTACAGGTCGATGTAGTCGAGTCTGAGACGCTTGAGAGAGTCGTTGGCAGACCAGAGCACATCGTCGTAGCGGTGCAGGTGGTTCCACACCTTGGTGGTGATGAAGATGTCCTCGCGCTTGACGGAGGGGTTGGCCTTGAGGAAGTCGTGGACGGCATCACCGACCTCACCCTCGTTCAGGTAGTACCAGGCACAATCCAAGTGACGGTAGCCGGTCTGGAGAGCCGTGGTGACAGCAGCATAGGTCTCACCGGAGGAACCCTCGCTGGCGAAGGTACCGAAACCCACGGAGGGAATGGTGACGCCGTTGCTCAATTTCAAAGAAGCTCCGTTAGACATTGTGAATTGTATAAGGTCTGAACCTGTAGGGGAGAAAGAAGAAGAGGAAAATAAATTTGGCTGGCGGGGGTTATTAAGAGTACCCGATGACGCCCATGTTTGGGAGTGGGGATGGAGGGGCACAGCTGTCCGCGTGCAGGTGTGCCCTGTATTTGCGTCTAAGACCTACAAGTACGAGTTCTTCCTTGCCTCTGGGAGCAGTGAAAACCAGCCGGGCCGTGGCATCCCCGCGTCGATCTATAAGTGCCTGGACAGGGCTCCGGATGGTATCATTGTGCCTAGACGATGGCTGAGGCCCTCGAAATCCCACGCGTATTTTTCAGAAACGCGCCATGACATCAGTGAGACTCTCCCTTTGACTCTCGCGGTCGTCATTGCGCGCGATCCGGGGTCCACTGTTTCCGCCAATTATCTCCGGTAATTGGGATAGTGGAGACCAATTGGCCAATGAATGCAGCCTCGCCCCTCCTTCCATCCAGAGCTGCAGGGAAGTAGCCAATTACCGTGCTCCATGTTTATCAGCTAGGACGCATCAGGCATAGAGCTCCTGCCAGGCCGAAAGTATCCGTTACCTGGCAAAACCGGACACAGCCACCAGGTTCCAAGGTATCGAATACCGCATCCTGCCCATACATGTGCTTGCGACAGCTATAGCCGGCAATGACGATAAGCGCTCGAGTGTAAAGCAATACCGGTTTGAACAGACCCCACCGTATGTATGAGAGTATGATACAGTTCGTGGGCCCAAGGAAGCCTGTTATAATTCCTGATATGTTATTCCCGGTTTGCCAATGTCCCAGCGCCAGGGCACTTGCAATCAGGAGTTTCTGTATATATACGCCTTCCCCTCGCTGGCGAGTGTCCTTTTCCTAGACATCCTCATCTCTTCTTTTCACTCTCACTCTCCCCTTTGATACTGTCCATACTGACCCCATTGGACACTAACAACGTCTCCACCTGTCGGCAGACCCGCTCTATACATTCTAAATCCTTCCCATCCCCACCTTTTCACGATAATGCCTCGCTACGATGATGCCGACTTTGGCGTGCCGCCGTCAAATCCACCTGCCCGCCCGGCACTGGTATCGCGTCGGAGTGCGGCAGCTGGTCTGCCCATTCCAAAGGGCGGCGGTGCCAACACGGTGGAGATCCCCACCACCCGTAGCGCGATCAGCGATGCCGCCGCGCTGATGCATAATCTAAGCCTGTCGCCATCTATGAAGGAGCGTCGCGGGTCGCGCAACTCTTTTGGAACTTCGCTGCCCATCCCCCGTTCGCCGCGCCGTTCGCGCTCGCGAATGGAGCGGCCCGCTCTCTCGCAGGATATCCTGGCCTCGCAGGTCCAGGATATGTCCCAGGAGAAGGTGGACAAGGCGAAGAACATGGCATTTGCCTTTGATATTGATGGTGTGCTGGCACACGGAACTGAGCCTATTGAAGAGGCGAAGGAGGCATTGAAGATGCTGAATGGTGATAATGAACTTGGAATCAAGATCCCGCATATCTTCATCACCAACGGTGGTGGTAAGACTGAGCAGGCTCGTTGCGACCAGCTCTCTAAGATGCTTGAGTCTCCTATCTCCACTGAGCAATTTATTCAATCGCACACTCCCATGCAGGCTCTTTCAGAGTACTACGAGACTGTCCTCGTCTGTGGAGGTGAGGGTTTCAAGGTGCGCGAGGTCGCAGAGAACTATGGCTTCCGAAACGTGGTTCACCCCAAGGATATCCTCGCATGGGACCCAACAATCTCCCCTTGGAGAGTGTTCACCGAGGAAGACCGCAAGCAAGCCAAGCCTCGCGATTTCTCCAAGATGCAATTCGATGCCATTCTCGTCTTCGCCGACTCCTACGACTATGCCACCGACTTCCAGATTATTATGGATCTGTTGATGTCCGAGGATGGCAAGCTGCTTACCCGCGCGACAGACCCCGTCGCAACCCGTATCCCCATCTACTTCTCCCAGGGTGATCTTGTCTTCCCCACAAACCACAAGGGTCCTCCCCGTCTCACCCAGGGCTCCTTCCGTATCGCTATCGAAGCCCAATACAAGGCCCTTACTGGCGTCGATCTCGAGCGTGTGGTCTACGGTAAGCCCGAGCGCGCAACCTACACCTACGCAGATGAGGTTCTCAAGGCTTGGATGGAGGAAATCCACAACGACGCCAAGCTTCCTAAGAACGTGTATATGGTCGGTGATAACCCTCAATCCGATATTATCGGTGGTAACATCTATGGTTGGAATACTTGTTTGGTTCGCACGGGTGTGTTCCAAGGCGCGGAGGGCGAAAATGATGCTCACAACCCCGCCAACTTCGGTGTCTTCGAGAACGTCCTCGAGGCTGTCCAGGCTGCTGTGCGGAAGGAGCTTGGAAAGGATTTCAAGTTCAAGTGGAACCCTAAGGTGAATCCTGTGCTTGATGGCGAGGGCGCCTCTGCTATTGAGTAAGCTTTTGCGGTTTCGCCCTCGGGGCGATGATGAACTTTTACGATTACGGCCTCGTATATCGCGTTCTATGAACGGTGCTCTATGATGCAAGCGTGTATACGATGGCTTGGTTGGCGTTTCTGTTGTCTATTGGTTTAGACTTGTTGTTTGCATGTCTCTGCATCTTTTAGATGTAGATTGGACTTTGATATCCAGAGGCCTTGTCCGCTCCTCTGTTGTTTTATTCTTGTGATCTATATCTTCTATATAACTTTCAAATAGATTGGATTCTGATTCCATGATCTAAAAGTATCATCAGTGGCTAACACATTATAGAAAGACATAGGTGAGACTTGCCAGTATCAAGATAAGGTTCACGTCCGAGAGCGGACGCCTGAACGTAGCGAGATAAGGCCAACTCCATGTAACCGAAGATCGTCTGACCTCGCTCGGGAAATAACCACCACTCTCAACCGTGGAAGTCTCATCTCATCTCGCCATGCAAGACGCCACCGCGAACCCAATCATCTCCAGTCGGGCCCAGGCCGTCGCGGCTGGATCCGAGAACGTTATCTGGGATATAATCAACAACCCATGGTCACCTACAAACCCAGATGGATACGTCAGTGTGGGAGTCGCTGAGAACGCGCTGATGTACAACGAGCTCCTGGGCTTTCTGAACAAGAACCTGGAATTGCCTGCTGAGTACCTCACTTATAATGGCGGAGGAACCGGGTCTCTGCGATTACGACGCGCTATGTGTCGTTTCCTCGGTCGTCATCTCCACCCCGTGAAGCCGTTAGAGCCGAATCAATTGGTCGTTACTAACGGGGTCTCGCCTGCTATCGAACATATTGCTTGGGCTGTTACGGACCCCGGCGATGGAATTCTTCTTGGTCGCCCTTATTATGGGACTTTCATTCCTGATATGTCTACTCGGCCTGGTGCAGTTGTTGTGCCTGTTAAATTCGACGATGTCAGTCCTTTAAGTATTGATGCGGTCGGCAAATACGAAGAAGCTTTGCTCGATTATCAAGAAAAAAAGGGGAAGAAGGTTAAAGCTCTAATGCTTTGCCATCCTCACAATCCGCTCGGCCGCTGTTATCCTCGCGAAGTGCTTGTCAAGTTAATGCAACTTTGCCAGAAGTACGGATTGCACTTTATCAGCGATGAGATATACGCGCTTTCAATCTGGGAGAATAAAGTCGACGAGCACCCTCCTCCTACGAAATTCGAGTCTGCACTCTCAATCGACACGGAAGGAATTATTGATCCGCGTCTTGTCCATGTCCTCTGGGGTCTGAGTAAAGATTTCGGCGCGAATGGGCTTCGCGTGGGTGTCGTTATCTCTCAGACGAATCGCGATTTGCAAGAGGCGTTGAAGGGCAATTCTCTTTATACCTATGCCTCTGGGGTGACGGATCATTTGGCATCGCTCTTGCTGGAGGATGATCAATTTACAGATTGGTATATCCGTGAGAATCGAAACAGACTTGCGGAAGCATATGTCTTCTGTGTTGCTTTTCTGAAGGAACATGGAATTGAGTACGCGCCAGGGGGCAATGCAGCCTTCTTCCTCTGGGTCAATCTGGGGAAGAAGTATCGGGAATTGCATAGCGAATTCTCAGGTCCTGTGGTGGGTGAAATAGTGATGCAGAATCTACTGCAGAAAAAAGTCTTCCTGGCTGATGGAGAGCTTTTCGGATCTGAGAAGGATGGATGGTTTCGAATTGTATTTTCCCAGCCCAGGGAGTACCTCGTCGAGGCCTTGAACCGGATCGTGGCGGCTCTAGCATAACTCGAAAAATTTATTTTTAGATCGGAAATCATAACGGAATTTATAGATCGTCAAGAAGCCAGACATTAGATTAAGCTGTCGTACGGGCTAGCAGGCAACAGAGGCTGAGCAGCCTGATGGAAGCGGGTCCGCCCCCAGCCCCAAGCCGAGGGGCCGATCACAAACTCAGATATAAAAAGAAGAGATCGATTCTCCTGTCGCATTATTGAATTTCGGAGGAACTCTGAGTTCCTGTCCATCCTGAATCTAGAATTGATTCGTGCCGGTGATACTTGACAGCATGGACACGTCCACCTACCGACAAACAAAAAGCGCTGTGCCCGCACCAGACGCGGGCGATAAGGACAAGTCACTGCTTCTAGTTTTGCTGGCCGAGTTCGACTTCATCGAAGACAAGCTCATCGACCATTTACAACCACCGGATTCAAGTTACAAGATCCAGAAATGGAAGCCAAGCCGTTCTCTACTGCGGTCGCTTGCCCCTCAGCGGCCTCGACGCGATAGTCTAGCAGTATTGTACGGTCTAGCTATTATCGCGCATCGCGCCGGGCGCTCGAACTTTATCGTTGCGGACGAGGCGACTAAGCAGCGAGTAAAGGGGGAATTCGTCGTCAGGGGCGAAGACGATGAGATCTCTGTGGTGTTAATCTCTGTGCGCCCGAAGAAAGAAGCCGGACATGTGCGAGTCCTTGCTAAGCGTACGACGATGAAAGCCAATCCAGACGACGACGACGAAGACTATGAGAAGGTCGATCTGAGCTCCGCTGTTGAAAGCTTCGAGGTCAGTTCTGACTTCGAGAAAGGCGAGGAGGAAGATGGGTATCCTAAAATCTACGACAATCTGGGCTTTGAGCTTCTCGATCCTGAGAGTACGCCGTTTACGCCGGGCACGGTGGATTATTTCGGATATGAGCGAATATCAAAGACTGCTATGAATGCTTTGTCGGAGAATACTCCTCTCCCTGCGGAGTTAGTTCTTGATATTCTTTCTCGAGCTGAGAAAGATCTGGGCAATCCGATCGAGCTTCCGGCTGGGCTGGATATTCAGGCCACCTCGCCTGTCATCAATATAATGCTTTGCTTCAAGGCAACGAAAGATGAGCGCGAGAGATTGCGGAGTTTTCTTCAGGGGGCTGTGCACGCTCATTATGAAAAGCTTGCAAGCGAACCACTAGAAGATCACTCGAGGGATGAGTCTGTTCCAAGGACCAGAAATCGTACTGGCGGTAGAGTCGATCTCGGTGGTGGTAGGGTCTTGCTTGCTGGTCCCGCGGAGAGTAATGAAGTCGAAGAGGAGTTCTGGACTGCCAAGAAACTGTCGATGCCAAAAGAAAACAGAGATATTGAGCCTACCGTCCGCCTGATTGAGTGGGATAAGGCGCGAGTACCCTCTCGGCGTGATATCGCAAATCTTCGCGAAAGGACCGATTACCCGAGAAACTTCAATGACCGCGGAACTGTGTTCAAGCTGCCATACTTCTTGGTCAAGCCCATCGAGGGCGATGACGATGTATCATCATGCAAGCTTCTCTCGGTTTATGATTGCGAGGCAGGGCTAGCTACCTTCTGGATGCCTCTGAATGACATTGTCCTACAGAAGCAAGGGCATCAAGAGACATGGGACATCTTACAGCGGTCCAAATCTAAGGAACTGGAGCTTTTGCCTTCGCCATACCTGATGGCTTCTTTTGACAAGCCTTTTTACCCAAACCCACATCCTGGGAATCCTGTTGGCAGGAGAACAAACTCGATCGGCTTGTGGTTCCTGACGAACAAACTCAACGATGAGCAGATTGAAGCAATCTACAGAGAGGTATTGTCTCTAGGCGCCATTGATGATGAAGATCGGGAGAAAGTCATTTGTCCTGTTCCCTGGAAAGAAGGGGAAGAAGATGCTGATGATGGGACGGCGGAGGACATGTGGAGAATTTACAAAGAAGTTGATGGGAAATGCGAATGGCCACTAGTCTTCATTGACCAGCAATCTGCTGTGGATCTTAAAGTCCTCATGTCGGAACCGGAGCATGTCTACACAGCGGACAACAAAGAAGCAGAAGATCTTCTTAAGAACCTGGAGCAATCTCATTATCGAGGAGTTCGATATGGAAGGTTGGAAGGACGCGAAGCTCATATTGCATGGATGAATCTTAATATTGCGAACATGGGATTTGATGAGTTGGTCGAAGAGGACGGGACGGAGCTTTGGCTTAGGCCTGACTGGCCGTATCATCATATGGTTACTGAGTTCGGAGAATGGCAGGGGATCTAGATATGAGGGAAATGGGACATAAGTATATGTATCTTAGCAAACGAATGTATGGAATGAATTCATGTTTGAACTATCACATGCCCATGCTGCGATATCTGAATCTAGAGGCGGTCACGTGTTGAACAGGGAATCCAAGCTCAAGCTTGGGCCATGATCCCAGATCCGTCACACTGCACGATGGGATCACAGCGAGCCCCAAGTCCCGGGATAGTGGACCGTGAAGAAGCCAAGGCTCGGCGTACGTGAATCCGCAAACTATTGTCTTGACTAAGTGTTTGTTTTGGACCCAGCCAGCAAGGAGATGTACACCGCCCCGTGGGATCATCTAGCAGGACCTTGGCAGTCATTGCTCCATCTCTCGGCGCAGGAGTGAGTTGGTCAAGCGCCGCTCCGAAATTCGGACGGTTTGGGGCCAGAGCGAGCTACGATGGAGTCCGCAGATATAACGTCATCCGAGATCGCAATGCATGCCCAGATTCTCGTCATGCGAACGTGTAGCGCTGGTCAGACACGCTTGTGTTAGCCAAGCCGGTTGGCAGGCCGGAATGAAACAGCTCGTCTAAGGTAGGCATCCGGGGTCAGGAAAGGCCTTCCAAAGGGAGAGTGGGAGGGCTGCCGAAGCGAAGCCCCTTTTGCTCAGCATTGGCCCAAGTAGACGATGACTTGGCATGGGGCTAGTGGCAGATCATAGTCCACCGGATGGGCAGGAAGAGGAGGAGAAATTGGAGAAGAATCAGGTGATATCTCGTTAGGTAATTCCGAGAGTTGCCCCCGCATGATCGGCCGCGGCAGCCAGTCAGGAGGCCGGCAGGCGTGGTAGTCCTTACCTAACGAGAACCCAAGATGGTCTGGGGTAAAGCCTTTCTCGAGAGTGTAGAGTCTGCTGACCTCTGCATGGTCCTCGTAAGCTTGACTAGGACGAGAGAATTACCCAATCTATACACGTTAATAGTAGAAAAAGAGGACTGATCTATATCTCGCTGATCGCAACGGCACTAGGCGCGCCCGTTGGGGATTAGCTCAGATCCGAGACCCGGTTTCCCGTTTGTCATGGATTCGGCGGCCTTTGTACTCCATCTGAGCAAACTCTAACAGCCAACGCTTGGGCTTTTCCTGGAAGTTGGAGGCTGTTCTGGTGTATTCCCCGCGGAGCACGTTTCAATGTATGCACATTGCCTTATGCGTGGGAGTTCCTGTCGAGCGTCGCACCGTGACGCCATGGCTGCCGCATGCGGAATAATTAATGTATTAAAATCTCGGAGGGTCCAATGGAAAGCGCATGGAAGAAAAAAAGAAACACAAATAAAAAGCAAATCGGGGCTGCAGGGGTAGCTTGTTCCATACTAACCGTGTCTGGTGGCAATGACTCTAAACTCAAGAACCGCCACCGTTGACATTCACATTCCTCTTTCCTCTTGCCTCTCATTTGTATTTCTGCGGGACTACCATCACCTTGACTCTCTCTCTATCCCTGCCACTATCAGTTTTTCGGTCGGACCGCACCCGATCGGGGAACCAGACGGCTCTGCTTTCTGTGCAACGGGTCGCCCTTTTCCGTGACTAACAGCTTCGCGCTTTCGCCTTTTTTTTCGCCGTTTTGCCAGCTCCCCGCCCCAAATTCACCACTTTTCCATCTCTCGTCCCCATTTATTTCTTAGGGCTCCTCTGATTCTTGCACCCTCCTCTGCAAAGCCCTAACTCTTGCATCCACCGTGAATACGCTCACGCCTGCTTCTCATTGATCCGCCTCGAGTGGGACTGCGACTTTGGCTTTGTGGAATCCGGGGAAGCTCGTTTAATTTCTCTTTGTAATTGTCCTATTTTTTCGTGTTTCCACAGATCCCAAGGACCCTCCCGACTAGTCAGTGAATCTAGGGCCCCCTTATAGAGGGCCCTTCTGTCGCCATGGCTTCTCCTGCTTCTTCAATCCTCCAGCCGAAGCCGACGCCGCCGCGCTTCACTACTACCCCGTCTAGTGAATCGCCCCAGTCGCGCGGCTCGTCGCCTGCTTCCTGCGACACTCTTGACGGGTCGAGATCTAGCAGTCGTCGTCGCCCCTCTTTTGGCTCCATCAAAGAGGACGTGGACGGTACGTCCTTCAACTATGCGCACCAGGATGCCATCCTCTAACATGACCACTGCAGGTATTGCGCAATCTTTCGTGGACACTCACCACGAGGAGTCGCCTGTGTCGCCTACTTCGTCCACTTCGCCTAAGGAAATCAAGGAGCCGCGCAAGTTTGAGCGCCAAGAAATGCAGCACTGTCCTGACTTCTGTTGCCCTTGCGGTGGCTTCCTGGGATGGAAGCAGATTCGCCTAGGAGGAAGGGGTCTGAGTCGCAGCTATGGGGATCTCCGTATGCTGGGAAACATGCAAGCTAAAGGCTGGGCCTGGGAAACCACTGACTCTGGAAGGGAATTACGACCACCCAAGCCCGAATTAGTCGAACTACCACCTCAGCAGCCCCCGGGCACCTCGGCTCTGGAAAAGCTCCCTCGAGAGGTTCTTGGTAGGTTTACACCGCAATATCAGAGAGCAGGAATGCAGTGTTAACTTCTCCAGATATAATCATCTCGGACCTCGCACTTGATATCCCACCAAATGGATACACTCCGCGAAACGTCGACTTGGTCTCGTGCCTTCTCACCTCGCGAACCCTGCACGCAGCGACTTTGAGTGTTTTGTACAGGAACATGACGTTCCCTCACTCTGTCATTTTCTCAAAGGCACTGAACCACATGTCTTCCTACCCAGCTCTGGGAACATTGGTGCGTCGTTTGGATTTCTCTCACTTCACTTCCGTTGGCCTTGGTCGTACCAAGGCAATGAACGCAGAAATTCAGAACTTAACCTCCCGCACGCTTCTTCAAATGCTCGAGCTCCTTCCTAACCTGAAGGAATGTTTGCTCCAAGAGCACCTGGAGGGTGATATCAGCGTGGACGTGGTGCGCAAGCTGTTCTACGGCTTGCCTAACCTGCAAGCAGTGGACTTCTGCGGATGCTCGACCCAGTCCTTTTCCCAGATCTTCCAAGAAGCTTTGACCGCTGGTCCGGCACTTCCCTTGACCTTGCCCAACTTGAAGCGGCTCTCGCTCCACGAGTGCAGCTCTATCCCGGCACCCATGTTCGATCTCCTTCTCTCGCGACTGGTGAACCTGACCCATCTCGATTTGACCCACACGCAAGTCAACGACTCGGCTCTTTTCGCCATTCCCGAAACCGCTGCTATCACGCACTTGAGTCTGTCTCGATGCACTCGCTTGCGACCCTCGGCCCTGGTTGAGTTCCTCTCCTCCCACCCGGCTGTGAGCGGCTCTTTGGTTTTCTTGAACCTCCTGACAGACGCCACTCGATTCCGTCTGCTAGAGGCAGAGGATGTCGCAGACCTTCTGCCGAAGCTTCCGAGCACCCTCCGGTCCCTGAACTTGGGTGGCGCACGAGTCACTTCCGAACACGTCCCACTCCTGATCCCATTGACGAAGCATCTGGAGGAACTTGGTTTGAGCTCTGCCGAGCTGTCCGTGAAGGACATTAACCAATTCTTTACTCGCACCCGCGAGCCTGCCCCTGAAGCCCAGGACGAGGCCACTGACGAGTCTAAGGACAAGGCCAAGAGTGAGGCCGACAATGAGCCCATTCCTCAAAGCACTCTCTGCTACCTGGACCTTGCCAAGGTCACCCAAATGACCATCGGGTCCATCTTCAACCTGAACCAATGCCACCTTCTGGCCGAGCAGAGCTACCCTCTGCAGGTCATCGAATTCAGCGAAAAGCTGATCAACCCACTGCGCGAGCGTGCCAAAACCCAGCGCTCATCCGTTGGCTGGACCGATCGAGAGCTCGGCCGCCGCGGCTGGTACGTTCGGGACCCTGCCTCCATGCCCAATACCCCCGTCGACGACGGTTCGCGCTCCTGGAAAGTCGGAGCCCGCTGGTGGGGTATGCGCAAGATCCCCGTCGCAGTTGGAGATGTCGGCGGCATCTACGGGCATTACATGTTCAAGAAATGAGCTCGGCCATCTTGGTCTAAGCCAAACCTAAGGCTAAGAGTTCTCTATCTCCTATCTCCTTTCTCATCTCATTTATCTTGCGATTGCTGGTGGCCGATACCCTTCAATTTTGCATCGTTTTCCTCGCTTTTTTCTCTCGGCGGTGTTTCTCACGAATGACGATATCCTATCTGGTCTACGCATTTCGGCGCGCGCATGGTTTACGAATTTCCGCTTTCGGGCTTGCTGCAAGGGTTCGTGTTCTTGATCGCGTCTATTCAGTTTTGCATAGCATAGGATCTCTCTAGCGTCTGTTATTGCTTTTGTACGTTTTCATCTGGCGTTTCCGGGCGCATGGTATCTCAGCTCAAACAAAATTTATGCTTTTAAAAGTTAGACTATCTTCTTATGTATATGAAGCGGGGACTACAGAATTGTCCCATTGGTGAGTTGTTCGGCTGCTATTGCTGCTTTGAGTCTGGTTCATCCTCATCAGCCCTAGATTGATGCTTTGGGTTGGTTGGCGCCCCGGAAAAGCATCATGTTAGTGCTTACCTGGCGGCAAGAATCTTTAATCTATTGGTCTCTGCGGCGAGGCTTGGGTATAGGCAGCACGAAAGGAACCAGCACTATGGCTAGAGATAACTAGCCATGAATAGACTCCTGATTGAATCTCCCACGTTCCTCGTGTTCGATTTTCCATCCCACTCATACTTATCATGAATCCAGCATTCAACTACAAGAAAGTGTTTAATAAACTAACACAATCATCCTCATGGTGACTCGCTCTCCTAAACTTCGCCATGAAGCAATCGCAACCCTCTTTCTTGGTTTGTTGCTATTCCCAACCCTCGTGACCGCCGCAAGATTCCACCGACAAGCAATCTGGTTCGAGGAAGCAACACTGAGTGCTGCAGCGAAAGCAAAATGTCGCCAAGAGACATATGCCACAAATGTCTACCACCAATGCTATGTTCTTTTAAATTGCATTCTAGCCAACATGGATGAATACCCCAAAGCGGGGATGGCATCTGGCACCGCGCTTCTTGCTTTGTTGCCTGTGGCTCTTAGCATGCTGCATCAGCGGTCTACGGCTGCCATTGATATTTGGAATATTAATAAAGCGTTTTTCCTGTTCGGGAGCTTTACTGGATATTTTGTGCCTGGTTGACATTTGAGTTATTGGCTAAGAGCGCAGATAATCAGCCGATGAAGTCGAATTCGACAACTCTGAAGATTCGGAATCGCGAAGAAAGTATTCTGAGCAGGCTTCAACAAAGGCCTGAGATCGAGAATGCACAAGACCACGAGCAGTGGGATCTTGCAGGTGTAGCGAAAAACTTTCTCGCTATCCAAGACCTCGAAAAGGGCTGTACAAATCTTTGTCTACTTCGGCATGATCGTTGTCGCTGGTATTATCATGGCTGGCGCTTTCATCGTTGGTCTATTCACGGTCGTCACTTGGGCATGTAACTACGACATCCTTATTTTCATCTGGGTTATCTCCCGAATGATTCCAACTTTGCTGGTAATTCTAGCGGCTACATTACTCAGACAGGCTCTCCGGCATCGCGATCAAGTGAACAAAGAATCAAGTCGAGTGACCGCATTTACAGCATTTTGGACAAGTTTCATGATCTCGCGGGGCGGGCTTGTTAGTATGAACATTCTCGTTCGGGCACTTGATGGCGCCATTCTTCTGTTTGGCAGTGCGGTTCTCGGTAGTACGATTATGATGGATGGGTCTACTTCTGTTATTTGTCTTGTCGTTGGTCCTGCGCTTTATGGGGTCCTGCATTTGGGGTGCTTTTTATTACACTCGATAGCTATGCGGTAGCATGAGAAGCATCGGGATGTGCATAGTGTTCGTGTGAGCTCGACGGGACAGAGTCTGGGGCAAAGTACTAAAGTTACGGTGGTCAAGAGGACGAATGTAATTTCGAGGGCAATGAGTTGCTAATCTAATGATCAAAGATTCCGTGGCTGCAGTTGTATATGGCAATCAATAAGCCGGTGGTATCAATGAGTACCTAGTATATAATGAGTATTCTGCTAACAGAGTATTATCTCCATATATCAGCTAGGTTTAGGCTAGGATTAGGCTAGGAGTCGGAAAGAGTTAGGGGCTCAAGTACCTACTGATAGGGGATGGAGTACCTACTGCAACCATTACAAGGAACTTCACCGCCAACATTTACTACCTATTATGGCAGCATCTTATTGATTGCCATAAGTTGTATCAGCTTGTCCCTCGTCACTGTAAAAAGCCGTTAGTAGAATCATTAGTTTCGCTCATTTTCCGATGCGTTTCGTAGAGATATAAATCTCCAGGCACATTTCAATCCAGCCGAGCAAATTTTCCCTCAAATTATTAAAAAATGACTTGGACAGTTTAGTAAGTTGGCATGGCCTGAAATTCATAGATCGTCATCTCCGATTAGCGGCACGTGACTCCCCGACAAAGAGCTGCGGCTACTTTTAACTCATCGCGAGCTTGCACACCCTTCACCCCGCGCTAACAGGCCTGGCTCATCTTGCGCAGTTTCACCACGGAGACTGGCTTGTCCTGATGGGTTGTCATCTTACAGTTGGCCCGGACAGTGATACCTGCCCAAGCCCGCGACGATGGCTCCTCTGAGTGGCGCGGCGTCATTAAAGAAGAAAGATGGCACCTTGATTCTCTCAGATGATAGAAAGACACTCAGCTGGACTCCCGCTGCTGCGGAGGGAACACCAGTGAAAATTCCTGTCCATGTCATCTCGAGTAAGCATTTACTCATTCAGTCATGAAATCAAGCTGTGCCATGCTCACCGCAACTAGATCTGCAGCAGACGCCCGCTTCGAGCCCGAAAGTGATGCTGAAAGTATTCGTCCAACCTCCTGATGCTCCTCTGAATACCCCTCCGATCGACTACGTCTTCCTCTTCACCGCGAAAGACGATGCTCGTGGACAAGCAAACGCCATCAAAGACGAGCTGAGTCCTCTGCTTAATGCGGGGAAGGCAGCAACACCCTCAGGCTCAACGCCGGCGGCGATGACTGGTGGTGCAGAGGGAGTTTCCGCGGCTATGGCGATCGCGAATGCAATCACATCGGCGGCGAACACGAAGAAACCCTGGGATGACGATAACCGACTGAAAGAGGATGCGGATCTACAACAGTCTTTGCTGAAAGCGAACCCGACCCTCCAAAAGATGTTCATGGATTCATTACAGACTAAACCAGAGACTTTAAGCTCTCGGCATTTTATGGCCCAGTTTTGGTCTACTAGGTTACACCTTCTCCGAGCCCATGCGATCGAACGTGCCCAAACCCGCGGCTCCTACAACGTGCTATCTTCACTGAAACCTCGAGTCGAAGATAATGTTACGCGCTTGAATATTACTCAGGAACAAGTCTCGCTCATATTCGCCCAGCATCCTCTTGTGAAGCGGGTTTACGACGAGAATGTACCTAAACTGAACGAGCACCAATTCTGGTCTCGTTTCTTCCAAAGTCGACTTTTCAAGAAGCTCCGTGGCGAGCGAATTTCAGACGCAGATGCGACAGACCCTATTCTTGATAAGTATTTACGCGAGGATCCCAAAGGTCCTAACACGGAGGACACGCACATTCCGCACTTCTTGGATCTGGCTGGTAATGAAGGGCATAACAGTCAACGACGCGGCAATCGACCTGATTTGGACATGCGGCCGACTGGGGCTGACAAAATGCCGATCATTCGAACGTTGAACTCACTCAGTGAGAAAATTATGTCTAATGTCACCGCAACGGATGGTGACCCTCACGCCCCTGTCGGTATGACTGAAGATGCATGGTCACAGCTGCAACTGCGGGATCTAGCTGGGGATGAGGAGCAAAATCGCATTTCTTTGAATATTCGCGATCAAAACCGCTTCTTCGCTCAAGCCCAGGAAGATCAGGAAAACCGGGTATTTGCGCAACAAGATCCTGAGAAAATACTAGGCGCCATTCGCTCGGCAATTGCGCGAGAGCTTCCTCCCGATGGCAACGCACAGCTGCAACGGCTTGTTGACCCGGGCGACGATGATGATGAAGAGATGGAGGATGCACCCGCCAGTCGACGCCCGGTTGGGTCATCAGCTGCATTGCGTGACTCTTTGGCTCAAATTCTTACTGCGGTCCGCGACCGCCGTGCTCAAATGACCGAAACTTCGAGCTCTGAGACATACGGACTTCCTCGTGACCTGTATGATCGCTTGACCCTGACCCACGCGACGTCCACCGAGTTTCTACACCAATTCTGGCAGGCGTTCTTGTCCGGTGACTCCGATCGTGCTGGAGAGGTCAAGTCATTATGCGAATCATTACAACGCGCACTTGATCGCATTGGGGCTGTTGCAAAATCGGCAGAAGATGAACGGGAGAAGCTCGTGATACAGCAAAAAGAATACGTTATGGATGTTTACAAGCGTACTAAGCAGAAGCTGAAAGTCAATCCAGATAGTATCCCTGGCGGCAGGAAGGCTGTCGAGCAGCTCCTTGGTCCTACCATGAACGCATTAAAGGCCGCATTGAGTCGCTATGATACGGCTCTAGCCCAGGAAACACAAGAAGTTGCTGCTGCGGGGGTTTAGATTTCCAAGAGGACAAGGACGGCGTTACACTGGAGCATTAGCGATCTGTACAACAAAAATTTATACCAAAATTTATATGAGAAATTCTTTTACGTCTTATATATGTTTTCCTCTCTTCTTAGAGTAGTCTAAGACGTTCATCGAAAAAGCGTGATGTAGTTCGGCATGCCGAGGTTCCCCGGACTCGCCATTGATAATCGTATCTTTGATTAATCTGGCCTCCTGCCGCTCCCCACTTCTTCACTCCAACTCTCCTGTCAATCACCTGGAACTACGGTTCACCTGCCCTGCATGACCTCTAGCAGGCACATCGACTCGGATCTAACGCCATAACTGCCAAAATGCTCACCTCTGGCCTAACAAACGCCCCCCTCACAAAATCCCTCCTTGTCTACACGATCGCCTCTTCAGTGGCTCTTTCAATCTTAGATGGGAAACACCTCGCGAGCATCCATGTCTCGCCTCACTTCTGGCCATATGCGCAGCTCTGGCGCGCAGTGCTTTGGCAGGTTGCTGGCTTCGCAAATTCCACTGAAGCGCTGTTCGCTGCGATGTTAGTCTACCACCTTCGCGTGGTGGAGCGGGCATGGGGGAAGCGCAAGATGGCTGTAAGTTTCTCCAATTGAGAAATAATACTAAATAATACTCGAAAACAATCCTAACCTCTTGCAGACTTTCCTTCTAGCCACCCTCCCATTCACAACTTTACTCCCGCCCATCCTCCTAGCCCTTCTCGTCCGCCCTCTCTCCCTAAACACCCTCAACTACCTCCCCTCCGGCCCAACAGCAACTGTCTTCGCCCTTCTAGCACAATACCACGCTACCATTCCCCATGCATACCGATACCGCATCGGAACAACCTCGTCGCCCGCTACCCCGACCCGTCCAGCGAGCGACAATGAAAACACCTCAACCAAACCTCCAACCCCAAGCCTAACCCTCCTTCTCTCCGACAAATCAACTACCTACCTCGTAGCAGCCCAGCTCGCTCTCTCCCAATTCCCCGCCATGCTTCTCCCATCTGTTATCGGCTGGTTCGTGGGTTTGGCCTGGCGCGCAGAACTTCTTCCCGGGTTGTCGCCGTCGCCAGCGGGATTCCGCGTGCCTGCTTGGCTGGTTGGTGAGCGTGAGCGGAGGAGTGGGACAGGGAACGGCAGTGCTGGAAGTGCTGAGCGGGAGCGGTTTGAGGATCTGAGACGGAGGCTTGAGGGGGAAGTGGCTGCTTCTACGTCTGGGGCGGAGGGAGCTGCTGGGCAGCGACGGAGACATGGAAATTCTGGAGATGGTGGAAATGATGAGGAGAACTCTGGTCTTATGGAGCGTCTTCGTGGAGCTTGGTAAATGCTTCTTGTTTATATTGGCTTTTATCGGGTTATTGCCAACTATCTGTCGATGTCATCAAAGATTCGATTATGTATATGTACGATTTGAAGTCCTAGAGTCTTTTCGAATCCTTGTCTCGCTATTTAAATTTGAGGCTTCACTTGGTCTAATTGTTTCCATGCTTGATTGATGTAAGATATCGAGTACCTACAGGGAGCCGAATTACTCGAAAACCATTACCAAAAATCTATAGTATTGCCCTTCGAGTATCAATAAGACATGAACAACTCTATGGTACATAGCGAACATTCTATGCTACCATCTCGCCTTTGATCCACACATGACGAATCGAGCGTGTGGCTTTGATATCTTGAAGAGGATCCGCAGAAAGTAGAACCAAGTCCGCTCGTTTCCCAGGCTGAATAACACCACGATCACTCAATCCAAAATGCTGAGCAGGTAAGCTTGTTGCCGCACGCAGAGCATCCAAGTTCGAAAGACCACATCCAACAAGAAGCTCTAGCTCTCGGTGAAGAGCATCGCCATGTCTAACCTCGACATATGATTTCTCTTCCTCATGAGCATCTGTTCCGGCCAGAATAGGAACTCCAGCGCGGTACATCGCTGAAACCGAGTCTCTTGCACTTGAGTAGCCATTTTGCGTTGAAGCACTCTTTCGCTTATAATTAAAGAGAGCCCATATGACCGACGGTTGTAGCAATAATCCCAGTGCAGCCTTCAGAGGTGGTGGCTTGGATAGTGCCTCCATCATAGTTAACGTAGGCACCACAGCCCGCGTCTCAGACTTAACACGATCGACCAGTTCTGCATTTAGTGGGATATCCAGTGGTGCGTGGGTAATAATATCCGCTTTCGAAGACAGCGCCATATCATAAGATACGAAATTCGAAGCATGCGCGACGACGAACTTCTCTGCGCGATGCGCTTCTGCCACAATAGCGTCGAGAGTCTCTAGCGTCGGGCCATTGATATCGCATATAATTTTGATATAGTCCGAGCCTTCTTCAACACGTTTAGCCACGAATGCAGGAGCCTCCTGCGGTCCCGTTAAGAACGCCTCGTCTGGCAGTGGAAGTAAGCAGCTGTGTATTGACCCTTTGCGGGTTACAGGGAGTCCTGCGCTGCGGATATCGGTGAGCCTTGGTCGATTGCGGAGGGAGTCAACTCTCGAAGCAGGCCATGTGGCCATATCTAGGCCTGTCGTTACGCCGTACGCAATCAATTTTTTGAGGTCTTCCTCGGTGTGGAGGTGGATGTGGGCGTCGATTAGGCCTGGGATGAGGATTTGGCCTTCGCAGTCTATTACTTTTGCATCTGATGGATCGCCGTCGCTGATGTATCCGCCGTCGAGGATCACTGTCTTGGGAGAAGTGATAATCTGGCCGTCGAAGACGCGGGCGTTTTGTAAAGCAGTGCGCATTGTAGTTTGAATCATGTTGATCAATAGTTTGAATATTAGAATGCAGCGGCAGACGGCACGGTAGATATAGATGAGGCTCGGAAGATCGGAAGCTTGCTTTGGGGATGGGAAGCATTAAACTCCTGGGGACTATTTCAAAGAGAGGAGAAGATTTATTAATAGACTTCATGAATAGCTAAGGTTCGTGTGCGCTATTCCTGTTGGAGCATGCAGATCGTCATTTTGCGGGGACTATGCGGGACGAGGATTAGATCTGGAGAACACTACTACTCGGTCCCCTCTAGCCCATATCTAGTCTAGTATATAAATATCGATGTAATCAGCCAGGAGAAAGCAAGATTATGTTATTCTAGTGGATATATCCTTAACCTGTAGCTATTAATGGAGATTTCCCCCTTCTGTCTATATCAAGCACTTCAGGCTCCGCATCTTCTTGTCTCCTTCGCTATCTCTCGATGCCATAGCGTCCCGAGGTCATGCATGTGAGCTACTATCGCTCAAGAGACTATAGGGGCCTCGGGAGCTTCAATCTTCCATTGCAACAGTTACAGCCTGGCATTTCCAGCCTATATATAGCGCTGGAATCGCAACTTCCAAGGTTGTGACCCCAACTGCTCTTCTGACCATTCAAATGTTGATCTGCCAAGACTGCACACTAGAAGCACATTCTTCCTGTAATAGATTAATGACTCGAGCGGCTCCAATAGACTGCCATGAGCAGCTTGATCGATACTCGTAGATACTGGCCTTGCGGCAAAATGGGCATCCCAAAAACTAAATCAAGCCGATGTGCAAATCTCCCATAATGAGGAAATCATCGGAGATTTATCAATCCCCGCAGTACTTCCTGGAAATGCTACACTACAAACTCCTGTTCCTCTGTACTGGGATCAGTCAGAGACATTTCTTGTCACTTTTTCTTCGATGATACCGATCAACCCCTCAAGTTGGCAATGCTGCTGAACTTAGAACGTCTGCACAAGACCAAGCTTTTCACCATGTTGGACATTCGACAAGGATTCCGTCAGATCCGGAATTCGCCCGAGTGCGAAGATCTGACGATGTTCAAGAGCCGGTACGCGACCTTCAAATACAAGGCGATGCCGTTCGGCGTTACGGGTAGTCCTGCCATGTTCCAGAGGTACATCAACAACGTCCTTCGCGATCTCTTGGAAGTGACCGTCATCGTGTTCATTGACGACATCCTGATCTTATCCGAAAATCCCGACGAGCACAGTACCTAAGTCCACCATTGCAACTTGAGCAGTTCATCGCAATCACTTCCGGGCTCCACCATATTTTTGTACTCACGCGATTATCTATGGGCTGTCGTCGGTTGAACGATTACATCTCGGTGGGCGTTGTAAAGCTCGATGAATCTTTCGGTACACTCCTGGACACTTAACATATGTTCTCCTAATACCCAAATGGTGCACACGTGGCTGCAGATCCCTAGGCCGGACTTAGCGCTGTCAATAAAACTAAGACCCCAGACGCCATCCCATTCGGAAGATGACCACGAGTATCTGCGGTTTCAATACTTCCTTTTACGGATGTCTTTATATTAGCACGTACTCTGGTGTTATGCTGAGACACGAAGTTCTCTTTGAATGAAGTTGAATGTTTCTTGAACCATGAAATGTATTTATTCTTTTTCAGCCATAAGCTCATCAAACATAACTCACTGTGATATAAACGTCTGAATCTTCACTCAACAACTATATCTATTGGGTGTTGGCAAAAAGGAAGGTAGGTTGACCTGGCACAGCGTTATCGGCTGAAAGGCCCTCGCGCTTCTCACCAGTACCCATAACCTCACCAGTCTTGCCACCTTCCTCGACAGCAATGACTTCGACTTCCTGGTAACCGGAAGTACGCTTCAGACCATCGACCATCTCAGCGAGAACAGCAAACTCGTCAAATGGAAGCTTGCGGTCGAAGACGTTGTCTGGCTCCTCGCGGCCTTGCACGAGGCGGCGCTTCAGGCCCTGCACGAAGGGCATGGCCTTCTTCATCTCGCCAAGCTTGCCAACCTTGGCGTTGAGAGACTTGTCATCGATTGACACGCTGAGAGCATCAAAAGACTCGCGGACAAGGTCGATGTACTTCTCTTGCCAGGTAGGGAACTTCTTGGCGGCGAAGATGGTGAGCTTCTTGGGCTTACGGGGGTCGAATGACAGGTTCTTGCCCTTGGCAAGACGCTTGGCGAACTGTCCCTCGGAGGAGAGGATGTTGGAGGTGGTGCTGCGGACGTAGGTCTGAGCGGCAGAGAGATCTGGAGAGGGCTCTGGCACCTCGGGGAACTTGGCGTTGTGGATGGTCTCGGGCTGTTATACAGTTAGATATCATTCAAACGGATGACTATTTTGATTTATTGAACTGACCTTCTTGAGAACCTCAAGCCACACGTGTTCAGCCCAGTGAGGAGCAATAGGAGCCAACAGAAGAGCTTGCAGCTCAACATAACGCAGAATAGAGCCACGGTGCATACCGACGCCGGCAGCGGTAGCAGCCTCACGGTAGGCGTCACGAGCACTGGTGAAGTCGTACAGACCAGCCTTGAGAGCGAGCTTGAAGTTGGTGCTGTCAAATAGGTTAGTTATCAGAATTGTAGCTATTGGATCATTATGACTTACTCCTGGTATTGCTTCTTGGCTTCCCGGACAAGTGTGTTAAGCTCGTTGTCAAACAGTTTGTCGGCGAAGGCATCGGCAGCGCCAGTGCGCAGAGTCTCGTCCTTGGTGACTTCCTCCACCCAGTCCTTCAGAGTGTGGAGACGGAGAATGTTGCTGTTGGCAACGGACTCCTCGAAGTTGGCATCCTCAATGCTGTCACCAGCATCGGCAAAAGCGATACGGGTAGCATCGGCACCAAACTTATCGACGGCATCCTTAAGAGTGAGGAAGTTACCGGTACTCTTACTCATCTTCTCACCGTTAAGCATAAGGTGACCGTTGGCACGGACACCACGAGGCCAGTACTCTGGTGGGAACAGAGCAACGTGGATGTAGAGGAAGAAGGTAAGATGGTTCTGGATCAGATCCTTTCCGGAGACACGGACGTCCAAGGGGTACCAGTACTCGAACTCGCGGCGCAGCTGCTCAAGACCCTCCTTGTTGATTCCGCTCTTAGAGATCAGGTCGTCGCTGATCTCGCGACGGGTGAAGATGTAGTCCCAGACTTCGTCGATCATCTGGTCAGCCTTGATGTTCAGAGAACCGACGGTCTTACCGTAACGGTCACCGTGCAGGAGGTGGGCGATGGTGTAGTAGGCCATGTAGACAGTACTGTCACTCAGACTCTCAACGAGGAAGCTGGTGTCCCAAGGAAGCTTGGATCCAAGACCGTAGGTTCTGGCGCAAGCCCAACGGTTAAGCCAGTCCAAGTTCTTCTCGAAGCCGTTTCTTGTCTCGGAGGCGTAGGTGTTGAGAGTGTTGACAACGTGGCCGAGGGTGTCCTTCTGCCACTTGGCGTCATTCTCGCCGTAGTTCAAGAACCACTGACCCAGGTATGCGACAACACAGTCGTCACCGCTACGGCTCATAACCTTGCCGGATGGGTCAGCGAAGGGGAAAGCATCACCACTGGCATACAGAGCCTTGCGGATCTTGTCCTTGACTTCTTGTACGGGTTGGCCCTTGAATTCGCCAACAATCATCTTTCCCTTGTAGAATCCTTCCATATAGGCCAAATCCTTGGCCTGAGCGAGCTGGTTGACATCCTTGGGGGAGTTGATCTTCAGCTGCTTGACCAGGGTGGGAGCGGTCAAGTTACCGTAGTTAGGAGTCTCAATCAGAGGGTAGATCTCCTTCTCAGCCCATTCCTTCTTGATACCGTAGAAGTCGGCCTTCTTCTGCAGGTCCATAAGAGTGGCATAGTCGTCTGGGCTGTCCGAAGGAACGGAAGTAACAACACCAGTACCCTTGGTAGCGGAAACACTATCCATAGGCAGAATGTAAACACCCTCAGTGTGGAAGGAAAGGGGTGCGTTAATCAAAGTACCAACGTAGGCGGATCCGGGAGCCTCGAAGATGAGAGGCAATTCGTCTTGAGACTTGGGGAATTTGTCACTGTCGAAGAAGTGACCCTGGAAAGCCATGTTCCATGCAGCACGCTTTGTAACCACAACGTACTCCTTCTCCTTGAGCTTGAACAGACCGTAGTCGATCTTGGGGCCAACGAAACAGTTGGTCTGACCGTACATGGTCTCTGGACGTAGGGTTGCGGGAACGAAGTAGACCTTGGCGTCATCCTCGATCTTACCCTTGACAAGCTCGGCGAGCTTGGGAGACCATTCCTTAACCTGAAGCTTCAGAGCAGTGTACTCTTGAGGGCCGACTCCCTCTCCACTTGAGCGGTCGTGATCTAAGCAGGGTTGTCCATCTGTTCACAGTCAGCACTTGTCACTCGTACCTTGGTTAGGAATTAATTACCCTTTGGAGAGTAGATAGTGTATCGGCTACCGTACTGGATCTTGCCCAGCTCGTAGAGACGGTTCATTTGCCAGCGCACGAAAGCGTCGTAGTAAGGGTTAGCGTCAGTGGTGACGAACTGTCTGCGCCAGTCCACGCGAGCACCAATGCTATCAAGGTCCCGAATAGCAAGCGGGGGGAAGTGGTGGAGCCAATGATTAGCATCGGCGAACTTGTGGCAATCCTCAAGAGGCACACCGATAGCCAGCATAATCTGGAACTGGTACTTCATCTTGACGGTCTTGGCTGCAGCCTTGCTCTTCTTACCAGAGAACTTCTCAGCCTGTTCCTTGACCTCAGGCTGAGACTCCTGTGTAGGGGCAGCAGGAGCAGGAACCTCCTCTTCTTCTTCCTTGTATCCCTCGAAGTTCTGGCCGAACATCTTAACTTCGTCGCGCAGCTTGTCGGCACAGGCCTTGATAGGCATACCAGTGCAGTGGAAACCAAGCGGGAACAAAGCACGCTTGCCCTCCATGCGAGCGAAACCGGTCATGAATTCGACCTTGCTGGCAGTGAAACTGTGTCCAGCGTGCAAAGTACCGTTCATGTATGGGTAGGCCATAGTACCGAAGAACTTGGGGTGCTTCTCACGCAGCTCCGCAGCGGACAGAGAACCTTGAGGCTCCTCCGCGAACGAAGGAGCATCGACCTCGAAGACCTTGTTTTCCTTCCATTGTGCCTGGTATTTCTTCTCAATTGCGATCAAGGTATCACGTTTCTCGGTCTGGTCGTGGGAGTATTTGTTAGCACTGGCGAATCCTTTAAGAAAAAAATCGGCTGGCCGATGGAGGGGGAGGGGCAGTAGCAACATTTTCCAGTTTCATAGTATTTTTGGCGCTGTTGCTCGGGTCGAGCGCGGCGGACGCAGCGGCGGCTGCCATGATTCACTCTGCAGGATGTTGACCAAGTTTGCAAGTCGCAATGAAAGAGTTCAAGGTCGCGTGGGGTTATAAACCTCAAGAATCCATCAAGCGGGTGACTCAAGTAAAGCGGCTGTAACGCCTGCCGCCCGCACTCCCGTAATTTACCATCTCGAAATGAATACAGTCACGTGCGCCCTATCAACGGAGCTGGAACTTTTCGACGCCGCAGGTCTCCGTGCCTGCGAGAACCACAACACCGCGATTCAGCTTCCACGATCAATTGAGACACGGTAGCTCAATAACGGACGCTCCCTTTTTATATTTGACCCGACTATCTCTCCGCGCATAGGGGCAGCCCCTGTGCGACACGATCCGACATCATGGTCAACCTTTTCAAGCGCATGCGAAAGCTGTCAACAGTGAGTCACCCTGGCAATTGAGGATCCTCGAGTCATGCAGAAGCAAATACAAAGTTCATTGGCTAATCAGTTACTTCGTTTCAATAGAAGGTAAAATACAGCCACCCCCGGCTCTCTATGTCATTCAATCATCCGCATTGAACCATCGACAACGCCATGACCGTCACTATATCCAACATGAATCAACTGACACCAAACTAGACACTTAATGTCCGAACTGGACTCGGCGCCGCTCTCTTCCCCACCTCAAAAACCGCCACAAAAGAATTCCCAGCCGTAACACGCCTGCACCTCACATATGCGAAACGAATGGAAGACGGCCACCGAGGAGCCCGACACTTCTGGCGCCAATGCCTTCCCCGACTCAAATACCACAACCCCAGCCTCGGAATCACAGTACGACAAACAGACGAGCAATCCGGGCCCGCAGCCCTGACAATCTACTTCTCAGAGCGCCTGAGCAGCACCGCCTCAGCGATCGCAGGCGCAAACCAGGTCGTTGACTCGCACGCCCCCGCGCCAGGAGAAAATGAGAAGTCCGCAGTCGTCAATGTGAAGAATTTGGAATTCAACGAGATCTGGAACCGAGTTCAGGCTTCAACTGGTGCGCAAGAAGTTAAGCCTACAGCCGAGGACGAGGCTGAGAAGAAGCGGTTGGATGCGATTACCTCCAAGTCGTTTGCGGACCGTGAGCGCATTGCGTCCATTCGACAGGCGAAGAGGGATCAGGAGCGGATGTTGGCTGAGGCTCGGGGTGAGGTGGAGAAGACCTTGTAACATATTTTCTAATTTGTGGCTTTTCGGCTTAGACTTCTGTTTATCCTTGGGAGATGGCCTACCTGTAGCATAGCATTGTTTCTGGGTATTTCTCACTATGTATTTTCTACAATTAACTTATCCCAGTACCTACTTATCCTAGTACCTACTTATCCTAGCATTGATTTAATTTTTACTATCTCTCAGTTTCAATTACTGGCTGAGGTATCGATCTGAATTCCACGGAGAGTTCCGGTTTCCGAACTATTAAGAGAGGATATTTACCATTCCATTCAGACCATTCACACTGATTTCCCTGTTCGAGTCCCATCTTTCGAACCATTCCCCTAACAAACTGTTCCCATCCTCGTTGCCATCCTCGAATAAATCGTAACCATCGTAACCACTGTTCCCATAGCTGTTGCCATTCTTTCCATCGCTGGCCTCGGAACAGATCGACAACAGCAACGAGCACTTCTCTCAGCACAATCAGAACCTCTTTGGTCAGGACCAAAGCAGCCTTAACCGCCGTGAGGAGCTCCTTGGCAGCAACGACGACAGGAACCGCAGCAACGAGGACGTCCTTGGCAGAAGTGAGGAAGCCGACAATGGTGTCGGCGGAGGGGAGGGTGGCCATCATGTTGGCCATGGCAGCAGGCATAGCAGCCATCTGCTAACCGGTCAGCAGTATTCTCGCAATCAAGGAATCAATACTCACTATTGGCGGCGCGAGAGTAGAGGCGGAGAGGGGAGTAAAGTGAAATCGACACTCTATTTGACCGGTTCGTTTGTTCTTTCGTAGACAATATGTATTGCTACAGACATGTCGTTGAACTCGGCGAACTAACTGGGGTAGCTGGTCAATAGAATTGGTCCGTTGAGAGTCAGTAAACTGCATTATTGGACGCTCATCGCGTGACGGAGGAAGTGCAGATGGGTGATCATTTACTGCAGTGATGTGTATACCCCAGAAATCTGCAAAAGTCTTCCGAAACCGATCAGTCAGTAGTCTATCTGGATTGGGAATATCCTGAAAGACTGGCGATGCTTGGATCCAATAAAGGCCATGGTTGTGAGCTGATCCACGCATCTGCCACTCATAACGACACCAGACTTCAGTAACCCCAAATAATCTTTCAAAAACAATCTTCTTAAAAGCCCCGCAACGGATCTCAAGCCATTGGGCAATAAGGTTGAAATAGCTCTCGTGCATTCAGTTCTCGGAGACCAATCAGCTATTGATGAGATCACCACACTGTTTTGCCAGGCAAGCGCTGAAAATTGTCGTAAAATCGTCGAGAGATTGTCGTGGTTATGTGTGTAATCGTGGGGAAAGGTGTGTAGGAGTAAAGATAATGTGTGTGTGTGAGATAATGAGGTTCCTCCAGGTGCGAACTTTGACAGCAACCCGGGCTCATAACCTGATGAGATCAGGCTAGGGGAGAGCACAAAGCGCACAGGAAAGGAACTGGATCAAATAAATCTGCTATCTAGAGCGATGAAGGAGGGAAGAGGAGAGAGGGCCTGGAGAGCTACTATCCATGGATATAGCTCCCGACGGCTCGAGCTTCGTGCGTGAGTTCGTCGCATACTCGTGCGCCCCCCGTCGACTGGAGTCGCATGCCACAGGTCACACTCGTCGCTGGCCTCTATTGTTCCCACGAAGGTGTGTCGCGGCAAGACGAGATCAGTGTCCGAGTCATTGCGCGCCATGATGGTCGTGAGATCGGCATCCGCGACGTGTGTGTAAAAGCCGCCTCTCTCCTCGAGTGCCTGAGTCACGCGGTTGTACTGCAGAAGGAACACCAGGTCGTGGTTTGTCTGGACTGAGCTCGGGACCTCTACACCTATGGTCCCTAACGGTGGACTCCGCACGATGAGGGAACACCCGGTAACCGGGTGTGGATCTCATCAGCTATCTACAACCTGACTTCGCCTGTATATCATCTTTCCCCTTCTGGATCTATCAGATGTGAGGTGCACTTGAACAATTCTTGTTTCAGCCACCTCCATCTGATACAAAAAGCCATTTACTCCTGCAGCTGGATGGTCTGGCTCTGTGTTTTTTCTTGGAAGGCCCACAGATCAGTCAAGCAAGACTATTGTCTTTCAGAATTTTGAGGTGCTATGCTCTATCAGTATCAATACCCAGACCGGCAGATCAGAAGATGTAATCGTCAAATTCGACTGAGTGACGAAGACTTCGAATGTTACAAACTATGCCGTTGCTATGATCACTCGTCAGAACAACTCAAGATTCATATCAGGCGGAAAGCATCACCTACATGCCCCGAATGTTATACCGGACAAGCACCAACTCGGAAAGTTCACAAACTGGGAGTCCGACGAACACAAAGAGATTCACCACATTGCTCGTGCGGAGATTATGTTGGACTATGTCCGGACTATGTCCACGAGCCTACGGCCCCTGTTAGCTAAACCCAAATCACAAACGCTGATATTCAGAAGCGTCCCGCATTCAAGAAGTACAATCAAAAGGAAGAGGCCGCCCGATCGATCGCCAGACTGGATCTCGCAAAAAGGGGTTCTCGGCAGTATAGGGTGGCCAGATTGAGATTTCTATGCTTGCTCTTTTTCATTATTACTTTTATGTTCAAGCTGTAAGCTTGTTTTTTCCGGATCATTGCTTTTATCCGACTTTTCGCTTTGAAGCTTGTATTTTATTAAACTCAAGATATGGAATTACAGTTTCAATTACTGGATGAGATGTAAGCTCGTTAAGAAGTCTGCTTAATTCGCATTGCTATGCATCTTGTTTATGGTGGTATAATCAGCAAGGTCCTCCAATGGGGCCTTCGCAACAGTCAAAAGGCAGGAAAGGGCGCCACGCTCGTCAAGGCAATCGAGAGAAAGTTCATGAAGTCACACAGGTTTGAGACAAGCCCGTGTACCGGGCATCCACGCGGAGATATAGGATAGCAATATACATCAGAACATGACCGTAGTTATATTTTATGTGACAAAGAGTAGGCCAGTTCCAGGACAAGCAAAAAGAGGAAAGAACAGGAACCAAAGACCTGTCTCAGCTCTATGCATTATCAGGATTGTAGGTGGTTTCCCCCAGCATGGCCTGCCCTGATGGCGCTGTAGGCGTAGGTGTTGTTGGCCTGTGGCCTGACGCTGGCTCACCGAGGCCGGACGGACCTGCCTGGGCACGACCACCTGAAGCAGCCTGCAAGCGTTGGTCAAGAGCCTTAAGGGCCAAGGCGCGACGCCGCTCAGCTTCCTCGCGCTTGGCGGATCCACGAATGCCTCCACCCCGGGTGCTGCTCAACAACGTTGGCAAACCGGCCTCTCCTCTGGCCAGAACCTGTTGATTACCTGAAGCAATTTCGTCTTCCGAGAATGGCGTGAGAATCTTGACAGCCACCAGCAGGTTGTATATTTGGTCGGCTACAAATGCGATCGGGGGCTGCATCACGTCGGGGAAAAGACATGCGAAGGCAAAGGTCTCGCTTGCGTCGCCGCGAATGCCTCGACCACTGGTTGATACTCCAGTGAGATCAGGCTGGTTTTTGTAGAAGCGAAGATAGGTCCAGCTTGTCAAAAGTCCCAACCAGCCTAACCAGGCAGCCGTGTCGGTTCCGATAACGAATCCGCTGATGGTGTTGAGGAGCAAGAAGAGGGCGGGGAAATGTTTGACGCGCATTTTGACCAGGCCTTTGAAGATCGTAACGGTATGTTCGGGGACGAGTTGCTTGAATGCGACGAGGAACGAGGCCTGGATGGCGACGCCACCACAGATCTGGGTAAGACTACAGACTCGTTAGCTTCAGGCAATATCGAGGGGAAACATTGCGCCTGGGCATACCCTATGGCTTCTTGACCAGCAGCCGCGCCCCAGATCAAGTAGATGGGCACAATCAAGACATTGGGAAGCACGGCGATCACCGCGATAAACTGGGCGAATTCGCTTGACCCCCACGCGCGCTCGAGATATTTTCCGCCATAGAAGATAGTGGCGGCATTGAGGAGGACAGTGAAGATGTTCTGCTCAATAATAGTAGCCGTGAGAAACGTCCAGGGATATTTGTAGCAGAGAGAAGGGACGAGAGTGAGGTAAGGAATGATCTGTGTTATAGCGCCGCGGCTGTAGTCGATACTCCGCCAGCGGGCGATGTTGTAGAGAAGGGACAGACACAGCAGACTGATGAGGAGGATGCGAGTAGCAGGAGGAATGTTGACTCGGAGCGGCATGTTGGTGTGCTCGCGGTGCGCGAGACCGCTCTAATGGGTGACCCGAAGCCTCACGTTGTTGGGGATGGGAAGTCTGCGGAGCGGATGGCCTTCCGCTTCAGGGGAAGGCGGAGGCCAGATCTCCCGGGCCAATCCTGATGAAAACAACAATGCCAGAACGGCATGAATGAATTATTGTTTCGATTGAGTCAAAGTATTTAATTGTTTGTTCATACAGGTATGTACAAGTAGACTGCCTACGGTCGGCTATGATCAGTAATATTTAGTCCAGCCCTGGAGGCGATCAGAACAAGGACCAGGACGATTATACAGCACTCGCACATTACGTAGTAATAGTATTTATGCATGCGGAAATGAGAAAGCGATATCTTGGATTGGATTTGAATATTTGAAGCGATAGGGTAAAAGCTATATTTGTACCCTTGTCATACAACCTCAAGGTTTATAGAGACAACTGTGGGCACCTGGGCATGGAGGGAGACTATGTATGTTGAATATGCTGATTATGCTAGCCAAGGGAGACGAACTGTCCTCCCCGATGTCTAACCTTATTTAATTCGTTAGCCCTGCTTACACTAATGACAGATAGGCTTATCCATAGTGACAAGGCAGCCGGATAGCTACCGTGATTAGTTCGGCTGAAGATCGGGCTAACACTAGTTGCAACCTGAAACAGCAGGAAACAGTCTGCTACAACCTGAACTTTAAGTACAGCGAAGTATTCCGTAAAAGTACTCGGCAAGCATAAAATAAACAATAAATTATAAATGATAAGAATGGACCACTTGGGTGGTAATAGAAGGCCCGGATGATCCGTGCCGGATCGAGCCCACGCTACGATCCACAAATTTGCCGCCGTGCAGTCTTGCCGGGTTCGGGTGCGTGCAGCTGGCACGCGAATCATCCTGATGAGCATTGGCTTTAGGACTCTACGAGTATGGTTCCATATTCACTGAGTACGCGTATATTGTCTGCTGTATGTGATCATTGTGATATATTCATAATATGTATATTCATGTATATCCCGGCCTATATGTATATACCAAGTCTAGACTGAGGCTGCAGTGGAGCCATTGGCGAGGACTTCACGATGTGGCTAGTGCTTAAGCTTGTCACTCTTTGCGGCCAAGTCTCCATCGTCAAATCTCCATCCCAGCGCCTCCCTTTCCCCTTCAGTGGGATCGTCTTGTGCCACACGCGCCTCGATCCCTCGAACGGCTGCCAATCTTCAGCCACGGTTCCTTCTGCCCCTTCCCATCCTTCCCGTCTCTCTCTCTTCTCCCTCTCCGCAATCTTCAATTCTTCTCGGCTCCGCCCTTCAGTCGGGAATTAAAACCCTGACAGCCTTCGCGCGCCAATCTTCCTTCCGATCGCCCCTTTCCCTGCCCTTTCGCTTTGTGCCCTTGTTACCCGCGTCATTTGTTCCCCACGCCCCGAGCCTCCACTTTTGATTTTCACCTTCTGCCAGACCACCAACCTCCCCCCGATTCTGGCATGTCCTCCTGGGAGCGGTCGCACATGTAATCATGGCACAGTCCGACCTTACTTCCCATCATGTCAACTACCTAATATGGAGGTGCGTGCTCCCTTGTCCTGCCCCGTGGCGCCTTGGCTAACCCAATCCCCAGGTACCTTCAAGAGTCAGGTTCGTCGCTTCCACCGCGTCATCGCATCCGCCGGCGCGCTTGTGCGCCCGCCCAGCATCTCGCGATCTCTAACTCTGTGTCAATCTGCATTTACTAACCTGCTGTCGTACACAGGTCATGGCGAAGCTGCCGTATCACTCCAGCGAGGCTGGTATCATGATCCACAGTCTCTGCCCTTTGCGCGTCACATCAAAACTCACGCGCTGGTGTCGCTAGTCCAGAAGGGACTTCAATATCACGAACTCGAGTCCTCTCTTGACAAGGTACGGCTCTACGCAATTCTTGATCATTGCCGCCCAGCTGGGGAAGAAGGGAAACCATCCCCGGCACCCCGGTTTCCGGCTGAACCCTGAGTAAAATTTGGCTTACGAAGATCCTAATCAGTCTCAACAGGAGGGTAACCCTATTGCTTTTACACCCGATGAACATTTTTTCGGGCCGGAGCCTTTCGAGGCCGCTGCGCTAAAGAGCCGAGAGGAGGTGACTGCAGACCTCCCCGCGCAAGAGTCGCCGCGCGATCGCGCCACCAATGGGCATCCGGTGGAAGCTCCGCGCAAGCACAAAACTGAGCCCAATGGCGACTCTATGGAGGTCGATGCCGAGACCGAGAGCAGAGATTCCCCGGCTCCCGATCCAGTAGACGGAGATGGGGACGTGAGCATGGGGGCGGAAGAGGTGCCTCAGGAACCAACTTTGGCGACGGGCACAAGCGTGGGCGTCCAGATTTCCCCCGCCAAGGCCGCCGATTTGACTCCCGACACCGCTTGCCTAGACCTCCCGGATCACGTGGTAAATATTGCTTGGCGCCCCCAGGACTCGACCATGCTGGTCGCCGCTGGCGAGTCTGTCTGCAGCTTGTGGAAGTTATCTTTGTCGTCGCCGCCTGTTCAGAAAACTATCCTCGATGTGAAGGATGCCTCAGAATCATATATATCAGCCGTTGCCTGGAATGGCAGCGGCTCTAAATTGGCCGTGGCCTCGATGCGTCACATGAACGCATCTATTTCGATGTACAATGAAGAAGGAAATGTGGCAGACT
Organism: Tympanopsis confertula; assembly: GCA_026745395.1. Classification (NCBI taxonomy): domain Eukaryota; kingdom Fungi; phylum Ascomycota; class Sordariomycetes; order Coronophorales; family Scortechiniaceae; genus Tympanopsis; species Tympanopsis confertula. The sequence goes on along the minus strand of JAOYNU010000008.1, from coordinate 1,243,962 downwards.
TACTGCCCGACCTCCCCAGAATGATCAGTGGGTTATACTGGGCAGAAGACGCTCCCCTCCTCGCGATAGTCGCGTCCGACGAACGGTCCTCCGAGCTGGCTCTCTGGGACGATCGCCGAAAGCCTGACGTATACCCTCCGCCTCAGATCATCGATGGTCATATTTACGGTCTAGCTTGGGCTGGTTCTTCCGAGCTATATGCCTGCGGGCACGGACACGTCTACCAATGTCGCGTGGATGACAATATCCACCTGACCAACACCTTCAAATCGCGAACAGGGGACGAAGCCTGGACCTTTATTCGCTGCACTCAAACCGCCCAAGGGCCAGTTACTGTAGTGGCGAGCTCCGAGAATGCTTCAATATGGATCCCCACGCATGATGTCTTGATCGAGAACACGCACCAAGAACCCATTACAGCGATCGATATCCGACCGCAATCAGTAGCTCAACGAAAGTCTGCCTCGATCTCTGGAAAGTCACAAATAACGATCGCCTCATACTCTGTCGACTGCACTGTCAACGTTTGGCAAGTGGAACTGGATTCATCGAAGGAGCCCGAACGCATCCATCGCTTCCGCCTGGGGGCAGATATTCCAGCTCTCGCTGGTGAATTCTCGTCTGACGGCTATGCTCTTGGTGCCGTGGGTAAGGATCGACTCTTTATATGGGACGCCGAAAGAGGAGGTGAGCCTATGGCCTCATGGACTGCTCCAAGTCTCGATGCAACAAATGAAACCGTCAAGGAAGAGGCCGACCAAACAAATGGACAAAACGGTCATGCAACACCAGCTACTGACCGGGCTCTCTCATGGGATCATGATGGGAAGAAGCTTGCTTTTGGTTTTGGAAAAAAGGTATGGAGCACTTCAGCTATTTCAGCTACCCTGGAGAATTTTTACTAACATGACCGCAGATGGCAATTGTAAATCTTCAACGGTGACTGAAAATGCGACCATCGCGACTTGAGAATTAATGTCCGATTACCTGAGATGCGTCTTAGAGTTTATTTACACTTTGGTATAACACTTTACCTTCTAATTGATGCCCTTATTTATGTGAAGGGGTTTTCTCCATTTTGCTCCCCTCATTCTCACTTTCGGGCACATTGGCCTCAGAGATGTCGGCAAATACATCGGCGTCTGATGCCAGGGATTGGTTTTCCCTTATCTTCCCTTCTTTCATGTTTTCTTTGAACATATCTTGTTGAACTAGAAAATGCATTACGGTATGCATTGTTATGGGATCGGTCTAAGGAACGGCGAACGGAACCCCGGCGAGTGCGGTTTTCTCTTCTTGATATTTAAGGGGACGGTGGTTTGATTTTACTAGTTTCATGTGACTCCGAGACGCTAAAAATGCAATGGCTGAATACCAAGCCTGAGGCACTGAGAGCAAGATCCAAATATAATTGCCGTATCTGGGTATCTTCGTATAGATTCGTAACGCCATAATCAAACATCCACCCAATTTTGGGGCCTACCGCCCCTTTCTGGGACTAGACAAACCGGGGTTGCCTCTTCGTTTCAAAAGCTGTTCCTGTCTTCGCTCTCGTCGTGACTTGCGCGCTCGTGATCGGATTTTGTGCCCGTCTTCAACATCTTTCCACCCCCGCATCCACGCATTCAGTCCATCTAACACTGCCTCCCCATCGATCTCGACAATTTCTTCTGAGCTCGAAGGCTTACCACCTGCCCATCCACGCCATGTCTTCCGACGTTCGCGGACCCGCCTGGCACGGACCAGTTCTTGACCATCTCGCAATCCTTGAACCCACTCGTGCAGGCCACGAACTGTGCCTTGAATGCCTTCTAGTTCAACTCCATCATCATGCAAGTCCGATTGCCTGGCACCGTGTTAGCAAATAACGGACCCATTGAAGTACGACTTCTCACTCACAGCTCAGACACCTCGTCTTCCAACTCAGCAACAGTCCGTGCTAAGCCACGGCATTTCGCTTCCAAAAGATCACGGATCTCAACAGATTCTGCATGCCGCCTCCGCATCTCCTGATTTAATTCGGTTATGTCCACAAGAAGCGTTTGCAGGCGGGACGCCATTTCTTTATTCTGAATCTCATGGTCACGTCTGTTTTCCAACGAATCAGACGATACGGCTTCAGAATTATCTATCTCATCCAATCCATTCAATATGCCATTGGCATGAGAATTATTGCGCTGCGAGCGGCTCTTCGAGACTTCCTGGACTAGCTCCGGTCGTGGGTCCTGAAGGATGTTCTCAATAGCATCTAGATGGTGATGAATAAGCGGGCCGGTATCACTCCCCCTGCCATCGGTCCCAAGCGAGGCAGACGCAAGCTTTGCCAGCTCTGAGATACGATCTTGCCATGGCGTTCGCGCAGCTGAACGTGCGTCGGTAGAATGCTGCTCGAGCGGGCTCTGGACCCAGGTATTCTGAGCGGTGTGACGGGGCAGCTCTGGCTCCATGAGAGTCATAGCGTGATCGTTCTATATGTTTATTGCCTCAGGCGATTGCATCCTCAATGTCGCATCTATATGAAGAGGTGGCTGGGGCGCAAAACACTAGCGGAACTCAGTCGCTTATCGATAATCGATAGCTGATAGTCCCCGCGCTAGACTGCTTTGGTGCGTGCGCACTCTAGCGCTCGATTTGAAGATGGAGACCTTCGATTCTTGTTCTTTGTTGATTGGAGGTGTATGAAAGCAGATAATCTTACTGTCTCATTCTCCGCCCTTCGTTCCGTCTTATCCACGAGTGCTGACCGAAATCCTCACGGCGTCAGCCAGAACCGGAAGCCCCACTCTTCATTGATTTTCCCACCGCCAAATCCTTGCCCAACATCTGTGTCACACGTTTGCTTTTCCAGAGACGCATTGAACGCTAGTTCTATCCAAGAATGGCGCCCCAAGTAAGTTTGGCTCCTTGCTCCTTGCTCCCTGTCGTTCTCTTTCTCTCCTCGTTACGACGATCAGCTCTAATGCGCCATGACTCAGGCCGTGACAGTCCCGTCTTTAGAGACTGCGCGAGATGTAATCGCGAAGTCGCGGAACTCTCAATTTCCCCCTAACCTTTTACCTGTGACTGCGTCGATTCCCGCAGACCTTTTGACTCCGACATTGGCGTACTTGAAGCTTGCTGAACAGTGAGTTCTGGCTTTGGATTGCGGCTGCCCCTGCAGGCGGGGTAGTTGGCTTCATTCTTACTGACAACTGTGAAGCTCATCGCTATCCTTCTTATTCGAGAGTGCTGCGACTACAGAGACTATCGGAAGATACAGTTTCGTTGGTGCTGGTTTGTGATCTTCGGCTACCTGCAGGAATGCACATGAAGGCCACTTGCTGACCGGTCTGACTCACTAGATCCAAAGAAAATCATTAAGACTGGCGAGGGCCATGGACCTGCTACAGACCCCCTTCCTCTCCTTGAGAAAGAGCTTGATCAATTCCGTGTCGCTTCAGTACCTGGACTGGTCCTTCCTCCCCTGACCGGCGGCGCCATCGGATATGTCGGCTACGACTGTGTTCGATATTTCGAGCCAAAGACAGCCCGCCCAATGAAGGATGTGCTCGGAATCCCAGAGTCCTTGTTCATGTTCTTTGATACCATTGTCGCATTCGATCACTTCTTCCAGGTCGCCAAAGTTGTATCTTACATTCCAATCCCCGCATCGGATGCCGATCTCGAGATCGAATACACAAAGGCCCAGCAGTCCGTGCAGAAGACCATTGATACGCTCCTCCAAGACCGCACACCTCTCCCACCGCAGGACCCTATCATTCCTAACCAGGAGTATACATCAAATATTGGCCAAGAAGGCTACGAAAAACATGTCACTACATTGAAGGAGCACATTTCCAAGGGCGACATCTTCCAGACCGTCCCCTCACAGCGACTCTCTCGCCCTACATCTCTCCACCCATATAACCTCTTCCGCCATCTTCGCACCGTCAACCCTTCACCATACTTATTCTACATCGACTGTGAATCCTTCCAGCTTGTAGGAGCCAGTCCCGAACTGCTGGTGAAGGAGGAGGCCGGGCGAATCATCACACACCCTATCGCCGGCACCGTAAAGCGCGGCAAGACACCAGAGGAAGACATGGCGCTTTCTAAAGAGCTCAGCAGCAGCTTGAAGGACCGTGCAGAGCACGTAATGCTGGTCGATCTGGCTCGCAACGACGTGAACCGCGTCTGTGACCCTATCACCACACAAGTCGACCGCTTGATGGTTGTCGAGAAGTTCTCGCACGTTCAGCATCTTGTTTCGCAGGTCTCTGGCGTTTTACGCCCAGAGAAGACCCGCTTCGATGCCTTCCGTTCTATCTTCCCTGCTGGAACCGTTTCTGGCGCCCCGAAGGTCCGTGCTATGCAACTGATTGCCGAGCTCGAGGGCGAGAAGCGCGGTGTCTACGCCGGTGCCGTGGGATACTTCGGATATAACATTAGTTCTGCTGATGGATCGGCTGAAATCCCCGGTGCGATGGACACTTGCATTGCTCTGCGCACAATGATGGTCAAGGACGGAGTTGCCTATCTGCAAGCTGGTGGTGGTATCGTGTTCGATTCTGATCCTTATGATGAGTATATTGAGACCATTAACAAGCTGGGCGCTAATATCGCTTGTATACGTGGTGCCGAGGAGAAGTATGCAAGCTTGGAGTCGAAATAAGAGCAATATAGCCGCGTATCTTCTACGGATTTAAGATTAATGTTCTCAAGAGGGTACGGATATCTAGATAGATATTTATCATGAACATTTGGTGCATTTTCGGGCAAACCTTTCTACTCTTCAAGCATTCAATACTACCTAATGGCCAATTGTGGGTCTGTTTTAGGATACCAGTAAATCCACTGCCACGTTGATATCTCCCGTGATCCCGGCTGCTAGACCCTCTTCCTCGAGTTCCCAAGGTACACATCCAGATGCATACATTCCAATACGAATTAACTTGAGACCCTGATCTGCATGTTTTGATACCAGATCTTCATTTGGCCACCGCAGTACTCCCGGAGTATTCAGCCCGACGCCCAGCTCAAGAATAACAGGGTTGATCGGTTCATCACTATGGCTAGCTTCTTGCTCCAGGCCAGCCAAGAAGCGTTTATACTCACGCTCTTGCGGCCGGAAAGGGGTATCATTGAAGAAACTACCGCCTCGCACACATAAAAACATGTCTCCCCCGCAGAACTGGCAGCGTGGAATTTTCGACTCGTCTGTAAGAACCTGCGATACGGGATCTATGAACGGTAATGCCGCATCAATAAAGTCATCGGCTTCGAAAACAGCATCTGGGCGACAATTCTCAAAGCATTGCAGATACTGATACCGTCCCTGCGGCGTTGAGATGCGAGAAGCATCGAATCCATTCTTCAAGAAGAACCCATCGGTATTTGTAGTTCGAATAAAATAGTTCTCGCGCGGGAATCGAGAGGCTAGATTATGTAGAGTTTTGTATAAAGGCGAGACTGGCCATCTGCGAACGAAATTTAGGTGCAGGAAGTAGTAGCCCCATTTATGGCCTGGGCTCTCCCAGCCGTTAAACCCGATTACATCGTATAATCTGTTCAGTCCTTGGGACTTGAAAGCTGGGAAATGTTTTTCGAATAGTGATGTCGAGGAGTAGTCTAGTCCTGCTGCGGCTGAGAGACCTGCGCCTGCGGAGATGATGATATGGGTTGCTTCGTTGAGCCATTTCTGGGCTTTTTCGACATTGGGGATTAGTGTCTTTGTTGGTTCAAGATGCGGCGCGGGGGACTTTGGTATGTTGGCGGTCACTCCGTCCTGCTCAAGGATTTGAACGTTTGATAGGATATCCTGATAGAGAGACAAGTCTTTTTCAAGGAATGTGTCGAATATGATATCGGTGATTGTCGTGCTTGAATGCTCCCGATACCAGGATATCACTGCTTCCACCGCGATTGAAGCCGCAAGCTCAGACGGGAAAGCGAATAAACCAGTCGAAATGCAGCAGAATACAACTACTTTCCGACCGTCTGGCATTGGTGGGAGAGTCTCGGCAGCATCTAGACAAGACTTGTAGCATGAAGCAAGCTGCTTCTCATGCTTTGTTTGGGGGCTTGTTCCAGGGTTCATCTGCGGGCCGACTGTGTGCAGAACCCAGGGCGCTGGGAGGAGAAAGCCTGGTGTGATTTTTGCGGATCCAATGGGCTCCAAATGTCCTTGAGATGTTATTATAGCGTTGCATGCATCTCTTAAACGGGGACCGGCTGCTGAATGAATCACATTGTCGATGCAGCGATGAGCGGGGCGGAAACACCCTTCTAGCTGGGCATTGGCGGCATTGACAATTGCAGTGACATCTGTCAGGCTTGTGATATCTCCTTTCCAGCAAGAAACTCGCAAAGGGGTGGATTCCTTGTCTCGGCTTTGTAGTACGACGCTTGGTTGTATTGACCTTGAGGACGTTAACAGATTATGACTGTTACGATATGTGATCGCTGCCTCGATATCTTCCAAATTTTCCGCGGGGATTTTAGGGATAGCAGGGCGTTGGCAAAGTGACTGTCGAAGAGCTTCGAGCTGAGACCATGTCTCCATCTGCAGTATCCATTCGGGGTCATTGTGACTGGTGCAATGATTGCATGATGCATGCTCGCTCGGCTGGTCTTTCAGAATATACCTCAAGGCATTTTCCAGCTGCGCAGAAGGGACTGTATCAGCGACCATATTGATGTGAAGATTCTTTGATTATTGCACTGAAGCAGACTGCAACAGGCACAAAGAGGTCCAAGTGGGCTTCTATACTCTTTTATGGAAACCCTAAAAAGGCATGCAAACAGCGGGATGATTCCGCATCAACTCGTGATTGGTCATTGGTTGTTTGATCGATTTGCAACATTCACAAACCTCTTCAACACGACCAATCAAAGGCTGCAGATCTATCTAATTGTTGTACTCCAAATTGTTAGTTTTGCTAAGCTTAGAAAGTCGCTTAAATATTGTGAATTTAAACCAGGTTCAGTGGGGGCTGAATGGCGGGACCTCCGCCATCTCGGGCCAGAAGAAAGTGGATGGGAAGAGTAAGCGGGATTTTGCACCTTTCGCTACTTTGGAGATGCATCTTCGTGCAAGGATCAATGGGATAATATTTCAAACAAACTTGATCAAGTTCAGCTCACGCGTTCATTTCTTATCTTGAGAACGAAGCGTGCAATTGAATTGACCCTTGTCTTAGTAATCCAAAGAGAAGTCCCGCAGCGCGCCTGGCGTGCACTTTGATCTTCAGACACGTCGTGTAGAGAGAAGCCTAGCGTCGCCTTCGCAAAGTTTCAGAATCTGGAAATCGGCCCGAGAGATATTTGAACTTCACATAGCTCAAAACCTAAGATGTTTGACAGGTTTCTCAACAGGGTATACAGAAAGCGCGATCAACAAATAAAGCCCAAGGTGATATCCCCCTACGCGATCGGGATATCCGATTCTACTTGCGAAGTCGATGGCGATATCTTTAATGAATGGAAGCTCCCAGTACCTGCGAATAAAAATGCTATCAAGTCTTTTGCTTTGCGGCCCAGCAACCAAGAAGCAAGCAAATTCTTCCGGCTCCCTGGAGAAGTGAGAAGAATGATCTACATCGAGCTAATGGGCAATCGACGCGTCCATATTGAATATGGATGGATGGTGGATTCTCCCTTCAAACCAAGGTCAAATAAGGAAGGGAAACGCTGGGACTGGTGGCACGGTGTTTGCCAGAGTAGCGATTCTTTTATAAGGGATGCTCACGATGATCGGTCCTGGAGCCGTGGTGATGAGGCATATGCGAGTCGCACCAAAGGACTGCAAAGTGCGCTTTCTGGAACGAAACTACAGGGCGTTGAGTGGCTAAGATGCTGTCAATTTAGGCAAGATACCATTTGTCAATCATCTCGAACTCGGCTAATACTGATCTTAGTTACGAAGAAGCATTACCGGTCTTGTACGGAACAAATGTCTTTGTGCCACGGACAGGAATTGACTCTCCATTCATAATGTCGAGACTGTTCGTGCATACCGCGGAGCTGGTTCGATCAATAGACATATCATTCGAGCTTTGGGAACGATTTAGCGAAAACCCGGAAGCTAAGAGCTGGGAAACGGTCTATCCTGCGCTATTTGACCTTTTTTTGCACAAGTTCCATAATGTTCACTCATTGCGAGTGACAATTAAACTACCAGCATGGGAAGAGGTAAAAGATATCATGAGCCCTAGCAAGATAAGCGAGATGGTTGAGCCTTTGGAAAGACTCGCGAAGAGTCGGGACTGGAAAAGGCTAGAATTTTGCATTCCTTTCGACTGGCACAGTATATTGAACACCAGAGCAGAGGGTCATGGTCGATTGAAAATTAGGACAACGAATTGGCATGATCAGAATGTTTGGATCGACGATACAAGATAATTTAATGATTGAGGTTCAAGATAATAATCGTGATAAAACACTGTCAAACCCTCAATACTATACACAAACGAAAGTTGCCATTAATTCAAGCTTCAGTATCGTGGTATCATGCTCTCATAAGTCCGATTCAAGCCCTCGAATAGCGTCATAAATCAAACGCCTTCAACTCCTGTTAATTGGTGCTTTCGAACTCCAGTGCCCCGGAGATCTCGGATCCGCTCCCAAACTGTACGTGGTTTCTCTGTCATTTGTTCACTAACAATAGGCAGCGATTTCCCGGAAACACTGTTTCTCCCGAGAGACAGGGACCGCCCAACGCGGCCTGCCTGGAATACATTCTCTTCAACAACATCATCTTCATTAGGTGCGACCTGTGCCTTCCCATTACCCAGGAGAGTAGCGACGAGGGTAGGTGCGGGCATTCCAAGAGCCCACCAAAGGACGGCACATGTTATGAACAAGGCAATAACTGCGGTAACGACCATTTCGATGATGACCGCTGTTTGTGGGACGCCATTCATGCTGAAGACAGCAACGGCAAGACTAGTCGGAAGGAAGAATAGGGTAACGTAGGTGAAAAGTCCAACGTCTCTCGCCTGCTTGAGAGACTTTTGGGAAATGATTGCTTCCTGGGCGGTGTTCACAAGGTTGATCAAGAAGTCGATTCGTTCTGAAAGTGCCTTCACTCCTCTAACTTTCTTTTCGCAGTTGTTCAGCTGAATCCTGATGTCTCTGTGGTATTTCTGCTCGTCATTTCGGGTCCAGCGGGGCCTTTCTCGACCTTGTGAGCTTTCTCTATGGTTCCATTCTTCGATCAGATCCTGAAGACTTGTTATGTTGTGTTTGAAAATTCGAAGTACATGGAAGCATTCTTCAAGTTCTTCAGGTTTCCGGTTCTTGAAGCTCCCTTGGGCGAAAAGCTTCTGTTGATCGTCTGAAGTAGAGGATCGTGGATCTTGCTCCATGATTTGTAGCATTGATCCCATGTTATGGCACACATTTTCCAAGATTTGCTAAACAAAATCAACTCAAGAGCTTTGCGTTGATGCCAATGTGGGTGATTCGAGCTCAGTTGTTCGTTGAATATGTCATTTTTGTTCTTGTTCGAAGATGACTCAAGGACGTAGCACGTCCAATATCGGTCGAAAAAATCACCAATAATTCGGAAGCTCACCATTTCCTCGACTATATACGCTTTTGACCCAAATGCCTGGCATCGTTGTATCATGAGATGTCGGACATGTGTTCGTTCTTGCGCCGGGAGATTATCGCGGCTGATCGAGGAATTATAAGAATGCAGACGTTTTGACTTTACGTCGAAGTCGGCTTTGCGGTAGTACCGGAAATGAAACTCATCAACCCAATTATTGAACACAACTGCAGTGTCATCATGAAAGAAAGACGTATCGACAGTGGCATGACGGTTGAAGAAACCTTCCATATGTAAACGATCGCGCGGTGGTGACGTTGCATGGCAAATAGTTGCAACAGGGTAGGTGGCTGAACTTATGTATAACAAGCGCTTCTTGCTAGTTTGAGGGTTCCGAGGCTCTGAGAGTTTCTTCTCGAAGTCAAGTAATTTTTCGAATTCTTCTGTTTCGAATTTCTGCTCACCAGACAATTTCTGCCTTTTTCGATTCTTGCTGATGTCCGTAACGGTGGCATACCACGGACAGACTGTTGGAAGTTTGGATTCCACGGGCAAGTCATCGAGTTGTTGGCATAGGCTAGGGGGTGGCAGACTATTTCTTTCCGTAGATGAACGTTGAAGATCTGCAAGGAGCTCTTCCTGTCGGAGAGCCTTCCATGCCGTGATTTGAAGGCTTCTTAATTCTTCGTAATCCTTGTCGACTGTGGCCGGGATAAACGCCAGGAAATCTGGGTATCTGTAGAGCCACTCCTCGGCCACATCAACAATGCTACTAACATCGGCGAGTTTCCCGTACTGATTCAAGCGCTTCAGAGTTCTTTGGACAATTAATTGCTGTGTATCACCCTTGTAATTGGCATGACCTCGCCATTTGTGGTCACTGGGGTTTATTGACAGAGCTTGCAAGCTAGGTGAACCAGGTGGATTGGTGAAAGATGCCACATTTATGGTACGAGAAGTAGGCAATTCGTCGGCACTTTGACCTTCGCTTTCAAGTGGATGAAGCCTCAAACTTTCTTCCGGGCCAATCTTCAGAGGAATTGGCTTGTTTCCAGAGCGAAGCAAAATGTAAGGGATCTCAAATCCCACGTGGAAATAGAAGTCCCTGAACAGTTCGTGGTCAAAGATGACAGCTTCTTTACTGAATGCATCCAATCGTCCTGGGAAAAGACCATTGCCCGAGGAAGAGTTAACCAGAACCTCCTTAGCACGGCTGTGCATAGCAAGTGGGTCAAACTGTCGTTCTAGCTGGTGCTTCATTTGAGCCATTTCCATGGCCAGTCCGTTTCGAAGGGGGTTATCCCACTCAGACTCATCGTTACTATCCTCATCATGGAGCTTTTGTGCATTGATCAAGTTGTTCCATAATCTCTCCTCGCCTTTGAAGAATCCCCATTTCAGACCGTAGTATAACACAGTGTCCCGCGAGTGTAACAAGAATCGAGTATCGCGAGCACTGCGAGTCACGCTTAGCATTCGCTTATTCAGAATGTCGTTTTCAATGGTAAAGCGCCTGAGGTTTTGTTTCCGCATTTCCTCAGCCGTAAATCGCAGGGATGGGTCGTCTGTTCTGAGCCTCCCTGTTCTTGTGTTGAGAAAAGAGGTTTTGAGGTGAAGAAAATCTGTCCACACGGCACTGTCGATTGAGTCTGCCATCCGAGGGGAGTTGCTTAATTTTTCATCGACCCGTTGGATCAAATTTTCAATGTCCGTTAATGCTTTCCAGATCCACACCTGATCACTCAGTCGAATGTCGGGATCTCAGAATTCTTCTTATGTTGCCATGTAGGGGTAATTCGGTCCCGCGACTTAGACAGCCCAACGTGCCATTGCTGTGCGTTATCACCGAGCCAACGACAGACAAATTTCAGATCATCATTGGACTGAAAAACACGGAGGTATTGAGTAGCCTTGATGATATGACTTGCCCAATTGGTTGGGTTATCAAGTGGGAGAGCAGTTTCATTTGACTCTCCTGTTCTTTGCCCGCTAACCCAAAGGTTTGACGATGATAGAGCATCCAAGCCCAGTTTCGAGACCCATATAAGATGGCCCTTGCACAAATTGTATATTCTTTTCTGGAGTTGTGGCATGTCTGTCACTTGCTCATACATGTCTAGCATGAACATAAAGGCAAAACTGGTTCATATTCCAAATCAGAACCATATCCATCAAGGGTTCGTGTATGACTTACTAGCTTCCTGATACGCTGACTCGATGATCTCCAAAATCTCCACAGGTCAAAGCAATAGGGTCCAGTGATTGTTCTTGCAGTGGCTCATGAAAGCCATTCGCCGTCGTGATCACGATTTCGGGGACCTTTGTATCTTTCCGAGGCGCAACATCGATCGGGATGCTACAAACAGATAAATTATGCTCCAGGTTGCGATGGAGGTGCCAGGTTAAGTCGGATTTCAAAAAGTTCGATCGCTCAACATAAGGAGTTGGTATAGGATCAAACGCTAGAGCAGCCGGAATCAGAAAATCACTCCATTTTGTTTCTTGTGTTTCCAGTTGGAGCTTAAAGGCAGCAGTGAACTCCACGGCTTTAATGTCGCGGAACTCGGTTGAGATATCTATAATGAACTGGTCATTCTCCTTCGCCCAATCGTCCCACTTGAGTTGATGCGCTGCGCCATCTTTATAAAGACCGGCAAGTACACAGACCTTCTTCGGGTTGTGCGCATTATGCAAGTCATCAGAGGACGTTGGAACTTCGTGAACGATTGTAGCACCATATCCATGAGGCCCCTTGCATACTTTCGTTTCCAAGTTCGTTTTCCTTTTGAGATAGTTGAGATCCTGCATGCTTGAATTGAGATCCAATATCAATTTCAATGCCCTGACTGATTCGCCTTGTTGTAGATGCATTCGTTGGAACACCACATCGTCTCGGCACCACAAGGTCACTGTGACCGTGTACCCATCCATTTTGTAAGATACTTCGGGCCATCAATTATTTGTAAACTTCGTCACGGGTGAGATGGATGTGCTCTTTTCTCTCGTATCTTCTCTCTGTAGCCTCAGGCCAAAGCCATAGGCAATATCTTGAGCGCGCTCCATGAAAGACTCCGCGCGGTACGAGACCAACCAGGCCTTTTCGGCATCATCTTGGCCACCATACTCAAGCCCGAACATGCCGGACTCGAAGATGTTCTCCAAGTCCTGCACCGGGCGACACATTCGCAGGAGCGAGCCATAAGCGCTGACGCTCGCTGTCGTTCCTCCATCTCCAAAGGATACATATGGTGCATAGCTGCCTTTGCTCGCTGGCGTGTCAGGAATATACCCTCGCTTCGCACCGGAAGTGCGATTTGGAGCTGAACGCTTATCAGTTGATCAATCCTTATCGAAGCTGTTCCTCGAGGCTTACCCCGAATCACATTGCGAAACTCGTCGCTGTCCCGAGCTGGCAAATCCTTGAAGGGTAAATCCATCCTGTTACGGGATCCTGGGATTGGACCTTTTCCGGGGGAACAATGGGAATGTTCTGCATTATCGTAAGACGAGTGGTTTGTTTTTAGGCGATTCCGAGCGGGGCTAATGGGGCTCAGCTCGCGCGGGTCGAGGTACATCTTGCTGACCCTCAGCCCTTACTCCGTAGCTAACGAGCATGGGGCTAAAAGCCTTGGCTTTCAACCCAGGTCAGCTCACTTTGTAACCGAGGTTGAGTAAGATTGCGGTCTTTATTCGATATCATGATCATGCCGTGTCGTGCATGCACTGTAGGGTAGGGTGGAAGGTTTGGTGGAGTTACGGCCCGTACCGCACTAACAAAGAACACCCTTTGCATTGCCATTTGACTTGGCATCAAGTGTATATCTGTCTATTCGCGGAATGGATCATTCTCGCTTCATGGGGTTTACGAGTCAGATTCCTCCAAATAGTATTTTTCGCGTTCGATTCATGGCCATACCTCTATGTGCCGAGAGAAATAATATCATAAGGGATTCGAGAACAACCCTTGTGAGCAATCAACTTATCCCGAGGCTGTGCTCATAGCCTTCTTGCGCTGCACATAGGGAGTGGCCCAAGCGTTCCATGGTTCCTGCGAATTAAGCATTTGTGGAGCAATTTTATCTTCGACCTTCTGCACGATAACAAATGGAAATCTATCGACGGCTCGTTTCATATGAATTGTCTTAATTGCTCCCTTGTGAACTATGAAAATGATTGGCTGAGGCCTAATTCAGTGCAACAGCATCGAGCTGAGAGTAGTTCGTGAGAGCAATTCGTACGACACTCGTTGGAAATGAAGGTGCGGCTGAATCTGGCAACACGAACGAGCTTACATTTAGGCTTGCAGTTAAGAAACGAAGGCTGAGCTGCGAGCATGCTAAAACGAGCCCTTTCAGTAACACTGCGCCACAAGAAAAAATAGCCAATCACAGCATCGTTCCTGTTTCAACCCCAAAATAAGTTAAGACCATCCGATAAGCGCGCTTAGATAAAGAACAAGCCACTGACGACTATTAAAATAGCCCCCTAGCTTTGACTCGTATTTGAACTTGTCAACTTCATCTGGGCGTCAGCAAACGCATAACTACTTTACCATGATGCGTGCCGCTGAAAAACGCCCCCGCCATACGAGAAATCGCAATGGCTGTTTGACATGCACAAAGCGCCGGAAGAAGTGCGATGGCAACAAGCCACACTGCCTAGGCTGTACTCGGGATAAGCTAGAGTGTCATTGGCCGGAGATATCTAAAGCACCCGAGCACGCGACTAAGACAATCTCTCAGACAAAGCGCAGATCAGGGCCGAGTGTACTGCATCCAGATGCCTTTCTCGCTGTCTTTAGAACTGCTTGTGAGAATCCGTCCACTCGGCAAAATCCGACTTTATCGCTTGAAATATCGGAGCTTCTGCATCATTATACAGAAGAAAGTGTTCCGTCGATGGTACATTTGACAATCGGAATACTGAAAACCGTCTGGATCGAAGTTATACTACCGGATACAACGCCATCAATTCATGCTAGATGCTGTATACGCATTATCCGCATTCCACCTCGCCTACCTAGTCCCCAATAACGCCGTTAAATACGCAAACATCGCACATCGCTATCAAGGCCGCTCATCATGTACATTCAAAAGCGCCGTCACCCACGTCTCTGCCGAAAACGCAACAGCCGTCATCTGCTTCGCATTCTTCCAATTCATCATAAGCCTAGCATCGCCTTTCGCATTATCATCAACACCTTCCGAAGTCATCGACAGCCTCCATACAACCCTCCTCGCCGCAAGAGGCTTTCTGTCCCTCCAACCCGTAGTCAGCCCCTATATCGGCTCAGGCATGGTTGCCGCCTGGCTCAATATAGACCAAGGGTATCCTGAACCGCCGAAGAAAACAAGGATTATTGAATTACTTCGGGATCTTCAGAGAGTTAACAAGGCCTCCTATTTCACCCGAGAGCAGAAATCGGTTTGCCGAAACGCTATAAAGATGCTGCGGGCGTTTTTCTCCACTGTTCCTTTCGAGCCGTTCGAGTGGCAAGTTCTATTTACTTGGCCCGCGGTTCTTCCCGATGAGTTCCTTTCTTTAGTTCGTGGACGCCATCCAATCGCTCTCGTTACCGTGCTGCATTGGTTTTTGCCGATCTGTAGGGCTAGTTGCCATTGGATGCTTAGTCGGTGGGAACGGGCGTTGACCAGTAGTGTTTTGAGGTCGATTGGGTCGTTTTGGGAGTTTGCGATCGCGGATCTACTGGTGGAGTATTCTGATCTGGGAGTAGATGTGGGTCGGGGAATTTCGAATGTTGATATACAGGAGAGGTGTTTGGGGGTGGATGAGGAAGATGGGGAGGTTCCTGAGTTGCCGGTTAATTTGGTACATCCGGATATTAAGGGATCTAAGATGGGGGAGGGTTCTTAATTGTGGAATCTACGAGTAGGGGGGATAAAAGATCATGATTTATGCAGGAGATTGGTATAAACTGGTGTTGTTCAATTTAGTTGTAAGTTCAGTGATCCCAGACCAATTCAACGCCCATATGAAGAACCAGAGCAGCTACTAGTATTACTATGCAAGGAAATTTGGATCGCAGAATTCCACCGAAGGTAACGAAGCCCCGGTTCTCATAAATTCATTCGGTCACATGAAGCAATGTTCAAGGAAGTTCGTAAAGATGACGAGACAAAAGTCAGGTGCGGGTCTATGTCTAGGACTGAGATGACATGACATGATATCAAGGAACACAAAAAGACGACAAAAAAGTGGGTAACATCTGAGAAAGGAAATGGAAATCATAAATAAATAAGAGGGGTAAAGGGCAAAAAGAAACGAAGTTGAGTATCACTTTTGATCTCGGACCCAGTTTACTCGATAGCCGAGGTGGCGTCAGCGTGAGTAACAGGGTTGAGCTTGCGGTCCCAGGAGAACTTGAAGTCATCGCCAACCTCCTTGCGGATAGCGGTGGTGACGGCATCCAGGACGTGGTCGAAGACACCGAAGTTGGCGGGGTTGTTGGGGTCGTTGTCTCCACCTTGGAACACACCGGTGCGAACAAGGCAGGTGTTCCACCCGTACATGTTACCACCAATGATGTCAGACTGGGGGTTGTCACCGATCATGTAGATGTTCTTGGGCAGCGACTTCTCGCCGTGGATCTCCTCCATCCAGGCGCTCATCACCTCGTCGGCGTAGATGTAGGTGGCCCGCTCGGGCTTACCGTACAGGACACGCTCGAGGTCAAGACCGGTCATGGCCTTCCACATAGCCTCAACGGCAAGACGGAAAGCACCCAGGTGGTAACGGGGCAGAGCACCCTTGTGCTCGGTGGGGCACAGCAAGTCACCCTGGGAGAAGTAGATAGGGATGTGGTTGGAGGGATCCTTGGCGCGGGTACCAATGTAGCCGTCCTCGGAAAGCAAGAGATCAGAGATAACCTGGAACTCGGTCATCATGTCGTGAGACTCGGCGAAGCAGAGAATAGCATCGAACTTGAAGTTCTTGAAGTCGCGGGGCTCGGCGTTGGCCTTGTCCTCCTCGGTGAAGCGACCCTGGGGGGAGATTGTAGGGTCCCAGGCGATAAGGTCCTTGGGGTGGATGACGTTCTTGAAGCCGTACTTCTTGGCAACATCGCGAATCTTGGTGCCCTCACCACCACAAACCAGAACGTTGTCGTAGTACTCAGCAAGAGCCTGCATGGGAGTGTGGGACTGGATAAATTGGTCCAAGTCGACCTTGTGCTCGAGAATCTCGGAAAGTTGGGTGGTGCGAGCCTCCTCAGTCTTACCACCACCGTTTGTCAAAAGGATATAGGGGAATGTGATACCTGCATACTGTTAGATGGGGGATTTGGAATTCACGAAATGGGAAGTCTTACCGAGCTCGTTGTCGCCGTTGAGGATCTTGAAAACACGCTTGGCCTGCTCAATTGCGTAGTTTCCGTGTGCCAGCACACCGTCAATGTCGAAAACGAAAGCCATGTTCTTAACAGCCTCAACCTTATCCTTGGACATGTCCTGGACCTGGGAGACCAGCAGGTCCTGGGCCATGCTCTCGCGCAGTCCGCTAGGTCGGTGGACGCTAGACAGACGGGACATACGAGGAGAGCGAGGAATTGGCAGCGATGTGCCGAAGGAGTTTCGGGAAGCACGGCGGTCCTTCATGGAGGGCGACAAGCTCAGCTTGTTCATCAAGGCCGAAGTTTGGCTCATAGAGCTGCGAGTAGCCGGGACCTCAATGCTGTTACCCTGAGGACCGGGAATGGCATGGTGAGGAATGGACACACGTGCAGAGGCATCGCGAGGAGAAGACGCGGCCGGCGCGTCACGAGTGTCATGAGGGGCACGAGCAGAGGCATCATGAGGGGCAGCATCGACCCCAAAGTCAGCGTCGTCGAAGCGTGGCATGATGAATGGAGGTAAAGGGTTGGAAAGATAAGATGGTTGAGTGAATCAAAGCCTTTGGAAGTGCTAGATGCCGAGATAGCTCTAGCTTCACAGAAGGTCAGAGTGAAGAAAAAAAAAAAGTTTGGTACGTCACGGTCTACAGATCCGCGGGGCCAGAGGGGTTATATTCTCAAAGATCAGAGGCCATTGCCTGAAGGAGCAGTCCCGACTATGGCCGTAATCCTTCAAAATTCAACCGGGCATTACTCGGGGCGATGCAGACAGTAAAGGACGGGAGCCATGACGTCGATAAAACGACGTAAACGACACGTTTAGTGCCGCTAGTGACCATAGAGGCGTCCGAAGTACATAAGGAGTGGATCTTTGCATTAGGGTTCTGAGATAACCACGGCGAAAGGCCGTCTATTTTTCGACGAATTCCGCCAGTATAACGCCGCGTTGGGTAGGTGGGTGGCGGGTCTCCACTGGTCCGCAGGCGTTTACAAGTCTGCCAGGCCATAGTGGATGCAGGCCCAAGCTGAGATTTGTCAATTCCTTGGATTTTAGCCTCCATTATTCTCACTGTCGCGACGCAACGGGCATGAAGAACCCGAGGCGGCTGCACGTGGAGATCGTCGATACATTTGGTGACTTGACTATAGTTCGGAGGGGTACGAATAAGCTCTCCAGCCACAGCCACAGGGTCGGACAACCTTCCCCTGCCTGGTTATGTTGGTGATCCCCGTGCCCCTGTCGCGAGTTCAAAGAGCTGCATCTTTGGCCGTCTCGGCTGCGAAATGAAAGTCCATGCAGAAAAGCAGCTTGCCACCAGCGAGGTAGAAGGTGAACCACGGATTGCCTGTTACGGGATACCCGAAGGCTCACGACTGGCTACCGGGGTGGATATTCGGCGGATTCGATCCACCAGCAGAGAGTAATGGAGGGCGATGAGTGGCGCTTCAAACCCGACCACGACCGAAACGGGAGAACTTCGAGCTGACTGAACCGATCGGCCGCGCGAGCACGGAGAGCAGAGGGCCGGAGATCTGGACGCGATCGTCGAGATCATCCCGAGAGTCGGAAGTTGCAGAGGGCTTGCATCCCAGAAACGCAGCCTAATTTGTATTTGTCGTGCATGGTTGGCTGTCACAGGCAGCGCTAGCCCTCTGGACACAACAAGATCCCCACTTCATTTCATCATGACGTAGAGAATAGAGAGAGACCGGACGTTTTCGGACAAGCTGCCTCAGGGTCTGATGAGATCACTGATTGAGGCAGGCGGCGCGATGGCAAAGCTTTAAAGATGATGGCGCGCTAGATTCGCGGTCACCGCTGTGCTGGACTTATACTGAGGGGTGTACGGAGTACAGTACATGGACTACGAGTCCTGCTGCAGCACATACTAACGTCTCCGTATTTTCCCCAGACGCCAATCTCCATCCTTCACTCCTCGACATTCCTCCCATCGGCCCCCTCGCCTGCCGTCCACGATAACTAATTCTTTAGATTTGCGCGATTATTTGTTTGCAAGCACCTCTTTTCGCCCAATTTCACCAATTTTTACCCATTTTGTTTCACCGGCCTCGGACCAGTATCCTCCGTCAACACTACAACGCCCCGCTGCACTGCGGTAGTGCTGCACCCCTTATCCACTCTGTTCTCTAGCGGGATGCTCCCAGCGCGAATGACGGCACTGTTCTCACGTTGCTTTTTGTGGCCTCATCGCCCACTAGTTCGCCATGGCCTGTGATGACTAACGTGGGTGCAACGGTGGAAAAAACTGGGGGATGCGGGAAACTCTGGCGGCTGAAAACGGGGGGAGCAGAGGCAAAACTATTATCCCTGCTCTCAGATCCCAGGAGAACTGTAGAGCCCAGATTTCAGATATATGGAAATTTTCAAAATGAGCCGCTTGGCGTGGCACGTAGTTTCCGGGAGGTTTAATTCAGCGAGCGTCGCAGTCGCAGTGGGTGTGATTGGTGTCGAAAACCGCGGAAGAATCCCCCGCCCAGGAGGCCTGGACCGGCAGTCGTTTTCCAAACATGCCAGATCATGTCGGGCCCGGGACTCTCCCAGGTCAACATGGCCAGGAATGAAGGTCTAGACGCCTTTCTCGCGCCCTTGAGGTTTGGCCTTGACCAGCTCTATCGTTTGTCGTGCCGTCTGTCTCGGGTGTATCGCGATTTGGCCGCGGCCTCCTCCGAGCAGTTCTTCCCCACTGCGACAACGCGCCTGCCAAACGGCCATGAAAAGGGCCGCTATTTGGCGGTCTACTTGGGCCTGAATTATCTGCGGGTGGCGTTTATTGAACTGCTTGGCGAGGAGCAGGTAGGTAAACACTTGCATGTTCGACGAACGCTGGAGAAGGCGTGGCCGATCGAGAACCGACTGCGACAGGATCAGCCGGACTCGCTCTTTGCCTGGATTGGGGACTGTATTGCGGAGGTTATCCACGATGACCTTGCGAATACTAAAGATGATGTACCTGCGGAGATCAGTATGGGGATTTCTTTCTGTTTCCCGATCAAGTACGAGGCCTCTCCATCCAGCTGGAACTAGACTAAACTGTGTAGGCAGAAATATATGGATGAAGCTATCCTTATGCCGACTGGCAAGGGCTTTATCATGAAAACATCTCTGAATCTGCGCCAGGCCCTGCTCGACGGGTACGAGTGCCATACTAGACGGTCTGACGACGAGGCGCCCACAAAGCGGCAGAAGAGATACTGTCTCCCAAAGCTGAAAATCACCGTCATGACCAATGATACGATATCGACATTGGCATCTTTAGCTTACTCAATTCGAGCATTCCCTAACACACGGGTTGTAATGGGCCTCATAGTAGGCGCAGGCTGCAACTCTGCTGTGCCTATGAAACTAGCAGACTTGCAAGAGGAGAAAACGCAGCATATCCGCGAAAAAAATGCCGATGCAAAAGAGTCTATTGTTTCAACCGAATGGACTCTGCGAGGTGCAACCGCACCGCTAAGAGAAATGAATGTTATTACGAAATGGGATTCGCAGCTTGAAGCTAACTGCAATCGCCCTGGCTTCCAGCCTTTGGAATATATGGTTGGAGGGCGCTATATCGGCGAGCTCGTCCGGATTATATGCTATGATTGGTTCCACGGAAGCAATGGCATTGCGCGCGAAGCGTTGCCAGAGCAGCTCGTGGGGGAGTATCGTCTAACTACAGACTTTTTGTCACTCGTGGTAGCTTCCAGCCCCTCAGATGAGTTACTTGCAGAAGAACTGGCGCGTAAGCTCCCTGCTCCTGAAGGTAGCACCTTCGAATGGACGCCTGAGTACGCAGGTCATGTTCGTGCTATTGCGGCGGCTGTGCAGGATCGATCTGCTGCTCTTGTGGCTGCTGCTACTGTCGGACTGCTTGCGTGCACGCGCGAGATTCAGCTCCAGGATACGGATCAAAAGGAGACAGAGGAAGATGAATCTCCGGATAGAATTGAACAGAAGAGCCAGCCAGAGACCAAGCAGGCTCTTGGCTCTCTTGCACCGGGTTGGCTCAAAGGCCCTGAGGAGCTAGTTGTGGCTGTCTCTGGTGGTGTGATCCAGCACTATCCGAACTATAAGCGGACTATTCAGAGATATGTTGATCGGTTGATCATGAATGCTGGGCCGCAAAGCGAGGGCAAGAGTGTGTTCCTAAGAGAGGCTAATGATGGTGGTATCATCGGTGTTGGCGTTCTCGCGGGGACTGTCGCTGGAGAGATTCAAGATATCATTGGATCTACACTAGAGGAACAACATGGTTCTGAAGCCAGGCTTCAGGGATGATTAGTCGAACCCTTTAATGTAGCACGCCAGACCATAGCATTTCATTGGGAGTCAATGGTTGGGAAAATAGTCATAGTAACTGAATTTATCAATATTTCTTCTCTACGACATTAGATGGACGGTCTTGAGATCGCGCCATTGGCGCATGGTTTATTTTCAATTTGAGCATTAGACTATCGTACATATTATCCTGATAGCAGGGACCTTGGGGTCCATACTATCCCGAGGTATCATCAAAATTTGCGTCACCAATCTCAGCATCAGAGGCATATGGAAAGTTCTATATGGTCTGTGCAAGGCATTCGGTAGAGCTGTCTCCGTTCTTGGGTTTTATCAATTTAATGGAGGTTTACTGCTGGCCCTCCCATTGTTCGGGAGTGAGGCACTTTGGGGTCCAGGCGTGGATAGCAGCGATCTCTTCCTTCAAGACTGAGTTGACGAGACGATGGCGGGCGAGCATGTTCTTGTTCTGGAATTGCGCAGAGACAATCACGGCCTGGAAGGCTTGTCCACAGCCACCTGCAAGAAAAGACTCGGGTTAGTACGGTCCTCGGTAAAGCGATCATGGGAAGAAAATCGCGACTGCCAGCGCAACATACCAGACAAATCCTCAATCTCAACATGCTGAGCCTGCAGCTGCTCCAGCAGCTTGCTCTTCAGCGAATCCGCAGTAACACCCGAAGTATCGGCCATAGCAGCGTTTACCGCGGCGAAGGAGCGGGCGGAGAGCGAAAACGGAGAGTGCTGGACGGGGGTTGGGCGGAGGAAATATCGGCAGCCTCTGCTCAAGACAGTCAGAGAAGAAGCGCGGGAGAACATGAAGCACAGGATCGAGGGGAGATGGGCGATGTGAGGAAAGAACTATCGGGCTCCGGAGAGCAGGCGCATTACCAATTCACGTGTGGCGGGTGGCTGTGGCTGGTGCGTGGCGCGGCTCAATAGCGTCATGGGTTTCCGCATTCTCGAATTTGTGTTTGTTGATAGCTGCTCGAGTTCATGAATTCGCTACGTGCTTCTTTCCGTGCTTACTCTACAATGGCTTCTTCGGTTCCTTCTTGCTCGCCTTTCACGAGGACGGTGGTCAGCTCTATGAGGAAGCTGTGAGTTTCTGCTAAATAGTCACCACTCCCCGCAATGGTTCAAAGCTTGACTGACCCGCTTTATAGGTATCCGGAGGCATTGGCCGACAAGAGTTTTGATAATACCGGCCGTAGGTAGATCCAAAACTAGACGTTGATGTCTATCCTCAGGTCGATTTGGGAGTTATGCTAAGTTTGTTCAGTACTCCTCGAGGCTCCCTTTGATCCTACCAAGCGACCACAAAGAAACTCAGTGCTACTGACAATTGACCTTACGACTGCTGTTGCAGACGAGGCAATTGCACGACGGGACTCAGTCGTTGTAGCGTATCGTAAGTTTCCTCACGCAATTCACTGGATATCCATTCCTCTTCGGCCAATCTAGGGATGAGCCGCTTGGGATCAGCAAAAGTGACAGCTCTGACTGAGTTCCAGATCCAATCATCTTCCGGGGTCTCAAGTCTATCACATTAGATGACCCTCAGCAGAAGACACTTCTACGATTGATCCAGCATGGAATCAGTGTCTACTCGCCTCATACCGCCGTTGACACTGTGCCTGGTGGCATGGCTGACTGGCTCTGTGATGTTGTAACCGGCACATTCAAGGCTACAGACCCCAAATCACAGCCCACTTTCAAAGAGTGCACATCAGCTCTGTACTCTGAGCCCACTTATCCCCAGCCAAAATATGCACCAACAGTCGCTGCCGCCAATCTGCTACACCAGATCCCGCATAAGCGGTCGACAATCCACCCGTCTCCGCCAGCATCTATTCCCGAAGGCTTTGATGCTGCCGGTGCAGGCAGAATGGTCGTCTTCAATGAATCCCAGCCCCTGGCCAACTTAATCGACCACATTGGCCGTGGCATCGGTCTGCCAGGTGGTATCCCAATTGCTCTCCCCCAGGGCAAATCAGTCAACGACATCCGCATCCGCACAGTAGGCATGTGTCCTGGCTCTGGATCCGGTGTGCTCATGCGCAGCGGGACCCCTCTTCCTCATCTCCTTTTGACTGGAGAGATGAGCCACCACGAAACCCTGTCTGCCACTGAGAGGGGATCGGTTGTGGTTGCCCTTTCGCACTCGAACTCGGAGCGTGGATACCTCCGCGCCATCATGCAGCTTAAGCTGTATAACGACTTGTCGCGTCGTTGGAAGCGTGACCGTGAGGTAGCTCTGCGGGCACAGCAGGAAAAGGGTGGCCCGATCCCTTCTGCTAATGAAATGTATAATGATGAGTTGTTGGAAGTCTCGGTCAGTGATGCTGATCGTGATCCGTTTGGAATCATGGTATACCGGGGCTGAGATGCTCGCCAATGAATGAAGAGTGTCGGCTAGATCAAAAAGAAGAAATGCATTTTCAAATATGATTCATTCTCATACAACCCGAAATAACTGCTAGTTTGGGACTAGAGATGACCCGTCCATATCTCTGACAACTATACATGAATCTCACTCATAGAAAGCCTTCTCTTGAATAAACCGCTTCCCAATCTCATAATCATGGCCAAAAATCAGCTTCGCATTGAAAAGTCTCTGAAGACGACGAATCATATTCAGACTCCGGAACCAGGCATTATGATCCCTCGCAAGCCCACCATGCGGATGCCCGAGCTCGTAATTCTCAGCAACATGGAACTGGTCTGTAGTCCAGATGAAAGTACCATCTTTCTCGAGATTGACCTGCATGATAACAAGACCCGGTGTGTGGCCTGGAGAGTGATACAGTGTGATTCCTTGGAAGAGATCAAGCTGCGACTCGTTGAATGTCTCCCATTTCAGTCCTTCTAAGGACATGTAGTGCGGGAGGTAGACTCCGAGATCTGCCTTCGTGGCTATAGCCCAGCAGGCATGCTTGAACTCTTCTTCGTGGACATAGATCGGGATATCAGTGTCTACAAAGTGCTCAAGGCCGCCTGCGTGGTCGAGATGGAGATGGCCTATGATGACCGCTTTGATATCCTTGATATCGTTTCCTGTGGCTTTTATCGCGGCGGGAAGCTTGTTCTCTTCGGAGTATTCAGTGCGAGTGAAAACATCCGTGAGAGGAGCGCCCCATTTCTGTAAAATTGTAAGACTATGCATCAGTCTGAGCGTAGGATTGTACTTACGACATCGACATCTTCTGCGCAGCCTGTCTCATAGAGAATCAGCCCAAGGCCGGGGTAGTCTATGAGACATGAGAGGAGAATAAGCTTTCGGCGCTTATTCTCAGGATTTGGGTTACTCGTGGTGCTTGCGTTAGCACCTCGCAAGAACCTAGAGCTGGTCAGTGAATTGTCGCTGGGTTTCAGGGCTGGGCGTACCATGAATCATCTCCCTCGAGAGTACCGAGGTTAAGAAGATACATCTTCGTTCCTGCGGGGCATTTGAATGCCGGAATGCTGGCTGCAGCGAGCGCAGCCATGGGATTACCTGCTGTGGCCATGATGATTTACCTCAAATCAGGGAAAGACAGGGACCATTGATCGAACTAAATCAAGAGAAGGGAGTAAAGTAACGTTTAATTGGGGTGTCCTATTTGAAAGTTCCAACTGCGAGAGAAAACCGGACTTTTGGCCTGACGCGTGATCGGCTCTTTACATGACATTCTCACTGGCTCTCTATGGTCGCTATCGTGACTAAGTATAGATACTTGCGCTGTACGGAGACCAATTCCGCACCGGGCTGGAGATTGCGGGCAGTTGATGTATTGGATGTGCCTCATGTGGGGTAATCCGTCTGTCCACGGGTCGGGTTCGATTATAAATTTACTGAGGGAAAGTGGGGTTGCAGTATGTAAGCTAAGATCAGTCTATGAACAAGGCTTCCCTCCGCTCAAGAACCCATCGAACTATGCTTTCATGTCCATTTTCGGCCGCTGCTATTAGTACTTTCTTCCCATTATCATCGTTTTCGTTGATATCAAATCCATGGGTCTCTATAAGCAACCTCACAATGTCTTCTTGTCCTTCCGCAGCCGCCAGTAATCGCGGCGTCCGTCCGTCATCGAATTTCCCTGTCAAGTCATTGCCACAAACTTTGATCATTTGTTGAAAAATGTCTTTGTAATCACAGCAGGCTGCAGATAGCAGTGGCGTCAATCCTTCATTATCTTTAACTGCCGGGTTGACTTTGCCCGTACTAAGAAGCTGATAGACGATGCCTTCGTGCCCTCTTAACGTCGCAACTAGTAACGGCGTACGTCCGAACTTATCTCTGACGTCTGGATCAACCTTTCCAGTCTCAAGGAGTCTTTTTACAATGCTCTTATGTCCGGCTTCGGCTGCAACGAAGAGGGGAGTCATGCTATCGTCAGATTTTGCATCAGGTACAACTTCATCCATATCAAGCAACATTTGGACAATGGCCTCGTGCCCATATTCTGCTGCTATTGATAATGGCGTTCGCCCATGTCCATCTTCTATAGATGGATTGACCTTGCCAGTTCTAAGAAGCTGGTAGACAATACTTTCGTACCCTTTCCACGACGCGACTTGTAACGGCGAACGTCCGAACGTATCTCTAACATCCGGATCAACCTTGCCAGTTTCAAGTAACTTTGTGACAATTCTCTCATGTCCGGCTTTGGCGGCATAGAATAGTGGTGTCATTTCAAAGCCGTCTTTTGAATCCAGTAGAGAAACGTCATCCATATCGAGGAACACTTGGACAGTGGCCTCGTGTCCATTTCCCGCTGCTAGTGATAATGGCGTTCGTCCAAGTCCATCTTCTATGGATTGATCAACCTCGCCAGTATTAAGAAGCCATTGGACGATATCTTTGTGCCCATTTTTGGCTGCCAACAATAACGGGCTTCTTCCCTGAGTATCTATCAAGTTTAGGTTGACTCTGCCGATATCAAAAAGCAGTTTCAGAACGTCTTCATCCGCATTTTGAACAGCCAATGATATTGGGGACCAGTGGTCTTTGTCTTCTATGATCGGACTGACACTATCGAGACCAACAAGCTGCTTAACAACCGCAGCGTGTCCCATTTTCACTGCCCAAAATAATGGCGTTCGATTATAGCAATCCATTTCGCCCGGGGAGAAGTGTGCCTTCAAGAGCATCTGAACAACTGCACGGGAGCCAGCTTGTGAGGCGTATGACAATGGTGTCCTGTATCGATTATCCATTTGGTCTGGCGAGACGTGTTCATTCTTCAAGAGTAGATCAACAACTTCATGAGAGCCAGCTTCTGAGGCGTATGACAATGGTGTTCTTTTTTGGTCATCCATTTGGTCTGGCGAGACGTAGGAGTTCTTCAAAAGCAGATCAACAACTGCACGAAAGCCACCTTGTGAGGCGTATGACAATGGCGTTCGTTTAAGAAAGTCTTCCGAATTTGGGAAGCTTCCCCGTTCGATGAGATATCTTGCAATAGTCACGTTCCCTTTTTCTGCGGCGTACGCTAAGGGTGTCATTCCACTTTCATCTCGGTAGTCTGGTTGAGAACTCAATTCCAATATCGCAAGTACCACTTCAGGCCAGTCATGCTTTACGGCCAAGATGAGGACTTTCCCCTTTTGTTCACTTGCTGTCTTAGATGTTGGATGGGTGGCAAAAATCAGAGCCTTTTCCAAAGATGTCACCTCCATGTTTGCGAGGCTATCTTCTGTCAATGGGCTCTGTGCAATCTCGTTGGCAACGAAGATGTAGCGATCGACGACTTCGTGTGTGTATGATGATCGGTCAGTTGATCTCTCATTGAGCCAGAAGATTCCTTTCTTGCTGAACCCTTCATTGACGTTATCCACTAACGCCCATCTATACAGTTCACAGAGTGCAATGGTCACTTGCTTGCTAAGCGGGCCTTCATGGTCGATCCCGTTGGCTTCATCCTGGTCAATTCTGCCCTCACTGGTAGACTGAGATGGTGCACAAATTTTCCACGCCCATTGTAAGACTCTCTCTGCCTTTTGCCAATCGCCGCGTTTTCGATGCTGGTCTGCACTTTTCTTTGCTGCATCCAAGGCACTTGCGGCAGGGGGTACATCCAGATGAGACAACATCAACGGCACTACGCAGAGCAGGGCTTCTGATCTGGAGCCTAATTCCATTTCCGCGAAAATGTTGACAATATCGGATACCAAGTTGTTCTCTAGACGAATGGAATCCGCTTCTTTGACAACAACAACTCCGAAGTCGTCCACTATGTCCAAGATGCTTGTGAGAAATGATGCGAATATTTCCTGTGCGCAAGCTTTCACGAGCGAATCTGTCACTGGAGCGGACCAGATAGTTGATCCCTGAGATCCTTGAGTGCGCGTCACTTTTGCCGCTTTCCAACCAAATAATCGAAGCTTTAGATGGTCCGACGCGCTCTGATCGTTGGGATACAGATTGCTTTCTCCCTTCTTGGTCCACACAACGCTTGCGTCCCAAAGCTCGGTGGAAGGAGACTGCAGAGTGTATTTTTTAATAACCTCTGTATCATCGCCAAGCCAAACGCCCAAATCTGAGCCTTCAGCTTGGTCAGTTGGAATTATGCGTCGGGCTTGAATCTCACCAGCCCTGGATTTTCTGAGCTCGGTTTCTTCGTCTTGCGTCACTATCTTAGGATCAGACTTCAATGACCAGACCCACAAACCAAGGATTCCTTCCAGCTCTCGTTTGTTCTTGAGAAGCCAGGGGTTTCCTGGGGCCTCTGAGTCTCTAATGAGCTCCAAGTAGATTGTCTCTCTGGCATGGTATGAAGCATTTCCAACGCCTTGTGTTCCAACGGTGCATTCAAGGCCCCAGAATATTGAGGAGCCAGTTGTAGGGTCTTCTTCCATTTTAGCCTTCCACGTTTCTTTGATCTTGGTCTTGGTGGTGAGGATTTTCACAGTAGCTTCAATCGCATCAGCTAGTTGTCGACTCTCATTTCGGACTTCGACCATTTCGCCTCTGAAGTCCCTTGCTGGGGCGTTGAATGAAGTAGACGAGTCAGTGAGAGATGCCAGTCTGGTTCTGTATGCCACGAATTTGGCAGCAGTATTAAGACGCTGATTGTGGACTGGGGTTTGAAAGCTCATCTTCTCTGATGCCGGCGCACCGCTGAGTTTCCAGTAATGACTGTTTATTGGAGCTAGGGAAGAGCTCTTTAGTGATGAATTGCCAGAAGGTAATTTTGATGATACTGAATTTGCGGTGCCTTGGATCTTGGTCTTACGGCCCATGCGTAGGGCCAACCAGTCGAGTTCATGACCAAGGACCTCGTCAGGAAAGTCAGCAAAGTAGTTGTCATCTGATTCGAGTCTTTGCATGCGAAGGGCAGCTCTGGCTGCGCTCATCACCATGATTGCTCCAAGCTGGGCAACGGAGACTGCCGAATGGACGCCTCGAAGACCAGTAAATTGTAAGACAAAGCCAGGGATTGTGATTCCAATAGCTATCCAGACTTCAAAATTCGGTTCGTTCGCCTTGACTTTTCTTCGAGAGGTGATGTATTGTTCCAGTTTCTTGTCGCAATCTGTGTGGGAAAACGCATCGAAGGTTTGGTCGCCAATAATCTGGCCACCGGGCTGTATCCAATACATAACTGAGTCATCGGCACCATTGTTTTGGCGAATCCAAAACATCTTCCTTGGTACTTCTTCCAACCAATGATGCGCAATGAAACATTCCACCGCAGACAAGAACCGTGCCGACGAGCACAAGGGGGCATGCATAAGAATCCGGCCGCTTACCATCTGTTTCCCACTTCAAGTAGTATGTCGCAAAGCAGGCGAACACTAAAACTCCAACTTGCAAAATCAGGCCGAGGAGAGCAATGAGGTAGAAAATGACGGTCGGTTGCTTCTTAATTCCGATATTAAGCGAAAGGTTTGGGGCGAATGTCGTAGTTGATTTCTCCGATTTGATTGCTGATTCGGAATCCTTGCTTTCTGGAGTTTGCTTCCTCCATGGGCATAGAGTCATACGCTTTGCTGGCTCTTTCTGCCACAAAGCCTTGCCCCGATCTTGTTCTAGGTATTGCTCAAATGTGTATATACCTGCTGTGTCGTCTTTGGGATCACTGAAATCATGCTTTGGGTCGTGGATGACTTCGAGAATTTTCGGACGGCCAAAAACACGCGCAATTCCACCGCTATTATAGAGCTCGCAGACATCACGACTTGTCGAGGTACATAGCTCTGCCTCTGCGTTTCCTGCTCCTTCTTGGGCTCTGCCGATGAGGGCACGCAGCGACGGGGTCCCACAGACGCGAATTGCGGAGACGAGACCTGTGAGGATACCCATTGGAGCCATTGCGAAGATAAAGTAATCTAGCGTAGTAACGCTCTCACTCAAGTACTGTTTGGTGATCTGTTCTCCGAAGAGAGACAAGAACGGCGCGAGGTCGGTCGCAAGGTTATTGGAAAAGTCAGCCCAGCCGTCACCACGGACAAAGGGTAGGGCGACAAGGACTGTGAATAAGACATGTTTAAACATTGCTCGTGTATAAGTCGAGGTGTGAGTCCTGGCACTCCTAGGCCTTGCTTTCCCTCGACAATGGAGGCGGAGCAGAAAGAAGAAAGCTGGGGGCGAAGTACGCTATATAGCTTGCCTATTACAGCTTAGAAGGCACGAAATGGTAAGGGCGCCTGGCTGTTCTCTCTCATTCGTCAGATCTGCATTGGAGCTGCATGTTTTCTTTTTCGAGGCGGTGCGAACTTCAGCCTCGCTCGGCCTGGTGTCTTGATTGCCAGCGAAGTGCATCGTTAAGCGCCGCTGTATAGGGAGATTTGGCTGACGTGTGATGCAAATTTAGCACGAGTACTGCAAGAATCAGGATAGAAATTGTTACGACGGTTCACCATAAGTTCACCATCGATCTGGAGTGCTTTCGGACATGGTCCGAAGGCGATAGGCAACCAGCCCAATTGCTATCGAGCCACACTGCAATGCGCTGAGAAGGGGTTGCGTTTTCCCTTATTTAATTTTTTTGCAGCAAATGAGCTGTTGCTGCGGGTTCTCTTCCATTTCTTTAGTTACTTGTTCGACTGGTTTTCTTTGTGTCTCCGAGGGGTGGGCGGGCCGTGCGGTAAACCCCTTTCCTGTGCGGATGATCGACGAGAAATCGATCTGAAGATGACCGTGTAATTCAACGTGTCCAAGCATCGGCAGTGACGGTGTCTCTGAGAGCTATCAATTTATCCCATGTTTACCCAGAGGGCGTATTCCCAGCCCATCCAACATGCGATCTCCTGGTCAGTAACGAAATGAACATCTTTGGGCAAATTCACGGCGGGGGTATGGAATATATCTTGAAGAATATGAACTCTAAACACTGTGGGTGATGTAGAGGCTATTGGTGACTGGGCGACTTGAATAATGCGGAAAGTTAGAAAGCGCCATGGATGGCCGACAGTTTAGTTTACATACAAACGGACTAAAAGCCATTACAGTGCGGCCGCAAATCTCTTGAATCATTCCAAGTTGGGTATTTTGGCCTTGTATCCTCTGCGAGAGATATCAATTTGTGGAGGTCAGTATTCAAGGAGTAGTTTGTTCGGACCGTTGGGTTCCGTAGACAGTGATATAATGTTCACCGGGGTGTTGTCCCTTGAAGAAAGCCTCCCAGATGCACTAAACTGCCGACTGGGGGACTAGGTGCCATAAGTACACATCCTCATACTCTTAAAAAAGGAACAGAGACAGAAAAGAAAAATAAAACACTGCGCAAAAGCCAGTGGGGTTATTACCAAGTTTCTCCTCATCGCCCGTGGACCAGGACCCACCTCTTTCCAGGTTTCTCCCTTTTAACATAACAGATTATTCATTCCTGACTATAATGTTTGCTTTTTCTCATGATTCATGTTATTTTATGGCTCTAGCTTCGAAGTCTTTCCCAAATTTTGAGGCTATGACATCACGATACATCCGCAGGTACACAAATTGGCGACCGGGCACGGAGCATCTCCATGAACTCGGAAGGCCACAGGCAACCTTTACCCAGGAGCAATCCAAATGAATTCGAGAAATCCCAGCTCTGCAGACCGGGAAACAGTTTCGGTACTTTTCAAGAACCCCTAGCTTAATTGGGTGGTGGAAAAAGCTCCCCCGCACTTCCCCAGATTTAGCCCGCGAGTCAGATAGAGCAGAATCAGCGCAGGATTCCCGGCATCCTTGCTCGGTACATTGAAGACGTCATTGGCCTAATGTCTCAGCACAAAACAACCTTTGAAGCCTCATAATTTATGAGAGTCCCAGAATGAGTAAGGCTTGTGCATTAATTCCTGAAGCCAAGACGGTTAAATCCCTTACTTTGAATTTCTGAATCCTGCGAGGAATAGTCCCCATGCCTTCCGTTTCTGCGGGTCTGCCGGGTAGCTGCGAAGTATAAAACGCCTTCTCGCTCTCAAATTTGGCAAGAACCTTCCTTCAGTCAACTTCGCAATCCCACGACGCGATGTTAGTTGGAATTCTCGGCGCTGCGGCGCTGGGACTTGTCGATGGGGTCCGCGCTGTCTCTGATGACTCCACACAGAACCATTGCTCACCGTCTTTCTTGTCCTCGGCCGTTGATCTACCGGGGAATGGGTCCCTTATTGACGTCGCGGCTCAGATGGTACAAAAATCAAATCTCACCTTTTGTGATGTGACTGTCACTTATACGCATCCTGGATGGAACGATACTATCCACATCACTGTCAATTTACCACAAGACAACTGGAATGGCCGGTTCCAAGGTGTGGGCGGCGGAGGCTGGGCAGCTAATGAAGGCGCCTCATCTCTTCTCAGCCCTGTCGCAGATGGATATGCGGCCGGGTTTACTGATGCCGGCCATGAAAGCAACTCGAGGACCTCGGCTGGATGGGCAAATCTCCCCAATGGCGACCTAAACATGCACCTCTTCCGCGATTTCGCATACTTGGCTCTGAACGACCTTGCAGTTGTTGGGAAGCAGATTTCCCACCGCTATTACGGACATGGTCCTCATCATTCCTATTGGAGTGGTTGCTCTACTGGTGGGCGACAGGGGATGATGATGGCGCAGAGATATCCAACGGCTTATGATGGCATTTACGCTGGTGCGCCTGCGATGAACTGGCCTGTTTTTATTGTGGCGGAATGGTGGAGCCAACTTATCATGAGTCGACTTGATTATTATCCGCCGCAGTGTGTGCTGGATACGATTACCGCCGCTGCGGTCGATGCTTGTTCGGAAAGGAAGGAAGGATTCATTAACGAACCTGGGAAATGTCTGTTCGATCCTTATACCTTGGTTGGGAAGAAAGCGAATTGCTCTGGAGCTACGCGCGAGATCGCAGACAATGATGCGTTTATTGCTCAGAAGGTCTGGGAAGGAGTCAAAACGCGAGATGGAAAGACTGTCTGGTGGGGACTCAATCCTGGAGCTCCATTTTCAGGTCTTACCAATACGACTTGCTCGGATGACTTGACCGACTGCACGGGAGCCCCATTCAGCATCTCCAAAGACTGGGTTGGTCGCTGGGTTCTCAAAGACACAGGGGTCGATTTGGGTACCTTGAGTAACGAAACGTTCTTCGGGCTATTCACCAAAGCATTCCAGGAATACAACAATATCATCGGTACAAATAAAGCAGATCTCAGTGCTTTCAAGAAGCATGGCGGCAAGATCGTTACTTGGCACGGTTTGGCTGATCAGCTTATTTACCCCGCTGGCACCATTTACTACTACGACCAAGTGAGACATCTCGACTCTTCAGCAGATGACTTCTATAGAGTCTTCTTTGCTCCAGGCGTTGAGCATTGCCAGGGTGGAACCGGCCCCAATCCCAACGATCCTCTCGCAGCGGTCGTGGACTGGGTAGAGAATGGAGTCGCGCCAGATGTACTTCCTGCAACGACCTTGGATGGAAGCATCAGTCGCAATCTCTGCAGATACCCTGAAATACAGGTGTATAAGGGTGGTGACCCCGCTTCCCCGTCTTCTTTCGCTTGTGAAGCGGCGGAGGGAAATGTGAATAACTTGTTGTCATACACGGACTCGATTAATTCGAAGAGTGGATAGACATAAGCATAGATTGGTAGAATGCATAACTGACTAAATCAAACCTATTGTTATTTCAAAGCCATTCATTTCCACGGGGAAAAATTCAAGAACCAAACACAGAAAAAAAAAGGAAGATTCGGAAAAAAGGGCATGCACAGAAGACTCGTGTCTAAATCAGTAACAACCGGTAATCACATCATGCCTTTGTCCAACCTCGATCATTTGCCAGAAGTGTCCGAAACGCGAGAAGGCTTCTTGAAAGGCCACTTCCTGCTGAGACTACTCGCAGCCTCCAGTCTCCCGAATGAAATCATATGGAGGATCTCGTCGAAGATATCTTTCTCGCCTGCTTCGAAGTCCATCTTTCCGGCGAGTCGGTAGCCGCCGATTACGTTCAGGACTCGGAGGATTCGAGGGTAGCCTGCTTCAGCTGGATGAAATAGTTAGATATCCTTCAAAAAACGCTTGGTGATGGGAGTGCTGGACTTACCTATTTCCTTCACTTTACTCGCGTCAACCCCATAGATCTTCTTGTATGGAATAAGCCAGTCAATGTACTTTCTCTCCAGAATAAGGAGCGCATCCATAGCCGCGTATCCACCGTTGAAAGAAGGAGGACCAGGTATCTGCACTTTATTCTGGCGATTCTGAAGCAGGTACTTGACGGGGCTGAGATTCAGTTTCGACGCGTGGTTGCGGATTGCGGCAGAGAAGACACTTTCGCGGACGTCAAGGAGCATTTCGAAGGCGAAATCATGTTGCAGGAGTTGGAGGTGGGCTTCATCGATGAGAGCTTCTGCTTGTTTGAATTTCCTCTCGAGGGTTTCTATTTTCACTTCGAGCTCGTTGATCTTGGCGTGTTGTTTTTGGAGGTCGGAGCGTTGGGTTTCGACTTCTTGCTCGAGACTGGGGCTTTTTAGGGAGGCTGGGGATTGGGTTGGGTGTTTGAGGTGCCCGGGGAGGCTTGTGGAGGACATGGTGCTGGTTATCTTGGACGCGTTCGAAGGTGTTTGATGTGAGGATGATCTGCAGGGTCGGGTGGATAGTTGATGTGAGAGTTGAGGTGGGAAGATGGCAAGTTGTTTTTAGAGGGAGGTTAGAGGTTGATTTACCTGCCTGCAAGTTGTGATGGGTTATTGTTTGAAAAAGCAGGCAGCGTTTCCATAGTTTGCATCGTTAGTTTCTAGTCATTTCTCTGGCGAGGACGTTCGGCAGAAAACCTCGTTCCACCTGAACCAACACTCTACTCTCATTTTACGATTTAGATGACAAGATTATAAGTCTACGCACATTTCATGAATAACAGAACCTCAAGACCTTTGTAAAGTGAGAAGGATATCCTAACGACAAGCAGAGTAAACAAATGAGAAGCTGTATACGAAGAGGGGAAGGGAACGACAAAGAGGTCTATCATGACCCGGAGATGGACAGAACAAGGAGAACAAAGAAGCTCAGCGAGGTATAGTTCCTCATAATCTAAAGCTTTGATTTCGCGATGCAGCTGGTCTCGCTACCCGGGTATGGTAATGGGGAGAGAAGAGAAGAAATCAGGAAGCGAAGCTTGAAAGTCAGAGGCATGAGCCTAGGGTGTAAACAGGTAAGCATGAGTGTGGAGAGCCCAGGTTCATAAGAGCTGCTAGGGAAGGTGATGGGAATGAATCAGGAGATGGTTGTTATAGGATGATCGAGGAGATGTGACTACAGATCAATCAGGCTACCGCCGTTCTGCTTTTGCTGCTGAGGGGCTCCCCAAGGGTTCTGGTTAGGCTGCTGCACAAAGCCAGTCTGTTGGGGGACACCAGTGTACTGCTGAGTGAAGAAGGGATTGTTGCCAGTCTGGGTAGCATGCAAACGGTCCAGACCCTGACCAGCAGAGTTGACGAAAGTACCCGGGGTGGTGTGCTGAGCTGGAATACGAAGGTCTCCCACGTTTCCGAATGTGTCTTGTCCCTCGCCAGATGCAAGGAGCGCGTTCAGACGAGCATGGTGAGGGTCTGATGATGTAGGTGGGGTGCTCTTTGGAGGCTGAGGGGCCTGGAAGTTGGAAATGGGGTTCGGCTGGCTGGGCTGGCTGAACTGCTGCTGGTTTGATTGTGCGAACTGGTTATTGTTCTGGCTGTATTGGTTGTTGAACTGGTTCGTTGTGCGGTCTTCCGCCAGAGTGTTTAGAGATGGAGGGCCTGTCTTCGGGGGAGCGGTGAATTGAGACTGGGTACGCTGAGCGAATGGGTTGTTGGAGCCAGTAGGCATGGGCTTGATTGCATCTGCTGGCTGGTTCGAAGCCCATGGGTTGTTGCTTCCAGCGGACTGGTAGTTCTCTTGGGGTTGCTGCTGCTGGCCTTGCTGGCCATAGGCATCATTAGCCCCGTATGGGTTGTTGGTGCTGAATCCGGTTGGCTGGGCTTGAAGAGCAGCCTGAGGCTGCAGGAAGTTGTTCTGTTGTTGGCCATAAGGATTTTGGTCGAAAGCAGAGGGTTGTTGGTAGCCGTTGCCGTATGGGTTCATACCAGTGGCCTGAGGCTGGAATCCAGTTGGCTGCGCATATTGGTTGTTCAAGAAGCCGGTAGTCATGGGCTGTTGGACGTTGATCGGGTTACCAAACCAGTCCACCGCACCTTGCTGCTGATAGCCTTGGTTGAAACCAGTTGGTTGGACCTGGGCAGGGGTATCGTCGAACAGCGCATGTGCGTTGCTTTCTTCTAACTCGCGCTTCCGCAGCTCTTCCTCCTCCCGGCTGAGCTTGATGGCCTTGGCAAGGTCTGCATCGTCTCCCTCGTTCTGGGCCTCTCGGGCGCGTCGTCTGCGCTCTTCTTCGGCTTCGGTTTTGCTGGCCTCGATGGCTAGTCGGTACTCGGTGTCGTCCTCGTCAGAACCCTGGGGTCTGTGTCGTCGTCGGGGAGGCTCGCTTCCGAAGCCGCCGCCGTGGCCTTCATCAAGACCACTTACGCGGGTCTTCCAAAGCTTGCGATCGGATCGCTCGCTGCGAAGACGTTCCTCGTCCAGAACTAATGCGGTCAATTCCTTGGCCGCGACACGTACTATTCAATTCATCAGTCACCAAAGGTTTCCAGCGCACCGGGTTTCGATATAACCAACCGTTTTGGCCAACGTCCCGTCCTTCTTCATCGACATATTGGAATTCGCGCAATGTCTTAATGATATAGACGTTCTTGCGCGCCCATGTTACCACCAATTCCGATCCCTCGTGGAGACAGTAGTCCAAGACCTTTAATGACTTGAGCACATGGCGCCAGTTCTTTCCCTTGTCGTTCAAACGCTTATCGATCATATCCATGATCTCGTAGAACTCGTTCGGGCTATGGAGATATGATGTCAGTTGTGGATCTGGCTTGATGACACGCAATGGGTCAAGCTTACCTTCCAAATGTCATGGCAGCAATTTCCGACATGTCGGTGCCCGTCGGGCCCCAGGGATCATTACTAGTAGCTGCAAGCAGATGTTAGTTATCATGATCAGTCCAATGGATGTGAGTAAGGCTGCTCCGGAAAGCCGCGCGGGCGGGGCATCCAGGCAAGGGGCATCATAGACCACGACCTGTGGGGAAATACAATATCCATGGCTAGATTCAACCCCAGAACTGTCACTCGAATTGAGGACCGCGGGGAACAAGACCACACGTACCATTTCGGACCTTGACCTGCACCGAGGAATATCCCTTTGTAACGTTCTTGACGCTGCGCACGACCTTAGACATGATGGCTGTATCGACGCGACGGTCGCAACGAAGAGCGAAGGGCTAAGGAGGCAGTCGCGAGGTGAAGTCGATTCGAGGAGGATTTGGGGGGGGGGGGGGGGGGGGGGGGGGGTTATGGGGTGGCCTGTCTTGCCAAGCTCTCACAGCCCGGTCTCACGGGGTCGGGATGGCGGCCCAAAGCGGAGTGGTCGGGCGATGTTCGGTGGACAACCCTCGCAAAGCCCTTTGAACAGAGTAGAACAAAGTAATGCGCCGTGGCCAAATAGACACGATTCGAGGAAGAGAGAAGGGAGAATGCGGGAGAGGGGACTGTGGCTGGAACGGGAGACGCAGCCTTGGCAATGACGAAGCGGGCCTTTGCGTGCAGTAATCCCTCGTTGGCTGTGCTGGAGCTAACCTGCTGGACCCTGGCAAGGATCGGCCCTTCCATGCAAACAAAGACCTTTCAGGTACTTTACGCGATGAGGATGGTCAACAATTGCTGCTGGTTTATATTGTCCTGCGACTGCCTTTTTTATGAGTCTTGATAGTCACCAGGCGCTACAATATACAGGGAATGAGCATCATTGATTCTCGTATTGCGAGTGGTCTGCACCCCAAATTTACTAGGGTACGAATTCAGTCACTGTTTGGGTCAGAATCTAGGGCAATTCCGCTGCTAAGAACGGTCGCAATTGGCCCAGGGTCTACAGGGTTCTGCTATTCTGGAAACCCGTTGCAGCACGTTCTCACCACCGCCACACCTGTGGCAAGAGGCCGCGTCAGACGGTGCAACGTAGGCAGCCATGAACATTTGATCTATGAGCAGACCCAAGCGATCCACGAGAACACGATTACCAAAAAATCCATGGCATCACGACTAAACAGATAACAAGGCATTTTAAGGGATGGATCCGTGGCGGATCCGATAAGCAAAACTATAAATAAGGACACTGATATCCCGATATCCAAGATAAGATTTTATATTGTCTTTATATGATCGTACATATCTAGCTTCTGTATGTGCAATGTTTACTACACTATTTAACCGAGCACCTTCTCGGCGGCCGAGACTATTCGTGCGGATTAGCTTTCGCCAAAGAGACGTCGGGGAGAACACATACCGTTAAGACCGGCGTTGTCGGGTTCCACAAAAGCCTCCTTGACTTTTCCGTCCTCGACCAACAAGGCATAGCGCTTGCTGCGGTGGTTACCAAAGATTGCTGAGCTGTCGAAGGTCAGGTCCAGGGCCTCGTTGAACTGGGCAGTTGGGTCACCCAAGAAGCGGATCTGTAGATTCATGTCAATTGATGTCCTTGATAAGTCACTGCCATTGTATACGTACGCCGCTCTTGCCATTGGGGTCGAGAGAGTCAGCCCAAGCCTTGGTGCTGCAGATAGAGTGGTTAGAATCATGCCAGCTTATCATAGCTCTAGCTCTTTCATCGCTTACACAAAGGGGTCGTTGACGGCGACAACGAAAACTTGGCCAGCCTCCTTCAGCTTGGGGTGGTTGATAAAGCCGGGGACGTGGGTGCTTGAGCAAGCAGGGCCTAAAAACAGTCAACACTCCTACCCCTCTCTCTTCCCTTGTATAATCACATACTGAAAGCTGCGGGAACACCGACGATAACGCCCTTGCCCTTGAGCTCCTTGGCCAGGTTGACCTTGTTGCCGGGGGAGTTCTCAACCAGCACGTTCAGGTCGGGGATGGCATCTCCCTTCTGCACAAAAGCGGGTGCAGTGTTGTGGAAGAGGGCGGCCTGGGCGCGCACGCGGGGAAGGTTGGTAGCGAAACGACGAGCAGCGAACATGGTGAATTGATGGCAGGAACGGCAATTGCGGGAGGAAGAAGGAGGCAGGAGCGACTGATGTTGTTGAGCTCCGATTTCGTCATCGCCAGACTGGGCAACCGTTGACGCCGATCTTCATCGCCGCTTAACATACCCCAGCTCTATCGATTGGCCGTCGATCTGCTAATCTGATGGATAACTATATCTGCGCTCGACGTTCGAGGCTCGAGGCTTCTCGGGCCCCAGAACTCGGTTTGCAGGGCATGCCGAGGAAAACCCGTGCATCCAATGGGCCTGGGCCAGGGGATCGACTCAAGGTATATCACAGGCATACTTCGACATACTCCCCAACCTTGTACATCTACTCCACCATGAGTCTATCAGACTACAAGTACTTTGGCTCGGGTGTCTCATGACTTTTACGAGGTCGAGCCCGTGAGCAGCCTAGAACGAGGCGTCGACGCCCTGCAGGAGCGTTGGGAGAGCTCAGGGTGCTTTGGTGCTGCAGCTATGGAGCTCCCACTGGCGCCGATTACCCCTCCATCGTTACGCTAAGGCCGTCTTTCACAGGCATGAGAAATTTCGCAGTGTCCCTCAAGACTGCAGGCTCAAACCCAAACATCGGCGACACTCCAAACCGGAAGCCCCGAGACTCCCGAGACACCGACGAACCGGCTGCTCCAAGGCCCATTGCTACTCCGACAGAGACGACCTAGCCTAATTGCAACTAGGACCACGCCACGAATCACCAATGCCAGATGGCGATCTAGTGTCTTGCACCACCCAATGAGTTGGAGAACATCGGGGAAACAACTCAGCATGTTGACTGCTGGACATGACGCGTGTGGGAACGTGGGAACGGTGAAAGGCCCGTCTCCACTGTTCCCAGGGTCTTTCTTTGGTCCCAAAGAAAAGAGCGCGGGTGGATCAGGAGCCATTCACAAGAGAAGATTGAGGAATGGTTCGTCCTTCCCCTTAAAAATTGGAATCCGCCGTATTCACCGCGAAAGACGTAGGAAAATGGGGGACCCCCAAAATGTCTTGAAAAAATACAGACCCTCTTAGAGTACGTAGACTAGTGGCACTATGAAGGCCATGGGACGCACGTTCCCCTCCCCTCCATCTCGTGCGCACTGACGTCCTCTGCATACGTCCGTCACGGTAGGAAGATTTGGGTGGTCGAGCCCGATCTGGGATAACGACCCTGGCTGTTGAAGAGACCGGGGAGAGAGACGAGGGTACGAGGGCGAGCCTTCATGGACGCGATAAGCACATACTTCGCCACGGGAGTGTTCGTTTGTTACGGCCGAGGCACCACAAACGTAGATTTCAGGGGGGAATAAGAAGAATTAAAGGAATCGTCTGATGTTAAGCATAGAAACAGAAAAAGAATCAGCGCAGCCAGAAGCGTATAGAGTATACACGGACAAGAACATAACGCAGCGACGGAGTACCTGAAGTTGGCAGCCAAGGTCGCTGGTATCGAAGGTACCACGCCGTACCTGCGCAGTAACTTTGGTCTTGGGTCGACCGCCCAAACCCAGGAACTGCCCGTTTCTCTTCCTCTTTTTTCTCCCACTCTCTGACTGGTGGTGGCTTCTTTTTGTCATTCTTTTCTTTTTAAAGCTGACAAGGCTCGTGGCCACTCATACACTACTTTCCCTCTTATTCTCCCCCGTATATTCCATAACAGCCCTGGGTTCTGCCCGCTGTTCGTTCGACCGGTCGCGACCCGGTTAGCCCCCCATGGATGGCCCAGGCCAGACCTCTGCGAGTGCCGCCCCCGCGGGCAACTCCAGCGATTTTGTGAGTCTCGCGATACACAAGCTGTCTTTTCGCTGCTAACATGTCGCTCTAGGTGCGCAAATTATACAAGTGAGTCCTGCTGTTCCACTTCGCCCTGCCCTGCCCTCTCTATTCTTCTCTCATCCCGGCCTGGCCCCCTTCCGTGCCGTCACAATGAACCCGATCTAACGAGACAACGCGACAGGATGCTGGAGGACCCCTCCTACGCCTCCATTGTACGCTGGGGAGACGAAGGAGACAGCTTTGTCGTTTTAGAGGTAATGCGCCCGCGCTGCTGACCCGGTCGCGTTGCTGACAAGAAGTTTACAGTGCGAAAAATTTACGAAAACTATCCTTCCGAAGCACTTCAAGCACAGCAACTTCGCCAGTTTCGTGCGCCAACTCAACAAGTACGACTTTCACAAAGTTCGACAGAATAACGAAGAGAGTGGACAATCCCCATACGGGCAAAATGTAAGCCAAACCTCGATTCCAGCGTGACGCTGACCTCGGTACTGACTGTGTCTCGAGGCTTGGGAATTCAAACACCCCGAATTCCGAGCAAACAGCAAGGATTCCTTAGACAACATTCGGAGGAAAGCACCCGCCCCGCGAAAACAAACGCAAGCCACAGAAGAATCGGTACCGACCCAGCAGATCGACTTACTCAACCAACAAATCCTAGCCCAGCAGCAGCAGATCCAGCATCTTTCCGACCAGTATGCTCAACTCTCCGTTGACCACCAAGTCATGCTGCAGGAAGCGATGCAGATTCGCAAGACTGTTGTAAACCACGAAAATGTTATTCACCAAGTGATGAGTTACCTACTGTCAGCGGATGCCCGCCAAAAACGAGACAGCAAGGCCTCGGTATCTTTCTCGGCACAAGGCGGCTCGACTATGAGCCCTCTCCAGCCGGGTGGCGATGACGAGCCTTCATCTTCCCCATTACAACAGGCTTCCAAGTTATTGAACGATATGAACACTGAAATGCAATTCAATATTCCCGGAATGGACCCTGCCAATGGGCCCCCGAGGGCTGGTCCAGCGCCTGTGGCGACTCCGACAATGGATCCGACATCGCGCAATGGATCAGTTCGACCAGCGACCACCGCTCCGGCAAACGCTGCTATGGTCTATCCCAAAATGGGAGGCGACTTAGAACAAGTTGTTTACCCTGTGGGGGCTACAAACGGCATCGACCCGATGTACAGCGAGCATGTCAACAACGTTCCGTACCCTATGCCTACCAAACCCGAGGGCGATGCCGACGCCCGCCGTCAATCCGACAACCGAAAGAAGAGCACAAACATGGATCCCGGTTGGGTTCGCAATCCACGAATCCTGCTAGTCGAGGATGATTCAACTTGCCGACAAATTGGTGGAAAATTCTTGTTCTCATTCTCATGTGTTATTGATACTGCGGTAAGTTGAGTAATTACCATATTTACGACTTTTTCTAATTTTGTGAACAGTTCGATGGATTAGAGGCTGTCAACAAGATGCAAAGTGGCTCAAATTACGATTTGATTCTCATGGATATCATAATGCCCAACTTGGATGGTGTATCGGCTTGCCATCTGATCCGCCAATTTGACCAAACTCCCATCATTGCTATGACATCAAACATCCGAAGTGACGACATTCAACTCTACTATCAACATGGAATGAATGGCGTACTCCCCAAACCCTTCACTCGAAAGAGCTTGCTTGACATGCTCGAGCAACACTTGGCACATCTCAAAACCGTCCCTCCAGGGATAGAAGCACCCCCGGCTCCTGTTGCAGTGACAATGGCTCCACAGACTTCAGCCACACAATCCATTAAAGAGGACAGCTCGCCCGGTCAATCACCCGCCGGGTCGATGGCCTGGCAATCCCCAGGACAGTTCCAGGGCATGCCGCCCGTCCAGCCAAACATGGCGCCAGTTCAAGGTCAATACGTAGCTGCTCCAGGCGCTCCAGCCTACGCGGTTGATCAGAATGGCGTTCAATTCCCTGCCCCACCAGTCGCCGTGCCCTCGACCGGTCCACCAGTACGCCCACCTCACCGACGACAGATGTCCGAAATGTCCAGCGTGGGCGAGAATCCAAACATGCCGAAACGGCAACGAATGTACACACAGCCGCAACCACAACCTATGATGGCTGTCCAAGCTGGACGACCTGGTTAAACTTTCCTAGGCCCCACTCTACTTCTCTACCTCACCTCAATCATCCTCTCATCGAATCCTTCTCCGACTGTCCATTAACACTTACGATTCCCACTGTCTATAATGAGGTCTCTCAATAGTACATTGCTCTCGCTCCCCGGGTGATTCATGCATGGGCATACATTGCCTCGGTTGCGGTCTTCATTTTTCTAAAGGTCATGGCGTTACAATCGGGGTCACAATATGGGCGGCGAACTACTGCGTATCTGCGTCATTTTTTCTTGATTTCCTTGCTTTCACCCTGGACCCCATGTACTTTCATGGGTTTAAGCAT
Source organism: Tympanopsis confertula (assembly GCA_026745395.1). Classification (NCBI taxonomy): domain Eukaryota; kingdom Fungi; phylum Ascomycota; class Sordariomycetes; order Coronophorales; family Scortechiniaceae; genus Tympanopsis; species Tympanopsis confertula. The sequence goes on along the minus strand of JAOYNU010000008.1, from coordinate 1,201,035 downwards.
ATTCATCTCAGCTTAAGGATTTCGTTCACCAGGCAATTGCAATTCACTGGTACATATCATACAACATACCTTTCTTTCGCTATATCTGTGTTATCCTCATACTACCACTATTTATTTACCAGCTCCAAATTGGCTAGTTAAGAAAGGATCCACAACTCGTTCCTTGGATAAAATCCCGACAGAAAAACAGGGTGGGCATGCAGGGAGCAGAATACCCAAGGTTTCCGCCGCTCAAACAATCCAATAGTCATCACCTCCGATTTTTCCAAACCCCTAGCCTCTATCTAGGTAACATAGCATCTTTGTTTCCTGTATTTCACATTTCCTCCCAAGTCTCACCCTCTCGTACCTGCGCCGTTTCGTTTCAGGGACAGTCCAAATAGGAAAGTAACGCGAAACCTACCGAATCAGCTCTTCCCGACGCGCAGGTAACTCCGTAATCAGTACATTCGCAATAAGAATTAAAATAAAGACAGGATCCACTGGTAGACGGGCGCGCGGACGAACGCGCGATCGTCAGGCCCGAGACTTCGTTCTAGACCAGTCTGCCATCTAGGGCTGGCTGGATGTTCGGTCAGGGCCTGGGCCCGCGGGGATTTTTGGACTGGGATGCTGTGGGGCGGGGGGTATTGGGTCATTAGATAATGGGCCGTGTCATGCAGGGGATTGGGGGTTAATTTTAGAATGTGGGGTGGATGTCTTTACTTTTTCTTGTTTGGTGCATGGCTGCATGGCTGTGTGTGAGTTGCGTGTCGTGCATGGTTGCTATGTGGGTTTTAGGGGCTTGTTGCATGTGGCGTTAGCTTATTTATGCCGAGGGGGGAGTTGAGGGGGGTATGTATGTTTTGGGATTTTGGGTGGAGGATGGCGTTTGGGGCGGGCGTTACGTGGTGATTGTCGTGGTGTACGTTGCTTTTATTTGCTGTTGGGCCTGGGCTATAGTTGCTGGCTTTATGCATGGTACTCGCTGTGGTAGTTGCTCTGCGGCGGAGGGCTGAGATTTGGTATTCTACCATGTTGAGCTGGGAACATTCGATGACTTTGAGGATGCAGCTATAATTAGTAGTGGCAAAATCATAGGGAGTCTCTGATGGCAATTGTGATGGGAAGTTAGTTCGGCGCAATTTTATGATTCACTTGATGAGTGAGAGACTTCAAAGCCCGGACAATGTTGATGATGCGTTTTACCGACGATTGCTCTATGTACAGGTAAGCTTATTACTGACGGCGGATTTTCTTCTTCGACCAATGCTCAAAAATCTGATCTGAGTATGGAAAACTCTAAGAAAAGAAAGGAGACGAAGGGGACCATTCTTGTCGAGCACCTCGCTAAGAAAAATAGCCCATGAAAGGCCTTGAACTTGCTTGACGATGCACTTGTACTCACAATTAGACCTTATCTTTTACCCCATGAGGTTTCTTTCACTTTGAGCTTCCTCACGTCTGATAATCTGCCCAAAGTGGCGACGCTGAATGGTGACATGAAAGCTCCGGCGATGTTGATGATGTGGTTCTAGTAGCGATTGCTCGATGAGTAGGATCATTGGTAGATTCATGGCTGATGCAAAGGCGGAAAAGGTACATATTCTGCAACTAAATATATGAGAATTCACGAAACAAGATGGAGAATCCGAAATATCTTACCAGAGTCCATCAAGCCGTACAATCATGCGAGTATACTTGCACATGATGTGGCTGATTCACACGCGCCACACTTACGCCTCATGTCACGTTACTTACATCACCATACAAACAGTGCAAACACAAAGTGGGAGTCACCGAGGCTTGGCGGGGTTTTTTGTGCCTGTCGTGATTTCTTTGAATAACTCGAGAGATTCTGACCGAGTCAGAAGAGACAAAGCACAAACGGATAGCGTATCTCTGTTCTCCGTGTCTATTTTGGGTACGGACTTCCCCTGCCATACAGACGCACCACCCCGCGCAATCTCCAGCAACAAACTGCTCGAAAACGACAAGCCGGTTAACATCCTCTCAGGCAGTTCGCGATGGGCGCGAAACAAAAGGGCGGAGGCGCAAAGCCCAAGGCCAACGCTGCGGACGAGGTTGAGGAGACACTACAAGCCGTTGTAAGTTTGGAAGACCCGCGATGAATATGACTCCTCCGTCAGGCGTCTCCCACCAGGAAAAGACTAGAGTTGACTGGCTAATCTTGCTCATTGATAGGTCCTTGCCGATACATTTGAAGCTCGCTTCGAGCCCTTCACCCTCGATAAGCCACGGGTACGTCCGAAATTACAAGCAAATGACTCCCGAAACATACTAAAACGCTCTACAACAGTGTCTATTGCCGCTTGCCAATACTCCCATAATCGAATACACCCTCGAGTTTCTCGCCAATGCAGGCGTTGAGGATATCTTCTTATACGGAGGAGCTCATTCGGATCAATTAGAGAAATATATCAAGTCCGTTAGCCCATTCCTTCACAAGTTTGTCCTAACCGCGGCGTTCATGCAGCTAACACCTTTATAGTGCCTCGAAATGGCGGGCTCCCTCCTCTCCCTTCAAGCAGTTGACCTTCCTCAAATCCACCTCCACATCCGTCGGCGATGTTATGCGCGACCTAGATGGCAAGCACCTCATCACGGGCGACTTTATCGTCGTGAGCGGCGATGTGATCAGCAATCTACCTATCGAAGCTGCTCTGACAAAGCACCGTTCTCGCAGAGCAACTGACAAGAATGCCATCATGACCATGGTCCTTCGCGAAGCCGGACGCAACCACCGCACAAAATCATCCTCCATCTCTCCCGTATTCGTCATCGATCCCACAAAAGACCGCTGCTTGCACTACGAAGAAATTGACCACCACTCGGATGAGCAGCCTGCTCGTCTGAGCATTGACGCCGAAATCATCCTTACCCATCCAGAGCTAGATATTCGACAAGACTTGATCGACTGCAGTATTGATATTTGTACGCCAGACGTGTTGGGCTTGTGGTCCGACAGCTTCGACTACCAATCTCCTCGGAAGCACTATTTGTTTGGTGTTTTGAAGGATTACGAGCTCAACGGCAAGACTATTCACACTCACATCATCAAAGATGACTACGCTGCGCGAGTTCGTAACCTTAAGGCCTACGACGCGATCAGCAAGGATATCGTCTCCCGCTGGACATACCCGCTTTGCCCAGACACCAACCTTCTCCCAGGTCATACCTTTGATCTCCGCAAGGGAAGCTTATATCAAGAGAAGGGCGTCAAACTGGCACGATCGTGTCTTATTGGTCGCCGTACGGTTATCGGCAAAGGAACTGCTATTGGAGATCGCACGACCGTTCACAACACTGTTCTCGGCCGGAATTGCAAGATTGGGAAGAATGTCAAGTTAGACGGAGCTTACATCTGGGATAATGTTGTTATTGGAGACAATTCCGATGTCCGCGGCGCAATCATTGCAGACGATGTGGTTATTGGCAAGAGCTGCACAGTGGAGGCTGGTGCTTTGTTATCATTCGGTGTTAAGATTGCCGACAGTGTGAAGATCGAAAGTGGAAAGCGTATTGCCAGGTCAGGACGGGATGGAAGTGTCGGACCAAGCGACGCAAGGGTCGTCGGCTCTGGAGGCGAAGGCTACGAGTTCATTCAAGGAGAAGACAGTGATGAGGAGGACGAGGACGATGTCAGTGTCGCCTCTTCTGGCCTTGTTTATCGCATGCCTGGCCTCTCCCTGTCGTCTGCGTCGATCTCGACATTATCTTCCGAGATCTCAGAAGGGTCTTGGGTAGGTTCTACCGGAGACAGTCTTTCTGAAGGCGATGATGAGGGTCATGATAGCTTCCACCACGATGCATCAGTCAGTTTGTTCGACAGTCTGCGCGATGGCGTTTCAGCAGACGTGGTACAGCTGGAGCTTGTCAGTTTGCGTATGACGGCAAATGCATCAGATGTCCAGGTACGACGGGCGATTGTGTCTTCTTTCATGAAGCACATCCAGCAGGTCATCGAGGGCGGCAAGACTGCCAATGCCGCAGTGCATGAGGTCTTCTCCAAATACCGGGAGGTTGTCGACCGAACGCTATTTGACCGCCAGAAGGATGAGAAGAAGGACCAGGTCGATCTGCTACTGCAATTGCAGCAAGACTTAGTGCACCGTAGCAAGGGCGACACTATTCTGCTCTTTACTGCCAAGGAGCTCTACGAACTGGAGCTTGTCGATGAAGAAGCTTATGACCAGTGGTGGAATTCCGAGGAGTCCAGCAGCACTGAAGAAATGCGCAATGTGCGCAGTTCAGCCCAGCAGTTTGTGGACTGGCTGGCTAATGCCGAGGAAGAAAGCAGCGAAGAAGAGGATAGCGATGACGAGTAGAGATCTAAATCTAAAAGGCCACACGGCCAGTATCTATCATAGCAATGAAGACATATTTCCAATTATGCCCATAGATTGTGATACGTCATGTCATACATAAAGGTTGGGCTGGAGCACTAGACCCAACATCGAAGGTGTGCCGCCTCGAACCGGCAACCGATCTGATCTGCATCGCCAGGAGATAACGCTTGATCTGGCGATCCCTGCCTTCCTTATAGGCTTCAACTGAGTCAGAGCAGCCTAGACTGCTGGGGGCGTCATTGCAAAGCCAACGGAGCAGAAACGCAGGGTTACTCTGCCGCGCAGGAAGGCCTTGGAGCATCCAGGGGCCTATCTTGAGCGATGGCGTGAGTCAGCCCTGCACAGCGCGCCCAAACTAGTCAACGTGGGTCGTCCAGATGATCCGGGACAAAGCGTAGCATGACTCTCAGTCACAGTCACTGTGACTAGGGTCTCTAGCCTCCTGGTGGAAGTTCTCAAGCCCCTATTGAATTGCTATACTGTAGGTTCCGCTCGCAGCCCCTTCCCCACTCCGCCCCCTCCGAACTGCCCTCGCGCGATTTTTCCCAGTGACGTTGTGGCTCAACCCCCATAAGACTAAACTTCATTAAATACCCCCGTCTGCCCCCCACCTCACATCCCGCCGGCGTATCTGCCGCATCACTACTTCACCACGCCTCCCTCTACGAGGAAGAGAAAGGCGGCCGAGGCGGCGATTACGGACACCAACATCCCTCCCAAATCCGCCACCAAGGCTGCCTATCCCGAATCCGCCACTGCTTTGTCTCATCGCTCGCGGAAGGCTGTTCCCTCCATCCCAGCCCCTGCACAGTCCACTGAGTCCGCCAGCTCCGGCAGTTCCACGAGTCGGAAGAAGAGGGAGATCGCCACGCCTGCGACTACCTCCGGCAGCATGGACTCGGACGACGACTTCCTCAGCGACGTGTCGAGCCCCGATGAGGATTTCCTGGGGACACAGGGAAGTGAGGATGAAAGTTTGGATGGTAAGTTTTTCCGAAGGGCAGCCTCATGACCCCTGATCGCGGCCTTGCTTGCTGTTCGCTTTGAAACCCCTACTGACGACGCGCGATCTCTAGATTTTGGAGACGATCTAGACACCGGCTTTTCCGATGACAAAGACCTTATCAAACAAAAACGCAAACCATACGAGGTGGAATTTAAAGTGCTTGACCCCGCCGATATTGAACGGGAGCAGCTCGTCCAGGTCGACGAGGTTTCCGCTATTCTTGGCCTGCCACCAGAGTCGGCGGCTATCTTGCTACGATACGGACGATGGAAGCAGGAGAAGTTGATAGAGGGATATATGGAGCATCCCGATGAAACTCTCGAGGAAGCAGGGTTAGGAAACAGTTTTGAGGGCACTGCGAAGCCCGAGACCCTCGATGACTTCATGTGCGAAATCTGCTGCGAGGAAGGGCCGGGACTGGAGACATATGCTATGCGTTGCGGGCATCGCTTCTGTGTCGACTGTTACCGACACTACTTGGGGCAGAAGATCAAGGAAGAGGGCGAGGCTGCCCGTATCGAGTGCCCTGGTGAAGGGTGCAACCGCATCGTGGACTCGAAGTCTCTCGATCTTTTAGTGACCAGTGATCTTCAGGACAGGTGAGATATCCGTCTGGGTTTCGTTTCCCTACAAACATCGAGGTTATTAACGTGATTCTGTTCAGGTATCGAGAGCTTCTCACTCGGACCTACGTCGATGATAAGGATAACTTGCGCTGGTGCCCAGCCCCAAATTGCGTGTACGCCGCCGATTGCCCCATTAAGAACCGCGATCTCCGCCGCGTCGTGCCGACTGTTCGATGCGCGTGTAAACATGAATTCTGTTTCGGCTGTTCCCTGAACGACCATCAACCGACCCCCTGCGCACTCGTGAAGATGTGGTTACAAAAATGTGAAGACGACTCAGAAACTGCCAACTGGATCTCAGCGAACACGAAGGAATGCCCAAAGTGCATGTCCACGATCGAGAAAAATGGAGGCTGCAACCACATGACTTGCCGTAAATGTAAGCATGAATTCTGCTGGATGTGTATGGGTCTATGGGCCGAGCATGGTACTAGCTGGTATAACTGCAACCGGTACGAGGAGAGGTCAGGCACAGATGCACGGGGAGCACAAGCAAAGTCGCGTGCATCGCTGGAGCGTTATCTGCATTACTACAATCGATACGCAAACCACGAGCAATCTGCCAAACTAGATAAGGATCTCTATCTAAAGACAGAGAAGAAGATGACCAGCCTCCAATCTCAGTCTGGACTGTCATGGATTGAGGTACAGTTCCTCGACACTGCGTCACAGGCATTGCAACAATGCCGTCAAACCCTGAAGTGGACCTATGCCTTCGCATTCTACCTGGCACGGAACAACCTTACCGAGATCTTTGAGGACAACCAAAAGGACCTGGAAATGGCCGTTGAAAGTCTCAGTGAAATGTTTGAAAAGCCTGTTGCAGATCTTGCAGGGCTCAAGGTCGATATCCTCGACAAGACAGCCTACTGTAACAAAAGACGTGTCATTCTGCTGAGCGATACCGCCGAAAACCTCAAGAAAGGTAAATATCCCCAAGCAATCACGTATAAAATTGTATGCTAACCTTACTCCAGGCGAATGGTCCTTCAATGTTGAATGGTAACCTCCACACTGTACGCCCCTGACGACGTGAACGAATGCCCCTCCCTGTTCCTATTTAGTCCGTTGATCCGGATCTACCTCGCTACCCATTTTCTCGTTTACAAATCTTCAAACATCCCTTCTCCGGGATACCAGCTATTAGTCGCTCGGCGCATGGTGTTAAGTTCCTTTGAGTCGGTATTGTCATGGCCAGATAGTAGCATTCATATTTCTTCCAGCAGAGAGTGGTTTCTTTGCTTGCATTTCGTCGCCTTTCTTACTGTCGTAAAATATCACAATCACAATGCATGGAGCGGAGTAATTCGTGGCATTTGGCTGAGTGGAGACTTCCCACCCTCTAAAACTCTAGATTCTAGATAATTGCTATGATACAACGCTCCTGGATCCAGTCCATAGCGATAAATAGAAGGCACTTCTGACAAACATGGCAATGCTCAATCCTGTTCAGAGCTTCCCATATAGAGCTTGCAGCCCTCGTAACACCCAAGGTAAAGACCACTGCCTATCGCAGCTGTAAGACAAGTCAAGCCCGAGCCTCGGAATAGCACTGTGACTCCTTCATTGCGTAGTATACCCTGCGCAATAGCAAGACTCCCATTTGGTGGTGGTGCCGAATACAAAAGCAGACCTTTTGGTCCCAACCTGACATTGGCAGCAAACTGCCGCACCACTCTATCCTGATCTCCAACAGAAAGCCTCATCCTCGTTCGAACCACATCGATAGGAACGAAAAATAACGATGAAACACTCCCCGCTGCCGCTGCACTGAGTGTAGTCGCTTTAAGCTGCCGTATCACCTCCCCATCCGTCTCCCAAATCCGCCTTCGCAAGATCTCCTCTTTGAAAGATTCATACAAACCAAACGTAAGACAGATACCGGGTAATTGACTAGCGACCAGCGCTGTATAGCCCGCCCATAATGTAGAAGGCCTGTGATAGAACTGCTTCAGGATCTGAATCGCAACATCGCGGCCTTCGCCTTTCGCAACTTGGGCATTCTGCTTCAGGACTTCGGCTGGATTCGCGATAGCAGCAGCAACAAGCTCTGCAGCCGCACTGCTAGTAACATGATCGAATGATTGCGGTAAAGAATTAGGGAGATAGCCTATTTCTCGGGCTCTCTGTAATCCAGCCTTAGATGCCTCGTATGTCCCGAAGAACGCGGTTGAACCCGGGATCCCTGCGATAAGCGTTGGCCCGAAACCCTGGTACAAGCCCTTGAATAGAGAGGGCTTTATTGAGCCTTTGGCGGTTTTGTAGACTGTTGTGTAGGTGGCTGATTGCATGCGTGTTAGGACTGTGTCTAATGGGTGGATTACGACCTCGCTGCTTAGGGCCGCGAAGGCGCCGGCCTGAGAGTTTTAGTTGGTAGTTCTTTTGGTAGGGTAACAATACTTACTGCGATCACGTCTAGTCCATCGTTAGAGGACATTGAGCTCGTGCCATTCAAGGTTGGGGTTGGTTGGTTGATGGATTATTGAGCTGGGTATAAATCAGTTTTTGTTGTAGTTGTCGCGTGCCTGGGGCGATTGGGCGGAGGCCGCGGGTACCGAGGACGGAGTCATAGTTGCGGTTACCTGGATATTGACTTTGATCGACTGGGACGGTTTCTATATCAAATAATTGAGTATTTATGAGTTTCTGTCTATAGTTGAGAGCTTTTTTATCCTCAGCTCTAGGGATGGCGATAGTCCTTCCATCTTGACGCGCAGGCATGGCTGAAGAGGGATACACGCAGGGAACAGATCCCGGGCTGACGGACTGATTATATTAAGATATCTCATTCATGAATGAAAGTCAACGAACCCTGGAGCCAACCAGGTAGGTATAGAAAGGAGCGATTTCTCTCCCTAGCTAGCATTTTGAAGCGTGGGGGATCCGAACTTCGGCGGATTCAAGTGTATATCCATGGATAGCTATCTGACGCCGCAGTTTACGAAGCCAAGCACGAAGACAGACATATTTCTGGATATATCATCCACAGATATGGTAATATTCGCATAATAACCATGAATAGTTATTCTTTTCAAAATAAGGGCCAGTCTGATACCTTGAAACTCACGAATTCGTGTGATGAAACATGCAAAAGTTGCGAATCATGTTACGCTGACGACGGAACTTTCGCGATCCATCCCATTGTCACTTATCATACATAGATTTCTATACTATCGCCTTAAGGCATTGAACTTAGGCACCACCTACGAGTTGCAGAGCAATGAGATCGGTTAATGGCACTGGCTCCTTGCGTTCCTAAAGTAGAAGTCCCACCCGAATGCGCATTTCCCTAGGAAACGATGCTGCCCCTAACAGCTTCCTCGCCGACCTCCGGTCCATAGTTGGTCCCAGGGGTGCTCCTAGTTATGAGGAATTTGGGGGCTTGGCATGAGCGCAATTCTCAGAGAACCGTTTATGTACAAAGAACTCCTTGAAGGGTTTAGCCCACCCGGGCCCCGGCTGACCGGGCGGACAAACCGCGTGTTGGGTCCTAGCCCCCTACTCCTATACTTACGAGGACCTCAGAAACTGTTTTGAAACCTTGGGCCATAGTTACTGAGAGGTTGATGGATCATCTAGCGATGTGTGACGAGTCCCCTGGAAGCTTGGAGGCAGTGGGATTGCACATGGATGATGCTGGCTTCAGGTTGGCCCTTATACAAGAGCCACAAGATCAGCACTTCTAGCAACCTTCTCGAAACCCTCGACAGGTCACTTGAGGCGGTTGTCGAGTTGATCCGGTCCACTTAGTGCCAGCGAGTGCGCAATAGGAGCCACTAGCTTCCGATCAAGAACGCCATTCATTTCGAAAAATCAGCTTATCAGATTGATAAGAGTGACGGCGTTCCGTACCGAGGAGGTACTTGGCGCTTCCCGCCAAGCTAGTGCAAGAGCCAAGTACCCCTTGTATTATAAACCTCGGCCCGGTACAATACCGTGTACTCAACAAACTCCGTGATCGGATGCTGCTGCAGGCCTGCAGCGCTTGAAATACAATTATTTTATTGTAGGTGCCGAAGATAAGGAACAATGTGGGAAAGTTAGATCATGAATGCGATTTTCGGCTTCTTGGGTATGGAAATACTCTTTTCGTAAGTCCGAGTCGGGCTCGGTCTATTATTATTGTGATGGGGAATGGAGTGCCCGGAGGCCTGTGGAATCCGGCGACGGTCGGCGAGGAACAGTAATAATTTCCCTAGTGCCATTTTCTGCTCGTAACGAGAGTCAACTCCCCATAATTTCTTTCATCCTCCAGTCAAGCATTTGGGACAACGACCTCTCAGCTCCATTGTCTTCAGCTATACTCTGAGACTGCTCGTTCGTTGTCAACCAAGCAGTATTTGCCCCTGGTTCAACGATTGTGCTTGGGCTCCACCTCCGGCCTCCATTTACCTCATTCCCCTTCCCACCCCAATATCTTCAGCACACATCAACGCCAATCGCGCTCCCCCAACACTTCGCTTCCTAACCTATTTCCCCCTCTCTCGACTTGCGCCGGCCTCGCCGAGAGCTACCGAGCTCCATGGCGGCCACTAACAACGCCCCGGAGGAGGAGTTCGAGTAAGTTATCCGGCACGAGGATTTTTCGCGGCGAGCCCACACGCTGTTCGCGCTGGCCAGAGAGGATTCGAATTCCGGTGTACAGAAGCGATTGATGATCCTGAAGGTCTTTCTTCGCATTTCGCACGCCGTGCTTAGCATCTGGGCAGTTGCGGACGGGCGACGTGCTGTTTTTGCCTCGGATGCTGCTCCGCGGACTTCCACAAACGTGCGGACTTGGCTAATTTGCATGAATTCTTAGCTACGAAGCTCTTCCATCCAACTATGGCCTCGGCGCCAACATGCTCGCGGGTGCTTTCGCTGGTATTGCGGTATGTGGTCCATGTGGTGGACGGTCACCTTAGGCGGCCAGCGCGGAAGCTGACATTATGGCTATAGGAGCACTCTGTGATGTATCCAGTTGACTTGCTGAAGGTATGTTAATTATGGACAGCCTGGGATCAGGTATATCTGGTCGTTTTGACTTGGGAATGGTGCTGACCGAATTTGCTTTTTTAGACCCGCATGCAAATCCTGAACCCCTCTACCGGCGGCTTGTACACCGGGTTGACCAACGCGGTATCGACTATCTCGCGGGTTGAAGGTGTGCGAACACTGTGGAAGGGTGTTTCGAGTGTTATTGTCGGTGCCGGTACGTGTTGTCATTTTGGGTGTCCGCAGTGAATTTGGAAACGTGACAAACTGACTTGGGGATAGGCCCGGCTCACGCCGTGTACTTTGGAACATACGAAGTAATCAAGGACTTGGCTGGTGGAAATGCTGACGACGGACACCATCCTGTCGCTGCTGGTAGGTTTTTTGCACCTTGAGTTGAGATCACAACTAACAGATACGTGTAGCTCTGAGTGGAGCCTCCGCAACCATTGCGAGCGATGCGTTGATGAACCCATTTGATGGTGAGTGAAGCCGAGCCAAGCGATTCGGGGCCTCGGAAGCCCTAACTGATGCGACAACGCAAATGCTGATTATTTCAAAGTGATAAAACAGCGAATGCAAGTTCATGGCTCTGTTCACAAGACCATTACTCAATGCGCCAAAACCCTCTACCGCACTGAAGGCCTACAGGCTTTCTACGTGTCATATCCTACCACCCTTTGCATGTCCGTTCCTTTCACAGCCACACAGTTCGTCGCCTATGAGTCCATCTCGAAGGTCATGAACCCCAAGAACGGCTACGATCCTTTCACCCACTGTATGGCTGGTGGTGCCGCCGGTGCTGTCGCAGCTGCCATCACCACACCTCTCGACGTTATCAAGACTGTTCTTCAGACCCGCGGTCTGGCCCAGAATGAGGAGATGCGATCTGTCCGTGGTCTGTTCAATGCCGCGGCACTCATCAAGCGCAACTTCGGCTGGTCTGGCTTCCTCCGTGGCATGCGCCCTCGTATAATTTCCACGATGCCCAGCACTGCCATTTGCTGGTATGTATTGCCTGCTGTTTCCTGTCCAATGTCCAAATACTAACCGGCTACTAGGACTTCCTATGAGATGGCCAAGGCCTACTTCAAGCAGCAGCTTTCGGAGTAAACCAAAATTCTCAATAACTTGCCGTACATAACCACCTCCACCGACAAGTTCCTGCATTATTCAACTATCTAAACACCTCCGAACCCTCTTATTATTCTTTTTATTTACACGTGTTCCTCAAATTTCTTGCGACGACGGGCTGCCGGCGCCTTTTTTGAAAGACGCAGGACTAAACCATCCTTTAATGACGCACTTTGGGCTGTGGATTGCCCAAATCGATCTTGCACACTTGAGGAGCTTCGGCCACAAAAGCAACGCAGACAATGTACAGTTAGGTCAATGAGGAGGATGAGATATGTTCCCTTCTTCCATCCCAGGCTGGTCTTGAGATCAGCCCGAATATTTCTCTTCGCGAAGCCCCGTCCTTTGGGTGTGGCTCAGCCGGCGTTAACTTGTGGATCATTCGATTTCTGTTTTCTAATTCCTTTCAGGGTCTGGGCTGGGCTTCTTTGCATCATATTCAGTTTTATTTTCTGCATGTACCGATAGACGTGCCGCTATGAGGAATCTAGATGCGATGATATCCGACCCGATGGTGTTTCCCGTGTAGAACGAAGGTAGTGTAGACCGGCACATGTTACACTGTCGCCCGACTAAGCACTCAAATAAAATATGAGACTAATTCTGGCACGCGAGCTGATTACCGAGTCTGGTAAGCACGGAGTAGTTCGTCCTTAGCTCGTCTCTAGTTCGTAGTTCGTCAGCCGCATTTGGACCCGACGACGTCACGCGAAAAATCGCATCCCCTCAACGGGAGATCATCGCTTCCACTTCTCCCCACCACAACTGCGTGAAATGGGCGCGGGATCTCGTCTTCCCAATGATGCGCCCAAGGCCCGCGTCTTCTATGCAGAAGACGTACGATGAGTGCTATCTTATGTGCTCGACCGCTGTGTATTTCGAGGGACAGGTATGTTTCGCCCCTCCCAACCTCCCGGTCGCGGATGGCCAGCTCATGACATCAGAACAACGAGGACGAAGCATTGAGATCTTGGAGATCTGCCCTTGAGACTATTTATCATCACAATGCCCGCCGTGTCTCCTCGACCTATACCCCCAAGACCGAAACCGAACGAGCCCTTCAAGACTCGATTAAAGCGCTCGAAGTCCAATGCCGAGAACGGGTCGATCTGTTATCCGCCCTGCGTGAGAGCCGGAAGGAATCGGCCGAGGCAAATGGTGCGAAAGATGGCCCTGCAACACTCGTAAAGGGAAAGCATGCGGTGACTACGCCTCCATTGTCGTCAGCAACCACTCCAGGCTTCATCGGGGACGGTACGATCCCCGCTGTAGGCTACACCGATCTCTCGAAACCGTCCGCCATCCCGGGTCGCCCCCTCCAACCCAACAGGCAGTATACCGATAACACGCCACTTTACGATGACACTCCGCCTTTCATGGGCCCTCCACCTGATGCGCCCGACCTGCGAGTGAAGTCGAATTCGTCGGAAATGGAGCGGTCTCGTGGTTCCAGTCCCGAACGGGAGCGACGGAAGCCGATGCTCACCACACTACGAAATACGGATGGAAAGAAATCGAGCAAGAAGGCCAATCCAAAGAAACAAACTCGCCCTGCAGCATCTAAAGCCGCTGGCCTTGCCTGGGGTACCAAACTACGGCGGCCTTCTGGCGAGAAGCCTGTGAGCGATGCGGCGATCGCCTCTTCTCGCACTGCCGCTATCGACTCGAGTTTGCGGAGGGAGCCTGAACCTCGAACCAGCTCTGGAGACGAGCCATTGGCAGCAAGAAATGTCCTCTTCCGAAGAGATTCTGCTGGCGACCGAATTCCTATTGCCCATTGGAGAGAGCCGCAGCAACCCTCCCCCAGTCGTTCGTCGCCCCAGCCTTCCCCACGAAAGTTCCCTCGCGACCCTCCGCCCCCACCCGTACACCGTACCCTGCCTACTTCAGCGTCGGCATCTGAGATCGCTCGAAATGGATATGAACGTGATATCGCCGCATCGATTCCTAAACCATCAGTCAAACCCAAGCCTGTCTCTTTGCGATCGTCGCTCCAACCTCCCCCACGTCCCTCCCACGCCACCAAATCCGAAGGCAGCTCCAGGCCCGAAACGCCTCGACAAGATCGCGAGCCGGTACAAAGTAGCAAACCTAGGACGAAATCTACACCGCGTCCGACTCTTCCTCAACAATCATCCTATATATCACCGTCGTCAGGTAGCGACGATGTTCAACGAGGCATTGAACGAGTATCGCTTTCGAACGGAACCAGCGCTCCTCGTCGCAAAGTTGCGCCTGTTAAACGACGAGAGACTCCACCCTCAAGCGAACCGGAGTCCTCAGATGTGCGCTCCACAGCAGACGAAGCAGAGGACGAAGATGAGGAGGACGAGAATGCTGATGTTGACCGGATTATGAGCAAACTACCGAAGGGTGTAGACCCTCAATCGGCGAAACAAATTCTCAATGATATCGTCGTCCGTGGCGACGAAGTGCATTGGGACGATATCGCCGGTCTAGATGGAGCCAAGAAAGCACTCAAAGAGGCTGTCGTGTACCCCTTCTTGCGGCCGGATCTTTTCTCTGGTCTACGTGAACCAGCTCGAGGCATGTTGTTGTTTGGTCCGCCAGGAACTGGCAAAACTATGCTTGCCCGTGCTGTCGCTACAGAATCCAAGTCTACTTTCTTCTCCGTCTCAGCGTCCAGCTTGACTTCGAAATGGCATGGTGAAAGTGAGAAGCTTGTGCGTGCCTTGTTTGGTCTCGCAAAGGCCCTCGCACCGTCTATTATCTTCGTTGATGAGATCGATTCTTTACTATCTGCTCGATCTTCTGGCTCCGAGCATGAAGCCTCACGGCGATCAAAGACAGAGTTCTTGATCCAATGGTCTGATCTTCAGCGGGCTGCGGCTGGACGAGAGCAGACTCCCCGTGACAAGAAAGAGGGCGATGCAACCCGCGTGCTTGTCCTGGCAGCTACCAACATGCCTTGGGATATTGATGAAGCTGCTCGGCGTCGTTTTGTTCGCAGGCAGTATATCCCCTTGCCGGAGCATCACGTCCGGGAGCAGCAGATACGTACGCTCCTTGGTCACCAGCATCAAGAGCTAAGTGATGAAGACATCCAGGTCCTGGTCCATGTCACTGACGGTATGGAATATTCTCTTCTATTTCCTTGATTAAACAGCAGCTAATGATCACCCTCAGGATTCTCGGGCTCCGATATAACTGCGCTTGCCAAGGATGCCGCCATGGGTCCTCTTCGCAATCTTGGAGAAGCCCTCCTTCACACACCCATGGATCAAATTCGTCCGATTAAATTTCAAGATTTTGAATCTAGTCTATACTCTATTCGACCCAGCGTGTCTTCTGACGGGCTGCGTAAATACGAAGAGTGGGCCAAGGAATTTGGCGAAAGAGGCGGCTAACATGTTAGCAAAATGATCGTTCGTTATTGAAATCGAGTCATCCTTTTCCCTGAAACATCCGGGTCGGCATCATCTGCTCTTTCCCATCGTTTTTCTTTTGTGACAACTGCACTACAAACGCTATTCGGCCGGGCCGATTGCGGTCATTGTTTTCATGGTTCTTTCTGGCGGTATTCTGTATCTCGTTGCCCCGCTGGGCTTTTGATCGATTAGGCTGGATGGAGCATGGCATTCATGCATTGATGGTATGGTCTGATCTTAGAAGCGGCTTTGGGTTTTTCTGTTTGAATTCAGTGGCGGAGTTGGACACTCAACATTCCACATTTTGGTCTGCGTACATATGATATGATTGTCTTGTTTAGTTTCATGAACCGATTCGCCATTATAACCGTCTAAAACATTTCGTATACTGGTATCAAATGTCTGTCCCCTCATCGTCTAATACTGGATTGTAAATAATGTTTCTAGGAAAGCTCATTCCTCGCTATCCCCAGACCAGCAACCACGTTCGATGGCCCTGCTTCTTTCCACGCATCCAGCTGCTCTTGGCTGGCAATGTACATGGACCCCAACATGCCGGCAGAATTAGCAGTCAGGCCATAGGAGACCTTCGCACGTCGCGGGATGACCATCATCCAGCGTTTTGTAAGAATAAAATTATGGGGGACCTGCTCTTCATCTGCAGGCAGCTTTAAAGCCTCTCTTGCCTTCTGTAAAAGGTCGAGATACTGCGTTAACAGATGTGCAGCATCTGGCTTGGCATAGTCGAATTTGTGCAGAAAGTAAATGTACGGGGGCTCCCACGCTTCCACGTCCGGTCCTTCATAGTCGGGGAAGAAGCGATAGCCGGCAGCGTACTCCTCGCTTGAGCCTGGGGCGGGCACAATCTGAACATGCTTATGCTGACGGCTCGCTCCAGAAAGAAAAGTGCAATTGTAAAACACGTAATGCTCTGTCTTAAGATTATCGATCACGGTCCACCCTGCGTCCAGATCTTCCAGGGCCAGTGGCTCATGCTGACGGCGGTAAGAGTCAACAGTGAGTAGAAGCAACATAGTCCGGAAAACAGGGAACTTGTTGAACGTAAGGTGATGAGTTCCATTCACAGTGGTAACGCAGATATCAGGGTGGTCGTTGGCGATGTCACTTCCTGGGCCGAAGCAGGCATTCTGGGTTGCCCCGCCTGCGGACTGAGGTGCTTTGCTTGAGGCTACAGGGTCGCCTTCCTGGGGCTTTATCTTGTGGCCCTCGATAATGTGGAATGAGAACTGAGGTTTCTGGATTAGGCAAGTGGTTTTTCAATGTTGTGGTGGGCTGGAACGAACGATCATGCCGCGATCTGTGATGGGGACCAGTGTGCTTGGCTTGTAGAAGACGATGCCGTCTGCGACCAGCCGGTCGAATTTGGCAGATATGTCGTCATAGTCTAGATCTAGAGGCATTTTTTCTGACTCTTGGGAATTGAGGAGAACGAATATGAGATTGGTAACAGGGAAGGCTACCACGTTGCGATGTGCGCGGTTGCCTGCCCCACATAAGCTAGGCTGTTGACCCAGCGGGATCTGGATGTTGGCTCTTGCGACATCGCACCTAGCGTCTTCAAGCTCAATGTCTTAGACTATAGCTACCTTGGTTTTACTTTGGTCAGTGATTATATTATGGTCTGGATGCACAAAATCATTTCAAAAGGCCAGATGAGGCGTTTGTCTCAGCAAGCACAGCCACTGCTGTATCTCGACTTGAAACTTCTTCCATTTGGAAACCCACAAAATCGTCACTTCGAAGTTGATAATCTTAATTCCAAGTGAGTGGAGCTTAAAAATATTAGGAATACTGTCAAATGTGTCGATATCCTTGCCATCTATTAATAGACGAGTATCACGACTCCACAATGCATGGATAGCCCAAGCTGTGGTGTTGAGCAGATCAGTTGTTTCAAATCATACCATTTGATTTCGAAAACGATATTATACCCCAGGGCCAATCATGGAGCGCTATAGTAATAAGTATCATGTTATTTCCGATTTAACTGTATTTAGATGAAGATGGCCTTGGGCCCCTTTGTCTCCTACTAACTTGAGATATCAAGCACAGGGAACTCTTGGTCTTGTACTGATTCGTTACGCCCTAGAATCAAGATAAGGATCGCAGCAGTGTGCTCGCTCCGAGGAATCCTCTGGGCCAAAAAAGTGTGTTTAGCCTTGTCGGGGATAGACGCTAGATTCTAGATCTAGCTACTAACAAAGTCAGACAAAGATGCTCAATTGGAAAAATGCTTACTGATTTCTCCTCCATTGAATAAGAGTTGATTATTTTGTCTGTTCAAGTTTTTGATGCCAGAATAATCCTGTACATTCATATGCCCACCAAACTATTGAACAAGAAAAATTTGCAGCCCAATGCCCCTCGAGCCTCCGGTCACGATCGAGACCTTGCCCTTCAGCGAGAAATGGGTCAGGACAGGCGCATCTAACTTTTCTGGCTAGTATAATGCCATTTTAGGTCGATTCGGTTTTAGTCAATGGAAAATGTTTTGGAGCAATTGAAGACATTGCAAACTTTTCTATCGTAGGATTTTACTCCATTGACGTATACTAGAAGCGGTAATCGAATGCATGTGGTATCCCTTCGAGACAGGGAAGTTGATCCAGCTTCAAGATTCCATTGCACACAACCGAATGCCAAAGACGATGGTTCATTGGTCGGTAATAACATAAGTGGGGGCTTTGTCGAATGAGGCATTCTAAATTCTTAATCAGGGAAATCCTTCCTTCAGCCTCCAACTATGTGGACGTCGATCAGGTTATAGATGAGTTCTCTCTCCGTAGCAGAATTCAAGAGCAAATTACCTCCAAAAGTCCTCCGCATGTGCTCGTTTAAAATACACTGGACTCAATTGGGTCATTGGCTGACCCATTTTCCTCTCTACGCAGTATGCCAAGATACAATAATCACGGCATCCGGCAGCAGTGAGCCTCGCCAACGCCTTTTTTCCCAAGCCACAGTACTACCAACTGCCTCTATCCCTTCATGTCTTACATATTTTACGGTTCCTCTTCCAATAGACAGCCCTTTCAGATAAAGCACTTCTTACCGGCAGTGAGCAATGTCACCTGGGCATCGGTTTGCCTAGTGCTGACATCCTCGGGATCCGGCCTATCAAATGTGCAGGCCTACTTTAGCGTCCACAACTGGCGAAAGGCCCTGCGCGGATACGAAGGAAAAGCGCTTAGTGAGACCGTGCGCTGTTCAGCTTGGCTTTGTTTTTTATTTTCGCCCGGGTTGAGTGCTGGTGTGAGATATACCATGTTTCCCTCGTCGTCGAACTTGTCGAGTGACCCAGGAGCCGCCCTCAACCCTTGCTAGCCTGTTTCTCAGATATAAAAGCTAGCTACTGCTGGGTCTTTGAAGACCCACTTCTATTATTTTGACTTTCACCCAGCGAACCAACAAGACAATCAGCGCCAGAAATGAAGGACCCGCTCAGCCGGGCGGAGACTGGAGACATCAACTCTAAGTTCTCCCGCCTAGAAGCTTCGCTCATGAAAGCTCAGGTACAGCAGCGACCGATGTCAATCAAGCAGAATGATATCCAAAGACATGCGGAAACAGGAGACCTGTTAGTCAATGAGCTGGACTTCGACTTCAACCTGAATACCAACCATTATCCGCTTGACGATCTTAAATCGCTTCAGCAAGTATTCGATGCCGTCCAATGCCATATGCACCTAGACAATGAGAAGAATTTTGCAGCGGAGACATCAGTGGAATGTTTCGACTTCAATGACAGTGGAGGAGGTATGTTTTACCTGTGCTAGTATGGCGGTGTGCGATTAACTGTGGCATTAGGATGGACGAATATGAATGAAGAATTACTATCAGATCTTCTTAAAGTACTATACAATTAAAGAAGTTTCTACATGACATGTCACTAACACACTATCTAGACATGTTCAGAACAGTATGCCACAAGCCCAGTCACCACCCAGCCCCATGAACGTCGTATGCTTGTGTTGTAAGTTCTCCCACAGCCATAATGTTCTTACCAGCCCTAATACTCTCAAAGCTTTATTCCATTAGTCCCGACCGGGGGTACTTCCTATGGCGCGCAAAGCTTGATAACCCAAAACAATGCTGAGCAGCTACTCAAGTCATTGCAAATAAACCCGTTGTTTCTCCTAAACATGGTCGGAAGGCCCGACTACTGGGCTCCCAGAACACATTGGGAAGAAGATGACGACGGACACCTAGTTTCTTGTGGTAGGTAATCCAAAGAAGCTGTTTCTGGTTCCTATGGCTTATGCAACAGCTCAGACTTCTTTTGCCAACACCCTCGCTGGAACCTCCAATCACAAGGATCGCCACTCTCGGTCTACATGAGGCATGATGTCGTGAGAGATCTCACAACTTATATCATCTCTCATAAAGAGTTCGACACTTCTATCAGTACCCTCAAGTCTATCCTCAATATTGCACTTCGTACAGCATCTTCGGCACGGAAGTCTGCTGTTTTCCTGGACGACCCCTTCGATATCCACGTTGTGTTGTCAACCCTGTCATTCGAAGCTTCCAAGTTCCACGTCAAGAGATTTCAACGCTTCATGTGGCAGTCAATTAACAAGGTCGACGACCACCTCGGTGGTCTCGAGACAAGCGATCGGGCGAAGTTGGGAGAACTAACCAAGAAACTCCAAATAATCTCGCAAAATGCCGATTCACATCTTGCGAACGCAGATGTCTCAATTATCACAGCCACGGGTATTCGAAATGCGCATTCTCGACTAGTCAAATCGATCCGCCGCGCCAGCCCTTTTATTCATCAACGCACTCAGGACTCGATCAACTACGTTATTTCATCTGTTGAGAAGCAGAAGATTTGGTTCCTCAACTATAAACAGCGCAAAGACAGTACTATGTCCCTGGTGTACAATCTTGTGACGCAGGATGATGCAGCGAATAACATCCAAATCTCCCACGACATGAAGCAGGATTCTACGTCTATGAATGCGATAGCGGCCTTGACTATGGTCTTCTTGCCCGGTACTTTTGTTGCGACGGTAGTTGATGCGAATATCTTCGGTGATAACGCTAGAGAGAAAGCATGGCTGGTCTGGGTTACGGTTACGGTGCCATTGACGCTGATAGTCATGATTTGCTGGTGGCTCTATAAGAAGTTCAAGCATCCAGTAACAGCTACCAAGGCAAGGGTGCAACAGAGCGATGAGAGTGTCTTTGATGAGAAACGCAGTATGAGCTGGGGCAGGAACCCTAGGCCTAGAGGTTTCTCGATTAGCTCTTTGAGTGGTTTTTCGTTTGGAAGGTCCAGGAAGAAGTCAAATTTGAGTGCTACGAGTGGGATATGAGTTTTGAAGTATTAAAATTGCATGGAACGAGGATAATCGCTATATGTGGGCGATAATTCCTCATTAGAAGCTGCTGCCTTTCGTCTTTCTCCCATCCCCTGAAGTTGAAGATCGTGTAGATGAATAGGCTGTAGTAGCGATTGAGAGCCTTTGCCTTTTGAGTGTCCACTGGATCCCATGGGTTCGCTTCTGGTACGGCTTTCCGGGGATGGATAAACGAGGTGTCGTATGGAAGGTAGGCAAGATGCGATAATTGCCACGGATGCTTCAGTCAGACTCCATATTAGAGCTGTAGAGATGGTATCCAGCAGGTCACGGTACCCGTCAGATGTCCCTGTACCAGTAGACATAATTAGATTCCACTTTTTATGCGCAAAGAGAGTATTCATACCATATGTAAAGTACAGAATGACAACCATTCTAGTTATTCCGATCGCTGTTGAAAAAGAGCCAAAAAAGAATACGAGAAGTACGCTAATCTTCTTCGAAAGGCTGAGCTGTAGATCCCATACCAGGGGCACTGGGAACAGCAGTAAAATCAGATCAGTAACGACATCCGTGATCGCAAAAGCGGACCAAGATATCTCTGCTTGGACGCAGTGTTTGCGATGCGACCACTCCAGATATTGAAGACTCCAGTTTCGCACGTAGCATTGGCAGGCCGACGTGACTATGAATGCGACCGCAAGGAGGGTGACAACGAGGATCATGCCCATCGATAGTGCAAGGAATAATTTGCCGCGAAAGATCCTTCGATAGGATAGAAGCACGCTTATTTTTATGACTCCGAAGGTAATTTTCTCCACAATGCTGTACCCGAGAACGATCTATGTCCAGTAAGTCAGCCACACATAGCATATTCTTTGATGTTTTATTTACCTGTTCAGCAATCTCATCCGCCCGACCTCTTTGAATCGTATTGGTATGAGGCGCATCGGGGCCCGCTGGCTCTGAATGAGCTCCAACCGCTCCAAGTGCCGCTCCTAAATATTGGGTACTTTTGTTAAATGTGTTATTTGAGCATTTCAAGAGCCGACCCACCAGCGATGTTAGTGATTCCCAGGCCCCAAACAAGAATACAAGACACCAAGACCATCCAGTCGTCTTCTCGGAGCATGACCCCCGCACGCCTCCGGCTGTAAAACCGCAGCCCGAGCGCAATCGACGCCACGGTGGGCAGGACGGCTCCCACTGCAATCACGCTTGGCTGATTCAGGTTCAGCAACATCTTTCTGCATAGCTCTTTCCTGCAGAAGATGGAGCTTGCGAGGGGATGCCGATAAATAAATGACCTTGAGTGGCGGCCTGAAGACTATTTCTATCTTCAGCGGAGGCCCTACTTGTTGCGTCAAGCTGCATGCTTGGTATCCTATAGCCGCTTGGCATGTTCATGCGATGCAAGTATTCCTTTTGCCGGCGATCTTGTTTCTGCGATGGGGTTTGATTTTATGTTGCAACCCCTGCGATCCAATCTCCGCCACTATCTACATGACTTGCACAACAGACTGAGCCAATAGACAAGGCTATTAGGTGAGATTTGGGGGTGATGACAGTCAGGCTGCACCTCGCAGTGAATTACCCACTTTGGGGCTTCGATCATTACCAAAAGAGGAAGAGATCGTGAAGAAGTCGGTGGGACGCCTTCTTTTTCTGCAGACCGCGCCAAGAACGGGGGCCCTAGCCAGGAGCTGAGTATTTAAAGTAAGTATTTAGGGCTGCTCGTAGGACACTGTGGCCTGTTTCATCTCTCGTTAAATTCAAAATGCGCGTGGCAGGCGTGTTGTCCCTTGCGGCATTGATCGCCAGTGTTGGTGCAGCCAGGTCTTCTGGCTGTGGTCAGGATATTCCTCCAGCATACCCCAGCCCTGGCTCAAGTACCAGCCTCAAGTTGCCTGGCAGCGACCGCGAGTACATCCTCTACATCCCTTCCAACTACGACATTAACACCCCTGCGCCCGTATACTTCTCCTTCCATGGCGCATCCAAAAACATGACCGAGCAGGAGGGGCTATCCCAGTTCTCCAACCCTGAGTTCAACAAGGATGGCATTGCGCTCTATCCTAATAGCAAGAATGGTTATTGGCTGTCGAACAAAAAGGCTGAGACCTCGCGCCCTAACGACCTCGATTTCGTGGACGATCTCCTGACCCACATGGAGGAGAAGCTATGCGTCGACACGAGCCGCGTTTACAGCGCTGGAAAGTCGAATGGCGGTGGCTTTACCGGTGTGATCGCTTGCAATGCTACTGTTGGAGCTCGCTTTGCGGCCTTCGCAGCTGTCAGCGGTGCATGGTACGACACTGACGATATTCCTGGTGTGGGTCCTTGCGCGCCAGCTTCGCGCGATGAAGGCTTTCCGTTCCTCGAGTTCCATGGCACAACCGATACTACAGCCCCTATTGACGGCAACGACAGCTCGACCCCTAAGCTTCCGGTTATCGATATTCTAGAGATGTGGGCTGAAAATAATGGATGTGCGAAGGGGGAATTGTGGGCGAAGAACGAGACTGTCTTCGAGTCGCCCCTTGTCAAACATGCTGTTTGGGACTGTGGAGGCAAACCTGGCATTGTACAACATTATCGTGAGAGTGAAAATGGGCATTGCTGGCCCAGTACAGTGAGCAATGATGACTTTACGAGCCACCCGGACCAGTGTCCTCTAGGCAAGTACGTCTTCAACGCTACTGAGTATATTTTTGATTTCTTCAGTGGATATACACTTCAAGTTTAGATAGATCGAGCTTCAATGCTTCAATGCTTCGAAAATGTAAGATTATTGACAATGATCGTATCGCTCCCCCATTTCTTACCATGGTAGCTAGCCCATGCTGAGCTTACTCCCAAGTAACTCTGACTTCATCGCTAATTTCCTCAATCTTATCCCACTCCAAGTGACTCCATGTCTGTGGCGCCTCAAGGGCCTCAACAAACTGCTTCATCGCAACGATGGTTTGTGCAGCCCAGCGCTCTCTCGGAACCTTGCCGACTCCCGTAGCCAGAGGCGTCATAAGAATAGTATTGATACGATTCTGTTCGTTCTGGCGATTGTGGCCTTCAATCTGGCACAAAAGGCTCCAGATACATTTGAAAATAACCTCGCGATCCCAAAGAACCTTCTCTGGCTCGCGCATGGTCGGGCAAATAGCCACCCACTTGCAGCCGAATTTATTGTGCTTCAAGTCCTCTGGGAACTCGACAAGTGTGCAAGATCCAGGCGGCGCGAAGCCCCTCCATTTATCATAGAGGACTTGCTGTGTTGCTCTTGTCAAGGCATGATAGTCTTCGCGTGGACTGAAGGTCATCGAAATGGCGTGGTCGAAAGCCCCGTCCAGTCGGCCGAAAGAATTGGCTGGAGAGACAACCAGGTCAAATGGGTTCGACTCGGCGATACTATTCAGTCGCTCGTTGATTGGTGTAATCTTGACCTTGTCTGGGTTGTAGTCAGGCCATCTGGCGCTCAGCTCATCGTTAAAAGCCGTGATGTCTTCGACGTTCATGCATAGGAGCAAGATCTCGGGAATATTAGCGGTCATGTTGATTTCTTCTGTGATTCTCTAGGTAAAGAAGCTCTGATAGACTCCAGCCACGTATTTGGGGGACTCTTTATAGTGGCGCAGACGAGGCTGACAGCGGGGGAGAAGTTGAGGCTAAACACCCGAACCCGAGAACAGTGGGGAACAGCGCTGCCTTGTCGATCAACTCGCCATAGCCGCGGAAATTGCGAAATCCTTCACTAATCCTTCGCTAAATCTTAATCGAACTGCAGCCTATTCCTGTAGGCAACACCTGCGCTGAGTTTATGAAATATCCACAAAAACAATGGGGTTCAGGCTTGTTGTATACTGACTAATCGCCACGCCTTTCCAAAGTTCCACGGTTCGAGATCGAGGCATCTCGATGACGTTTGAAAGACGTGTTCCAGAATTAATCCTGATCCTTGCATTTAATCAAAGTTAAATCAACTTTATCGGCGTACCATCGTAGATCGTTCCCTAAAAACAAAGGGATCTGGCGTGATCGACTGCGATGAGCCGCTCATCGAGATCGATAATGTCACCTTTGGTCATCAATAATTGGACAGTTCAAGCTTCGTGCTTTGCACAGTCTAATCGCAGGCAAACGAACCGTTTTGTCGCCCGAACGTAGATATGACGAATATACCGTCCTGTCTGGGGCGAGAAGTATAAGTATCAGCGACACTTGCTAGCCACAACAACTCACAAGCGATCAGATCAATACATTCCCCAAAGGAACTCATTTAATTTCACAATTTCAGCTCCCTTCACTGTATATCAACCACCATGTCCACCGGAAGACATCTCGAGTCTGAGCCCATCGTCGTTGATGACCAGGATGTAGAAGACTTTGTCGAGCCAGACCGTGACTACAACTCTAATGAGCAACTTGGTAAGCCAAAAGAACTTCTTACAGCATTTCATTACTAACGTTCATCTCAATCCAGCTGAAGACGAGGAAGAAGCCATTGATCAATCCAACATTATGTCAGGCAATAATCGCTCGCTTCGACATGCGAAGCCGCAGACGTCAAACGCGTACAATGAGGGTCCTAATGAGGACGACTTGCCCGAGGAAGCTCTCTAAGAGATAAATTGTACATTAGCCAAATTTGGTCATCTAAACGAAGTTTTCACAAGTGTGCCTATTTCGAGTAATAAGATAACCTGCTATTTATTGCAATGGACAGACTAGGTCTTGGTTCACAGTAAGAATTCAGATTGTTTGGCCTTCGTTACGACGTTGAAAGAGCGTGGCTAGTTACATGGAATATCTGACAAAATGAAAAATAGCCGAGGGGTTTGGCGAGAAGCCAAAGGCTCTGTCTCAGGGATCCCGGAAGAGGTATGTACAGATCTTGAGGCAATTTAAGCGGGGTGGGGGCAGTTCTGGTCACCGATAGCCTCGCTGCTGCCGCAAATCTCACCGTCCTTGGTGCACTAGATGTATATTAGTAAGGAGTCTCGTGGATCATCAGGTGTTGATTGTCTTGTTTACCTTGGTTCCTGCAATACAAGGGCTAAAATGATTTGTTAGCATTTAATAATTAAACAAGAGTATCTTGACTTACTGGTTGGTGAGAGCGATCTTGCAAGATGAACCGTTGCAAGTCTAGTTATGTTAGCTTTAAAAAATTCATATAAAGCAGCAGAATAGATATATCGGCATACCCCGCAGTAAGGCCACTTGGATGGGCATTTAAGAGCCGCACGCGCAACGTTGTTGGCATTGTTGGCAGGTACAGCCATGACCATGGAGGCACTCGCCATAAGGGCAAGAACGATGTTGGAGAACTGCATGTTGCTGGCTTGAGGGATTGCTCGTGCTTTGGTAGAGAGCTAGTTGAGGATGGAACTTCTAAGCTGGATATGGCGTTCTCTTTATAGGCAGAACCCTCGGATCTAACGAGTCCATGCGGCGTTAATCATTCTATTTTTTTTTTCGCCTAAATTTCGTGCTGGGGCATCATCTACTCTCGATAACCGCTTGTAAGGCAAGCCATCTCGACAAAAAGAGATTAGAAGTCTCCATGGGCTCCGCCTCTAAACACTTCGTATCTCCGCTGACGGCCCCCTCTGACGACTTCTTCATGTCCACATTCGCCTTTTCGTTGTGAATTGATCTAGCCCTCTCGGAGCTTGCCAATCATATAGCATTTCCCACCACCATGATCACGTATGTAAGAGACCTCTGCTGGAGGCCTTGCTCGATCGCTAAGAGAAGCGAGGCTCGACACGAATCCACTCGGGGCTCTGCATAAGGCTGTGAGGTCTCTATGCAACCTAAGGTCTCCAGATCAATGTTCCATTTGTCACGGGCTCTCGTGGATAATGTGGGTCATTAAGCCCGACGACCTCAGCTCGTGTCGATCATTGATGCATCAGGATAGTGCTAACACATTCCAAATGCTCCGCCCGAGCTAGCTCCATATCTGCCTGAGATCGCAAGGTTGGTTCTCGGCCCTAAGAAATGACAAGCTCCACTTGTAAACAGCCTTGTCAGAGTTTGCCAGATACGGACTTCATGTGAATTATTTGCCTGATATAGTATTTATTGTAATTCGTAAATTAGAGGCAAAGTGGCTCAGTGTTGCTACATTACTACACTTGATGACTGGAGATCTGTTTTGCGTTTGATGGAGTTGAAGTGAATAAACCTACTGCTCTAGGGAGTAAAGCCAGGTTTGCGGCTCTTTCCAAAGAAAAAGGAGAAAATCAAAGGAAAAGAAAGCGAGAACGAACCCTGTCCTCGGAGTATCCCGAGGTGCCGTAAACTGAGAATTACCTAAAGAGATCTCGTTGTCCACCAACGCCTATCGCAGTGCAAGTCGTTGGGGTCAGAGCAGGTGGGGTTTCAGTTCTCGCGACTGTGATCGGCGGACTTTGCATTCCGTGAGAGAATAAGCGACAACGCTACATGATTAGCTACGGTAGAAGCTCACGCTACGGAGTAGAAATCCACGTTAAGCTTAGCCTCAGCCGCAATGGTCTTTGCGGTCAAGGCTGGTTAAACTCCGGAACTCTACCCCATTATTAGAACGACCAGCGTACTTAATTCAGCCTCGGTCGAGGCCCCCAAGATACTGCTTGCCATGTATGACTGACAAAGAAGCAAAAACTCATGTAACAGGAATCAATTTGTCTGGATGATCACTAGTTAACGGAATTTTATTCGTGGAAATCGGTTTGGAATCGGCCTCATGAACACCGCAGCCTGAGGATCTGATGAGCGAACATGCGCCGATGCGGAAGTGGCGCGCCGATCATCTACGGTAGCCCGGGGGGCCTTGCAGACCTGGACTGTAGGACCCACTTGATGAATCAGGGTCTATTTCTACGTACACGTCATAATAATTAGCATAAAATATGCCTCGTATCGTTTTCTAGGTGTTGAAATGGACATTGATGATAGTTCAAGTAGGTAGGCTCAGCGTAAGGCATGTCAACGCATATTGTCATCAGTGAGCAGGTTACCGTACGCAGCTGCATCTTGACGATCTTTCTCCTTATGTACGAGATTAGTGGGGAGAATTTGTGGAATATGAGAATATCATTTTCCCGATTCAAACAGCCTCAGATAAAATAAGCACTCCCAACATATCTCACCGATGATCAATACAGGTGATGACTGCACAATGACCGGCCATGTTTCGTTGAGATGATGGAGTTCGGTGAGTACTGTACATACTCAAACTACAATTGCAAAAACCAACAAAAAAAAGGAAACTGTCACTGTGGAGCCAAAAACAGGCACCAAGGTGGGGAACAACAAAGCAACAGCCCCTTTCGCAAAGGTCTGAGCAGAATTTCATCTGAGATGGCCCACTCACACGAGAGTAAATCGGCATCTCCCAACAGCCCCCGGGGCTGCCCCAGATGCCAAGTAGAAGCTAACGATATTCAGGCTGCGGAAAACTCCGGCAAGGCTGTAAGCATTCAAGGGAATCACAGCTGTTTCAAGATTTCATTGGCGAGCTGAATATGCAGCTTATGCACATGCAGCTTGCCTAAATCAAAAACGCATCAGCATGCTGGATTGTGAAGTGTTACGGCTGTGCCTTGAGTCAAAGCTGAAGCATTGCGTGGGAGACTCTTGGGCGCACCATTTTTCTCTGTTCAGAATAATCCACTGTGGGCCTTGGTTTGCAGCCTAAGTGGGTACGTAACGCTGCCACGCTGGGATCACCCGCAGTGTCCAGCCGTCTCGCATTCTTCAGAGCTCAGGCCTCATGGAGAAGACTACAGAGTGCAGAGTACTCCGTAGTTACTATACGAAGTAATTCATCTTCTCATAGAGGGTCCCCACGGGCCTCTTGTGGCTTCGGTGTGCCTCTAATCGCAATCACTTGATAGATAGCCATTCAACGCTATGCATAGTGGCAGTACAGTTACGACGAAGCTCTTCATAAATTATCGTGCTATGCAATACATACAATACATTGTAGTTCCTAAGGCGAGAAAGATCGAATTGCCTCACAGCAAATTCATCTGCGGATACTTCGAATGTTTGGATACAGAGTTGTAGAACCGAAAGAGCCGATCGGCAATTTCCTTTTTACCCGAACAAAGAGCCCCAGCGATCTCTACCGTCTATCGGGTCATTGGATTGATCAGCTAGTTTCATGCCCCTTGTGGTAGTATAATACGAAGTATGACCTCGGGCACTCTATACGGAATGAATGGTGCAGTACTCCGTGCGTACCCCCTTTCATCTTCGGTTATGTGGCTAGCTTATGTACTTGAGTGTTTTGTTGGTGGATGTCTGTCCTTCCGATTTATGAAAATTATCAGCCTTTTGGGGCTGCTGTAGCAGATTGGCCATCTATCCTGGACAGAAGCACTGAGGATCTAGGTAGACCCATATAGCGGGTCGATGCCAAGTCAAGGCAGAAATGGGGATTCGGCCAGAACGTACGAGTTAGCAGCTGAAATTGGCCTGGGGGGTCATGCACTGTTTTCGAGCTCCACTTGTGGCCCCGAGGTACAAGGCATATCAGGCCTTCCGTCGAATGTACAGAGTATGCATGAGGCATTTCCGTTGTCTGTATACCCGCAATTATTTCGAGCAAAAGGACGATTATCTACGATCTCTCAGCTATAAAGAGGCCCCCTTCTCCTAGACCGAAATCTCATTCTAACAATCATCACAAACAATAATTCCTTCTCAATTCTCTACGATCAAAACATCAATCCGCAATCATGAAGGTTTCCGGTCTCATGTTCGCTCTCGCTGCCACCGCTTCCATGGTCATGGCTGCTCCCTCTCCTAACAAGGATAGAGAGCTCAGCGCCCAAGGATGCCCAACTGGCTTATCAATCTGTGGTGTTAGTTAATAACGCTTCAAAAGCTGCAACTTAAAGATTGCGATCTGACATTCTTCTAGACTTGCAACGGCTCTTCCTGCAAGGTTGCCGGCGCCAACCAGTAAGTTTTGCTTAGATCTCTGCTTCTCCTATTGATATTGTACTAATGGTGTTTTAGCGCATGTTCTGATGGAACCTCCGTGAGTCCGCCGCTTTAACGTTATTAATTCTACTGAGACTGACTTATTTAGTGCATTGGTCCTGGTGGAGGCGATGGTGCTATCTGTGGTAACAAAAACAGCCTCATTCCTCCTTACGATTGCCCTGTCAAGAAATAGATTTCTACAGGCCTATCATGGCTGAGGCTGTGGGGAAATGCTTTCCCTACATCACTGAGCCACAATGCTCACTTTGGAGTGGAGCATTACGGCCTTCTTATTACGAATAGTTACATGTTATGAATACTGCACATTCATTTGATCACAAGAATATACTTTTCCTTAGAAACCCTTACCATTTCTTCACATTAGAGGGTCGTATATTTAAAACTTTGTAACTAGTTGGCCTCTGCATTTACATGAAGGCATGGGAAAACCCACGTCGCTTGTGTGGGAGAAAACCCAGACCGAGGCTTTAGAACGGCATAATATCACAAGCTAAAAGAAACTCAAAGCAGTATCAAGCCAGTCATGTAGCGCAACACAAATGAATGTCAATTAGATGAATGCCACTTGGAACCTTCAATCCGTGACTTTCTCACTACTGCTCAAGCTCTCAGGTGGTGCAGTGAATCAACGCCTTTTCCACATTCATCGGGTCGGCGTTAAAGCTGACAAAGGTAACTTGATCATCCAGAATAACCATGCGTTTCCCGAAATTGATATCGCAGATAGTGTTAGGTGTATACCCAGTCAGCTGGGCAGATGTAGCGAGCAGCGGAGTGGTGTTTACAAGGGAAAGGAGGGCGTGGCTCCTGTTATCCACTGGTATACTCACTGCAAAGTTTTTACCGGTTTTATCATCGGCAAAGCTGATAGTTATGGCTTGGCCAGCTTGAGCGGGGGGTGTTGAAGATGGTTGAGTATATGTTTCAGGATATTGTTGAGGGCATGGGCGAGAATCGCAGGCATCGGCGCCAGTTGCTTGGGAGTCAAGTGGCCTTGCTAGGATAGAGGTGGCAAGGATGAGTAGTAGAATCAAAGAGTTCATCTTGGCTGCTGGATTTAGATACAGGATCATGTATCTTCCCAGATTACTTCAAATTAAATGATGATGAGGTTTGTCTGCTGTTCCTGGTCTCGAGGGCATATAACATCTTGCTAGGAAGGGAAAGATATTTTATATCAATCGTTTGAAGCATAGGCAAGGTATTCCCTGGTAAGCATCTTGCCTTTTGTGCTCGTAGCTGTCGACTTTTTCGATATTGCTTATGTAAGTGTACTAAATGGGCCACCTCTTCGAGTGAATGGCTGATCAGACGAAGGTTTCATGGATTTACATGGAGGGTCCTGGGATGCGAAATGATTAACCTTAGCCTCAAAGGCTTGCTACAGAGCAAGTAGTTGACTGGCTTGTGATACTAAAGCCTATTACCTCTCGTAGTGTATTGGTTCGAGGCAAACGCCATCTAGATGAACCCGTTCGGAAAGACCGGAGATCAAGGAAGGCTGGTGAAGTTTCATCAAATAGTGAATGCCATTTTAGACTGCATCACCCACCTATCGCCCCAGCTCATTGTTGGTAGTCCACTTCTTCGATCTATTCATTAGGAAGAGCGTTTTCATGGGATGCCGCTGCTCTATCTTCCAGAAAGCTCATTTTACCTGTGGTGAAAAGAAAGTTTCTCTCAATGTTATTCTCTTCCTTCGCCTAGATACTAGCAATTTCTTAAACCAAGTTGGAGTTTGATATAGCTACGTGGCCATGGTTAACCCGGTGAGCTGGCAATGTACTACTGTTCGCAGCTAGCATTACACAAATTGTGCACTGTCCTCGAAGTTAGGTCCCACCAATTCCCCGCATGTTTTCTTTTATTGGACATCTTGACGCTGCCTATTTTCTTAACAAGGAAAACCTTGGAATGATTGATCTTTTGATGTGCTTCTATTCTTTTTATCATAATTATCGACTGACTACATGATACTTTGCGGGGTTGTGCAATGTGCTACTACCCCAGTATCGAAAGTTTAATCTTTTGGTCACCCTGTGAGATTCATTCCAGGCAATGCAGTGCTACATCAATAACAAATCAAGCTAGTGAGCCAGAGAAATGAGTGAATATCACATGACCAATACTTGCCTCTTGTCAATAGTATCAGTGATAGCAATCAATTCGGATTTCAGAGCCTTGTACGTCTTTAAGGGCTCTGCGAAAAGGAAAAAATGGGGTTTTTTCTGCTTTTTTTAATGAATGTGACAACCTTTTTTTTGGCGCTGTGATGTTTTTCAGATACCAAAGCTACAGCAACGGGAGAGAGATTTTGGTAGAGAGGGTAAACAGAGGGACGACCTCGGGAAGAAGAGAGTCGAATCAAAATCATCTTCAGTAATATCGTATTCCGAGTCGTACGGCGGAAGCGAGTAGAGGACGAACCGTCGCTAATAAATAATCGTACAGCAGTGGACTCGAACGCGCGATGGGCGAAAACGCCCTTATAAATTGGGTGGTGAACTTATCGGGAACCCTGGGGCGCTATATGTCGACTGAATCGGCGATCGCTACAGTCCAGTTGAAATTTCCGAATATTCATCAATCGAAGATATGAATGCGTAATTTGGTCAGAAGACGTGTCAATAAACTTGATCAATCATGCTGAGTCAATGTGTCGGACCCGTGGACACTCCCGAGGTCAGGTTCTTTGTTGGAGCTCTCCACTTCGGTGATTGGGTACATAGCGAGCGCTCTATGGCCCCGAGGTCTCTTTTTTTCTCCCCTCCGCTAAAAAGTGTAGATAACATACGACTCTTTTTTTATGGCTGATCTCTCCCCTCTTTTTGACGAGATTGTCTTTTCGTTTCAAAGATATTGCCATTGATAACGCAGAACATTGAAGTGCTAATCACGGATGGCGTGCAGTATGTATCGCCGGGCCCGCACTGCCTAGTTGTCCAACCTTGGAACATCTTCCAAGGTTGGAGATCTCCGGGCTGGAGCTCTCCGCCTCGTGACCTATTTCTAGCACGCCAGAGCTCTCCATATTTCTTTTTCTAGCATCTATCTATTCATTCATTATCGGTGCCATCTCTATCTTTCCCCATAGAGCTCCCATGAGAAGACGATTTTACAAGAGGATCACCAAACCCCCCAATTTCACTCCAATATATTTATCTATATGTACAATTGATTTTAAGGTATCATTTCCTTATTCATATACATGGATAGGCCTTTCGCTGATTACAGTATCAGGCCCTGAACCTTGGAGCTTTTGTAGCAACCGTATGTCTGGTTCCCGAGTCACGTGAGCCGACATGTTCGCGAAGGCAGAGACAGCGAACCCTGGAGCCTCCAAAAACTCTACGATACTTGTAGACGAGGCCCCGGACTAATGTATGTAATATCGCTTATTGAGGGGCTTAACTTTCAAGGTTGTACATCCGAATACACTCCATGCCACAGCCGCAGAGGAATTGTTAGCTCGAACCACTGCATAGGCCGAGTTATCGCGTGGTTGCCCGTGGAATGAACTTGATTTCGAGGCGTGCAGATCCTAGCTATTGCAGTGTTGGTAACTGAATCGCCAAGATCTCGAGTTGCTTAGCAGTGGACGCGGGTGTAGCAGCCCGATCATCTCATTCCTGCGCTTGCAGATCGAACCCCTTGCCTAAGGATCTGGCTCAAGCAGCTTGGAACGAGTCGTGG